>VXBB01020334.1:556557-637800 GCA_013399915.1 Illadopsis cleaveri | reverse complement strand
TTTTTTAATGCGGTGCTGCCGTGTCTGCACTTTTTTGAAATTGCATATTTATCAGGTTATGAATAATTTATGAGTGGGGAAGGGAGGGGGAGGGCTGGAAGGGGAAGGAAGAGTGAGAAAACATATGCTTGGGCAGAGGAATACCTTAAATGAATCTACTACCAAGTCTTTTGAAGGATTACTTGCAATTACCTTTTTATTCTTTTTTTGTTTTGTTTCTCTTATGCTTCTCTTGGTCATCTGCTATTCCTATTGTGTTGTCTGTTGGGTTTATTTGGCTTTTAGGGAGTATGAAGGGATTGGGGGTAGTGCTTGCTACGAGTTGGAAGATTTTGCCGCGGAAATGAATTGAGCGTTTCTTTGACTACTAAAGTATGGGGTGTTTAATAAATATTAATCCTTCAACTGTCAGACTGAATTATTGTCAAAAAAAGGCTGACAGATTGAGGATTAATGACATGCTTCATAAATTAGAAATGAACTATCAGCAGAATGTCCAAAGTAGGGATCAAAAACAGACCTGATTTGTACCTTAGACCAGTTGAACATGTCATCTATGTCAGATCTGAGCTCAGACCTATGCACAAAACAAAAACAACCCTCCCTCCCACAAACACACCTTCTGCTCTTCATGCAACAGCATCTGACATCTAGATCCTTTCTTCTTTAGGATCTGCAAGTACTGAAATAGCAAGATTGTCTCAGATGCCAGATAATTTGATTCCAGTCAGATCCGTACCCTTTTTTTCTGTTTTGTTAGAGGGAAATTGGGGGAGGTACAGTAATTTCTGTTCAAATATCTCAATGTTGTATTTTCCCACTATGAAAAATGCAACATCACAGAAAGATGAAGACCTAGCATTATAATGGGAAATTTTAAAAATGGTAGCTGCCTCTTGAAAAACACACAGAATTTCCAATATAAATTATGTATTAAAGGAAATATGTTTGTATAAAACAAGTAGCAGTAATTTAATATAAGGTGACAGGATTTTTAGGAGAGGCTAATGTGTGTCAAAAAATATCGTGTACAGTCTTTAATCAAACTCATGATCCTCAGCTGAATTATTGCTTGTAAAGCTGATTTTACTGTATTTTCTAATTAATTAAAAGCAAATCTCTCTCTCTCTCTCTTTCTCCCCCTCTTTTTTCCTCTTGTGGTTATTAGAGGAAAACAGAGTTTTATTTGTGTAAGACCAGATCTTTTTGGGGTGCCTGAATCAAACAAGCAGTTATTTGGGGTGCCACTCTTTCTCTCAGCACAGAGGTACACAATATGAAACTGGGCTACCAGAGTGTATAAAAATGTTTAGCTTAATCACTCCCTAATGACAGCGACTTATGTCCTTAGTGCAGTCGATTTGTTTCCTGGGTTTTAAAAGTAGATTATTTCCATGGTGCAGGCTTAGTGTAAGCTGTTGAGAAACCACAAGCACTGCACTTCAGCCTGAGTTTGGGACGTTCGCCAAGGGTAATCTGATTAAAAGGGCATTTTTTACAACATTGTGGTGCTTTGAAAATTCTGTGCAGCCAGATAGAGTAGGGCCAAAAAAAAATTGCTTTTTCAAAGCTAACAGTTTTGCCTGAGCAGAATTAAAAGCGTGATAAGCAGCATCACTGGAATGATTCTCTTCGACAGTCTTGCAACTGGATAAACAAAGCATCCTTAGTAACACATCTGTTACAGACCCACAAGCAAATTCATGATCTATTTAATGCAAGGTTTTTGCTTGTTTGTTCTGCCTTTAATCACATTTGCTTGCTGCACAGGTGTGAGGTTTTGAGGCCTTGCTTTATCTATAAGAATGAAAATGTTTCCCTTTTCCTACGGTAGCTTTTGTCTTCCATGACGTGACATTTATAAATGTTCTGCTGTGAAAGTGGTTATTTGTGACGTGCTCTAAGAACCAATGTTAGGTACCATATTCCTGAGAAGTTTAGCAGCTGTATGTTGTTAAAAGATAATTATCCTATCTAGAATCTTGTATTTCTTATAAGAGATAGAATGTAATACTAATTAAATATGTCATGTTTGCACACGTCAGAACATACTCAAAAGAACTGTTCTTGTATAATTTGCCTTGTTGAACTACTTTCATATTCTTCTGCAGCACCTAAATAAGGAAGAAAAGGTAACTGAATTCTCTCCCCTTCTTCATGGCCCTGTATTTCTCTGAATGGCAAGTTCATGCTGGTCTCCACACGTGCTGATACACAGGACTGCTTACAGCAAGACATTTGTATACACAATATACTTCAAAGTCACTAGGTTCAGTGAGACTATACAACAGATCAGACTGGCACTAGGTTGTAGCATGACAGGCAAAATGAAATTTGTTTTCTACAAAACAGGCTATTTTGGTTCGCTTAATAAATATTGAATGACAAGACATGGTTTCTTATCTTCTACCACATCACATGGCTCTCTGGAAAGGGAAAAATATATAATGAATTAAACAGAATTAAGTTTTCCAACTGTTTTGTCTTAATTGTAGCTGTTGACTCGTAAATGAAGCAAAAATGCGTCACATACTGCATTTTTTCCCCAAAGAGGCCTCAGTGAAAAGATTGCCTTTGTATTTGCTTCAAAATGGATATTTTTGTGCTGTTTATCTTTTTCCACATAGGTCAGAACATCTGTATCTTCCTCTGTGCATGTGGCAAAGCATGTTTTCCCTGTTGCCAGGAATGCCTTGATAACTTTTTATGTATCAGCATTTTAAAACTGGCAACCTTAGGATTACATGAAGCTTTTAGATATCAGTCACAGTATATGTGAGGTATAAGCAGTGCTGTATTTACTCTGACTTAGTTTTACCTAAGATACACATCCCACGTTCACCCATCTATATATTCATACCTACATGTACGAACATGGAATTACACAAAAGCCATTGCTTTCAGTGATGATTTTAATGATATTCAGCATTCCTTGCTGCGCCCCTCTGATACTTATACACATCTACATTTGTGAGATAAAAGCACATTTATTTTAAATCTGGTGGGTGCAGAGCCATAGAGTAGTTCAGCCAGCAGCATTTCCAGTGTGAGGCTGTATGTCCCAGAGCCCTGATGGGCCGAGAATAGCTTTGTCAGGGCAGCTCGGCTTGGGAGCCTTTGATGCTGTGCTAAGTTCAGTTTAGAGTATTTACTGATATGTGTCTTCAGCAACTGTCAAAACTGCTTGGAGCTATGAGATCCAGGTTTTTTCAATCCCAGTGACCAGCCAGTCTCCCAAGGCACAAAAAGCTGCTTCAGGGTAGCTATAGCCCACAAATTCACTTTGTGTGACCATAAAAAAAGGGAGTGGGGGGAGAAGAAATTTTACTAGGGAAAAGGCTGAAGCAAGGTGTCATTGTGTCACACTTTATTTACTGTGCTGTTACCCCTGTTCCTCAGAAATGGAAACATAGCACAGGCAGAATTGATTGAGAAACATCTGTTTACTATAACTGTTTACTCTGGATGGGTCAGCACAGCCCACTGAATGTTGACAAGCATTTCTCTTTTTTTAAATCTTCAAATTCAGCATATATCTTATTCAAAATTTTCCTTTTAAGATTGAATTTTGTACCCCTTAAAATGAGATATTCATGGCCAAAAGATGACCTGCTGTTCTCAGGGAGAGAAAGGCAAACCATTAGAAAAGAAGAGGATTTCTTGATAATCAAGGACACCTGTGATTCTGTGTTGCTTTCGAGAGCACAAAGACCTATAGATCTGCTCTTTCTTCCAGAGTAAAATGTCTGTGATCCATAAGAAGCTCCAATCCTTCCTTTCTTAGCCCAAAGAGAAAAAGGGAAAGAAAGAAAATTATGCGCCATCAGATCAGCTGCTCTCTGTTTCTCCTTTAAAAAGCTGAGGATGTTGCTATTTAACATAAAACCTTGTGACCTTACTGCCGCTGCCGCTTTGAAGCACCAAGCTATTTAAAGATGCAAATTGCAAACAGAGGGAAAACATCAGAAGAACCTGTCTTGAAATTAGTGTGTTTGACTGAAAATTAGCCAGCTTAATCGAACTTGCAGGAAGTGGATTTTCTATTCAGAAACCTGGTTAGAAATTTTGTCCACCGGGGCTATTGTCAAAGTGTACACGACCTTTGGGAGCACAAAAATTAGTATTGTGCTTGTGTTTGACTTGCTTATATTTTAGACTAAAATCCATCAACACAAGAGTCATATGTGACGCATTAAAAAGCCTTAGTTCAGACAGACCGAGGAACTGCTGTGGTTTCAGGTCCACACTTTCTTAGACCCAGGAAATGATGATGTTCAGTCAGCAAGTGCAGTATGTGTGCAGGGATGATGCTTATCCATTTGTCCAAGCGTGGAGCAGACCCTCCACAAACACACTTTTTTCTTTCGGCAAGGAAGAAAGACCTCAGCTGCCCATGTCACACTCCTCTATAGCACTGGGATTTGCATTGAGAGGAGCTCTATGGGCAGGGTGATTAAGATGAAGGAGTGGGAAGGCCAAGCAGCTGCTGGTGGAAGCAAAGTGCCTCAGTCAGCATGTGCCTATCCTCAAAACTCTGCAAAGCATCTTGGCCAGAAGTTTCTCTCTGTTTACTAATTCCAAGACCTCATTGCCAGATCTGTTCAGGGACAGCGTGAATATAGTCCATTACCTTTCCTTTTGCAAGAAAGAGCATACTGGTCTTTCAATATCTCTGAAATATCCAGATCCTCCAGACCTTTCTGGAAATTACCTGTATTTCTAAATTCATGCATACTTCTCATTTGCCACGAGCACATAGTCTGGAAATTAAAGGCAGAACAAAGCAAACATACCACATCCCCAGTCTGGTTCAATTTAAAAGCACTGAGTGTACCATATGGACACAAAATTGTTTTAAATATGTACTTTAATAAGTCTGTCTCCCATGTATCCATCAGTTGTGTATGACTA
This sequence comes from Illadopsis cleaveri, assembly GCA_013399915.1. Classification (NCBI taxonomy): domain Eukaryota; kingdom Metazoa; phylum Chordata; class Aves; order Passeriformes; family Timaliidae; genus Illadopsis; species Illadopsis cleaveri. Next base: position 632,889 of record VXBB01020334.1, on the reverse strand, counting down.
TGTAATTTATTTGCACAAATTTGTGTTGCTTTCCTGGTATTAAAAATGGGACTCTTCGTTATGCTACCACTGGAAAAATAACTTGCTAAGGTAAAGGGTATGTGTTGAGCTTGCAAAGCTCAAAGCTAAGGACCAAAGAAAAATCGTTAAGCTAATAAAAACATGTAAGGAAAATTTCACACAGAAATTGTTCAAAACAATTGAAGTGTTTGAAATTAGGACTGCATATAATCTTACAACACAGACATCTGAAGATTTGGACTTCTGTTTTCTATTTTATCAGAAGCATTTAGGGACAGGCACAGTTTGAAATCAACGAAGATATTGTTGTTAGCTGCCTCTGTTAGGATTTAGTAGCCTAGCCAGTTACTAAAACAGCACATTGATTTAGCTATTTAGTTTAATGGCAAGTTCTCAATGAAGAAAATGAGAACTTTGTCTGAGTAAGGTTAGATGAAAATTAGCATTCTGTATTCCTTTTGAAAAGACATAGTTCTAGAAGAGTAGAGGGATTTTCCAAGCCTTATAGGAAGCTGCTGAAAAATAAAGGACTAAATAGTATACTTGTGGAAGTGGATGAAATTGGATAATGTTTCATACTAAATGTATTTTCATCAATACCTCCATTTTTCAACTCCAGAGATTTATACTATTGCATCATGTAAGAGTCATTAATTTTCAAATGATACACCAATATTTTATTTATATTTTCTTTTGATTCAGGCAATATATTGCTAACTGTGTCCAAGAATAAATATATCTATAGAAGTATTCATACTTATAATAATGGATAGAACTCTGTTGCAGAACTTCACTATTAGAAAACATACTTATGCTAACTTTATCTGTTCTTCTGCACAGAGATATTTCTCACAAAGAAAGTCTAAGGAAAGAGTTGTATTTTTATAATTCTACTGTCACGCTGAATGTATCTTTCCATTGGCATAGACAGCACAGATAAAATAGGTATCTTTCACATTTACTTTTTTAGCACTGAAATTTCTGTGCCTCTAAACTTCCTTGAAGGTTTAGGGTAAAAATTCCAGAAAACATTTCTTACTCTTCATAATTCTGCTGGCAGTGCTGTAGAATCACATCCTTTATAGGTATCTGTCACATTGTGATAGTGTGATACCACTTATTCGCTCGCTTTAGTTCAGCATGTCATAAATTTAACTTCCAGGAAATAACTTGTATTATAAAGTGCTACATTCACTTCCAAGCTACACATTGAAATGATGTGATTCTGTTTCCTTCTTTTATAGGTAAGAAACTTGGTTTCTGTACTGGCAAGAAATGTTTAAAGGTGTAAGTGCTGAGGACATTGCCCTTACTGAATTCACCTTATAAGAATGCTACACAAGTACTAGCTCTCTAAGATTTATATTTTGTAAAATTTTCATTCACAAAGCAAATAATTTCCGTGTATCTGAGCACATACCACGTTAGCAGGTTATAAACGTCAGTTCAAAAAAGGAGATTTGGTTTTCAAGGAAAAAAAAATAGAAACCCAGCATTTTCCCTGATAATATTTTGAAAAATGTTAAAGAGTAAGGAAATAATAAATAACTGTATTTCATAGAGAAAAGTTAATTCTAGGGTTAAAGCATTTAATTTTTCTTTTTTTTTTGATTGCTCTAGTCGGCAGCTTTCTCTGTAGAACCCCTAGATGTATGACTTAATTCTGACTACTATTGTTAGAATGAAACAATAATCAATGTATAATTCCTGTCTGTCATAAGAAATACATCTAAACACCGTTCAATTAGTCTTTTGTAAACCAGCAGACTGAAATGGGGCAGAATAAGAATCCGTAATACACAGTTATCAAAACTCACTGTAATAATTTTAAAATCACCCAACACAGAAATATCATGAGCACAAATAATGCAGAAATTTAAGAAATTGATTACCACTTGGATCTAAAATTTGAAGGAAGTAATGAAAATTTCTTTATGCTATTCTATTAGGTACATGCCTTATTTATGTTTTAAACTGTAATTTACACCATCACAATGCACAAGTTAACAGTAATCCCTAAACCAGTGGGAGTACTATGTTCTTTCCCTTAAGACAAGGAAAGTGTTGTAAAATGTTTGGAAAAAAGTGTTACTGAAATGAATGGCAAATTTTAGAGGAGAAAACAAAAACAGAATTTAGAAACTGCTGGTCTCCTAGGTAAACCTAAGTATTGACAGGTCTGAATTAATAGAGACTGTTTTTCAAAAGGTTCAGTGTCAGCTATATATTGCATTTACTCATTCATTCCTACACTACTCTTAAGGGGATTGCTTGATTCTTGACCTGTATGACAGAAAGAAACTTTGCTGTATAATAGAGAAATAATGTTTATTTTGTACTCCAAAACATAGTCAAATACCAAAGTTCTATCATTTTAGCATTTTAAGGGGGTATGGTTTAAGGGGATATACAGATGGAGCTCACTTCATAAAAAATTGAGTTCTTTATTTGCATCTTCGCTGGGCAGAGACTAGCTCCTCCTAAAGCTGGATGTTAGTCCTGAGCCTCTAAGTATTCAACAGAGGGCAGGTTAAAAAGTGCAAATGAGCACTCACTGTGAGTTATCTCCTGAGGGAGGGTGTTGGAGCCAGTGTGCCAAGAAGCCTTAAGACTACAGTAAGAATATATATTTTGTGTCAAAGTAGCACATCCTTTGCAGTGCCCTGAAATAATCCTACAAGGTATTCTCCTGAGGCAGAGTTTAGTCTCAGGACAGATAAGTAGCAGCTACCAAGATGCAGCTGAATGCAGAAACGCCTTACTATACCCACTGCACTGGAGTTTTATCAGACAAGCAATTCAGTATTACTTGCCACATATAGCCTTATGCAATTTGATGATCATTTTGATGATCATCTTGAGCTGGAGATGACTTTTTTTAACTACGGGTTTTTTGAAAGCCAAAAATTATGCCCAGAATCTTATACAAAAATTAAGAAAGGCTGACTCTTCAGACACATAGTTTCTGAAAACACAATTTGTTGTCCCAATGGTATGATTCCAGAATTGTTACAGAATTTCACAGATGAGTTAATGATTTAGGTGGAAGGAAAAGTTTAGAGATTGTTCAGTTATAATGCGTATAATAATGAGTATAATATTCAGTTTGTTTGAAATGTCACAAGTTTTTTGTTTTTTTTTTCTGAAAGGGGGTCGTGAGCCATATTTTGAACTTCAGAAAACCGTTGCATCTTTGTACAGTTAAAAAACCTCAGAGATAACATTCTTGATTGGTTTTGACTGGTTTTAGCTTTGGTTTTGGTTTTTTTTACTTGACATGGCTCTTGCACTATTTTATTTCCTTCCCCCCCCCCCACAATGTATATAATTTAAATTGTAATATGAGTGTAAATAGTCATAGCACAGGAAAATTTTCAAAATTCATTCAAATATTGAACTATGAAAACAAAAATAGTTCTTCATACCTAAGATTTTAATATTACATTTATTTAATTTCAAACTCAATTATCACTAAAACAAAATTTATTAGGATTTTTTCCTTGTCCTCCAAAAATATATTTTAAACAGAACCCACCTGCTTTTTATCTCACCCCCACACAAGTTTGGGGAAGGTTGGAGATTAGAGCTACAAAACTGGATGTTGTTAAGCATACATCTAACATATCTATAGGTAGCTGCATTAAAAGTAGATGGTCTGGCTAAATTAGTGAAGCTAAGTGGAGGTGACATATAAAACTTTGTTACAGTACTTGAATATATTCCATATATCCTATGTAGGAGATGCTAAGTGACAGGCAAAGATGGTTTAAACAAAATAGCCTGAGATAAAGGATCTTCAATTTAGTCATTATTTTTCATTTTTGTATCCCTCTGGGCCTTTCTTTCCCCACCTCCAGACTGATGAAGGTTCTAAGATACAGACATCATAAGTGGAACAGTTAATTCGTCTACGTGCAATTATTTCTTACAGTCAGTGGAGCTGCTGCCGTGAGTCAGAGTTTGCAAGTTTGTTCTCATCATCTTTCTGGCAAGGAGTACCAACAGTTTCACAAGAAAGTCCAATTTCCCAAATCACAAATCTCAGCCCAATTTTACTGACAAGTTTGTGCTTTTTAAAGTATTTGAGCACTGAAGGTTTGAGTTTCATCAGAAAAAGAAGCCCGACCCTCCAGGGTTTGACTTTTACCTGTTTTAAGTAGATGAAACAGTTACTTTCAAATCCTTTGCACCATATGACTTCTTCCTGAGCCTGTAGCTTTGTCGCCGGTGCCAGACTGACCCTAGACATTAACAATGCTATGTCTGCTCTCCCAGTTGTGAGCAACATGAATTTTAGCTTTGCCAATGTCCTATTCCCAAGCCTGAAGCAAATCCAGTTGGCTCTGAGCATCTCATTGTGGGAACAAAGTTTTGCTCATTTTGTCACTGGTGTTTCAGGACTGTTTTTACACACATGCACATGCATACACACCAGTTGTTGTTTCCTCACTTTCTCTAACAAAAGGAGAGCTGTTGTCACATTTTTTTCTCCTCTCTTGGTTGTATTTGTCGGGCAAAGATCATCATGCTCTGATTTAGTGTTTTCAAATAAGTGTGCCCTCTGGTGCAGTGCTCTATTGAGAGACAACATAGCCCAGACAGGAGAGTTCAGCATGGCCACTAATAAAACACAAGTGCTGCTTTGTCAGGCCACGAGTGATTACTTGAACAAGTGCCAACCAAGAAACCAAACATTAGAGCGCGGCTCTTCAGACCCTCAAGACAAAGGGCCAATTGACTTTCCTCATTAGTTTTTGTGCCAAACATGTAAACACAGTTTCCTCTCTATCTTTGATGCTCAAAACATGCCAGCTTGTTAACATCTTGGGTGGTATGGTGGTTTATGAGCTTGTAAAGACTATTATGTACTGGTGGGTTTTGTCCGAATTGAATAGATTGGCTTATCCTAAGGACGCCTGAAACTGGCATCTTTTTGACAATTTAGAAATTCTGTCTTTGCTCCAATAGACTGAAGAAACTGCCCAAAAGAAATTGAAAATGCTCAGGATTTTTCACTGGCACACATGCACATTAGAGCTTTGTTAAAATTAGGATTGGTCTCTGGCTCACTACAAAATAAAAACAAAACCCCACTGAATTGATAAGAGAAGCTTTGGCTACATAAAATTCCTGATTAAACCTGATATATAACCATTGTGCAGAAATCTCACTGAGATTCTTTAGGTATTCTTTATATAACATTGCTTTTGTTTTGGAGACCTCTGACATTTTAACTTCCTGTGCATTTACTCCAGTCTTTTTTGTTTCTAAATGCTGTGACTATACAAGATAATGGAAATTGGAACAATTTGAAACAATCTGAAATGTTTGTGAAAAATGGTGAATTTTAGTCAGTGCACCGGGAACGTTTTCTGTCTTGAAAATCCCTTTCATTAATGGTGTGACTGCTGGCATGAAATTTTACCAAAGTAAAACACTGAGGGTTTCTTAATGTGGCTACTTTATGAATGACTGTGAATGGTGGTGAGCTTAATGAACTGGCTTCCCTTTTCAGTTCTGGAAATTATATCCATACATTTTAGCTAAAAACTGGAGCTTACTTTTTTCCATTGTACAAAAATATGATAAGGTTTTTAAAAATGAGGGTGGTTATTAAGAGAAAAGCAACTGAAATCCTCTGTTTAACTTACCTTTTGAACTAAAATGGAAAGAAATTCATTTGCCAGCCTCTGTTTATATTGAAATTCAGAATCATATAACCTCCAGTCCATGGGTCTAATGAGAATTACATTATTGTCGATGAAGAAATGATGAGAAGTAGGAATGAGAAAATTATTTTGAATTTCCTTTTAAAGAACTAAAAGATAAGAAAGGGAAAGACGAATAATAAAGGGGTTCTGGGATTTTCTTGAACTCTCCCTCTCTCTCATACACGCACACACACACACAGAGATGCATATATCTTTTAAATAAAGGATCCAGCATGTATGGAGCTATCTGCAGGCAGAAACTAAATGAAAGAAAGGGCTACATTTTTGGTGGAGTTATTTGCAGCCAGATCCTTACATTGAGATTCTCAGTGCCAGTAAAAAATAAATTTTAGCTGAACAGGAAAACAAATGTATGTATATAATAGCATCAAATATGCTGTCTAATAATGAAACTTCAAGTCTTTCCTCCTAGTCTGTCCCACAGACAAGAGCCCCCACTGTCCATGTCTGAAACTTCTGCCCTGCAGGGTCTTTAGCAGGTGGCTGAGCAGGCACACAGGCTCCTCACCTCTTCCCCCTTTCCACAGCAAGGTTGGTTGTGTGAGATTTGGAGTTGCTGTCTGCAGGTTAAAATTTCTGCCTGGGTTCTGTGTGATTTAGGGCTCGGTCTGCAAGCTCTGTCTCTTTGAGGTTTCCCTGCATCATCTCGAATTAACCCTAACCTAGGAGTAACAGCTGTGGGCTGTTAATCATTCTCAAGTGTATGGACAAGCAAATGGTTTCCACCCAGAACCAGCTGGTTTTCCAAAGCAGGTCTGTACAGGAATGATAAGGAAACAATCTCTCAGCTACAGATATGAGCCACCTGAGGGGGCTGATGGTGGGAATCCTGCAGTAGATTAAGTTTCAGATGCTTTAAAAGAGTGGTACCTATACTATTCACCTTGAGGGAAAATGAAACAGAGAGTGATGTGCCTTCCTGGGAAAAAATCACCTCTGGTAGACCACAAGGGAAGGATGAGCAAAGCTGAGGGGTATTTGGTCCGCAGAAGGTATTAAAAACTGTGCAGAATTGTGGTTTCATGCCCAGGAACACTGTCAGGTGCTTGCACAGGTTCAGGATGGAGTCCCAGAGGGCCTTCACCATGGCTTGGGGAAGGGGCAGGGTTAAATCATAAAGAGGTCCATGGGGTCAGTGCTCAGTCCAGGACAGATTGTGAAACAGGAATTTCATTTCCCAAGAAGGTTTTATTGAATTACCTCCTCACACAAAATTGTACTGAGAGACTCAAAGCCAGAACAGTGTCTGGACTCTTCTGAGGCTCTTAAGACTTAAATTGCTCTGGGAGCAGTTACAAGTGGGTCCAAACACTGCAGACTTGTGAGTGTCCAGAATGGAAGATCTCAGCAATTTCTATGACAGCTGGCAGCTAACTCTCAAAAATTGAGAGTGTGTTTGAAAACTATAGATACCTTTGGAATTTAGGGAGTTTTCCCTGCAAGTGAAGCTTCTTCGAGGCTTTTCTGTACTACAGGTAAAACTAGCTTCCATAGCAAATTCTCAGTGCCTAGGAGAGTGAGAGATTTGGAGGCAAAGTACTGGTAAGGTCCGTATGAGTGGGGTAGGCAGCTACTGGTGAAATAAAACAGTCAGTAAGATTAAAGGTGCTTGTGGTGATGGTTCAGAGAAATATGGGTGGGAATCTCTTGTCCTCACTTTCCTCACACGCCATTTCCCTTTGCTCTTTGCCTTAGGTAACAGGAGTCCCAGTTCCTCCTTGTGTTCCTCCCTCTCCTCCTTCACCGATCTCTACTTCCTCCTTCAAGCTGCTGACTTCCTTCGTCTTGATCCTCCCCCAAGAGGAAGGTCCTCTCCCATATCAAAGAATGTGCTGAGACAGTTCAGTCATTCAAGCTCTGCTGCATGCTGCCTGTGAGGGCGCCATGGTTTACTCAAGGAATGGGTATTCTGAATATTCCAGATTTTTGAGATTATGTGGGCCGGCTCTCAGAGTAAGTTAAGCTATTCTCTGAGGCTCATGGTAACAGTTTTTGCTCAGGACTGGACTTGTATATACGATAGTCTGTGTCAGACAGCTGCAAATATTGCAGGGCAGTCTTTGTTGCTCTTTATATTGTTTTTTTCTTCCTCCTGAATTTGATTGATAATGTTGTTACAAACAACATTTTCTGTGAAGTGTTGGATTTGACCTAGAACTGAATTTGGTTCAGTACCGCTGTATCTACTGTTTGTTTTATAACCCTTCTTAGCCTTTTCACTAAATATCCTGTATAGAAATAATAATTTCAAAATGTGTTTCCAATAGCCATACATTTTTGATTGCCTGATGTTCAGGGTGAGTACATTAATACTGTTCAAAATGCTGTTTGCAGTTTTTCGGGCATGTCAACACTCTGGAATTTCAGCAATCGAATTTGACCTACTGAACCCTGCACGCAAATCCCTTGAATCGATCGCACCACACAAAGCAAAGTCATGCTGTAGTTTTGTTGCTAGAGTGAAAATTGAAGAGTGGGTTATTGGTGCTCTTTTGCTACCAAGTTCACCGTGGCAAAATCATGAGCTCATGATAGACCATATAATGAAACTCTCAGCATTTCGATGTATAAGTCAAGACCAATACCTTGACCTTTTCAGGACTAGCAAAATGGATACAGGAATTGTGGAAAAGAAGTCTGTTCTTATCCTGAATCAGGCAGTATATGGCTAGATAGGGCTACTATGTGCAAGAAACACCATTCTCGATGTTTTACAATGGTTTCCTACTGAATTTCAGCATTGTAGTGAAAGGGTGAATTCCAGTCAAAATAAATTTCAATCATCACTGTGACAGAATGATCACTGCATAGGGGCAGGGAAGAGTGTCCCTGTGAGAAATCACTTCCTGTTAATTTCGTCACTGGCTAACTGAAAAACAAAATGATCATCAGTAGATCAGAAATATGAAAATTTAAATTTAAAAAAAAAGGTATAAAAGTATATGTATCTGCCTTGCTTCCAGATTTACACTCTGAGTGTTACTCATCTGATCATCTGCAGCAGTTTGTTGTTAGAGATTTGTAGGTTCTCAGAGACAGCGAGATTGCTCAAACTCTAGCAAAAACAGCTGGTCAAAGTACGCATTAAATCACAATGTGAAAGTTACTTCTTAGATCCTTTAAGTTTTTCTCCTCCTTTGTGTATACAGCAGAGTAGCACAAAATGCCATTTATGAGGTCTACTGGTGAGAAGAACGTATATGACAGTAGGTGTCAGATTCTTTTCTTGGTAGGGTTCATCCTCTCTTCTTCAAATCCACAGTGATTATGTAGTGAATTATTAATGACAAGGTAAATGCAGTTATTCTGGTGGAAAAGAAAAAATATGTGTACTGTTATTATGACTGAGAAATTGTTACGTGGCAAAAGGATAGGCTGTCATTTACAAACCATTTTTCTATTTAAGGTTCTCTCATTCTCTTGTTCCTCTCTAAGTAGTTTCATACAAAACTGAGAGACTGAGAGAAGGATGAAGTTTCTTATTTAAAGGTCACTCAATGAAGTGGATAGCCCATTGGGCCTATCCTTGCCGTGCTGTCTCAGAGTAGGATCATGTCCAATCCCTTTGGGTCAGGGCAATCAGACTAAAGACTATCTATCCAAAGACATTTGGAAAAGGGGAAACTGTCACCTTTTTTTTTTTTTATCTTTTAATGAAATAAGGAGAAAATTTTTTTATAGAAGAAACCAGTTTCAATAAGCCTAGTCAGAGAAGGAAAAGAGAGTCTAAAAATATGAAAGAGAAATATGAGAGACAGAAAAACAGTCTATGACTACTAGTTTTTAAATACAGGGTACAAAGAAATATCCTTTTTTATTCAGGTTCCTCCCTAAATTGTAGGGATGTTACAGACATTTCATGATACTGATTGAGCATTTTATTGATTTGAGAATATTGTCTCTCTGGTGTAAAGAAAACAGGTCAAAATCTCTATTTTTTCTTCATCACTTAAAAAAAAAGTGCAGAAATTAGTATTTTCCTATTTCTGAATACTTTGTCACCTCTAATTTATGTACCTCATATGCTTTTGTCCAATTTCTGCCATTGACAGCCTTTGTATGTTGTCTGCACTCAAACCAAGACAAGTAGAACTATGGTGTGATCTCTTTGCTCACAAGATTACTCTTTATAATCTATTGCCATCCTTACTTCTTGAACAGCACCTGGCAAAATGGGATCCCAATCTGCCTTCAGGCTGTAAGAATACTCACTACAATGTGGCAACAAAACATTTAGCTTCTATATGCCTGTGCACATACATAAAGAAGTTCTGTGGGATTCAGAGTAATAAGGTACTCTTCTAGAAAAATCTTATTTTTCTCAGAAGCCAAGATTTTAAAGGAGTTAGAAATATTGTCTTTGTTCTTTATAATGCACAGTTTTATTCTTTTCACAGAAAATAATCTTTCTGCTTTATTAAACCCATAAAAACTTGAAGGTTACAAAACCTGCTGGAGAATGTTTGCACTCAACAACGCCTTTCTCTAAGTAGCAATGAGGATGGCTGCATAGTTAAGATTTCTGATCTGATCATTTATTTAAGCTATTACATGATTGAATTTTGTTCTGGTTTGTATTCAGGCAGCTTCTCCAACTATGTTAGAGATATCATACTAGGGTGCAGGGCTCCCTACTTTTGTTCTTCTGCACTGATAGTTTTTAAAATGAAAGCTTTAATCTGTATTATATAGGATCATTAATTTCTGCATTTTACACTTGAGCAACAGCATTCTGATTATCTGCTGCAATGAAAAATAAGCAGCCCTGCTCCTGCAGACTTAATTACTTACTGCAGGGCCCATCCCTTCCTAGTTATGGCACGCAATCTGCAAATGGGGTCAAAAACATTATTAAAAACCAAATTACCCACTGGATGGAGAAAACAAACATACAACTGTGACCTAGAGGACCTCACCAACATAAGAGGCAAGCCTAGCTGCACACATTACACAGCTCTGCTCTCAGACAACACAATAAGCAGCCAGATGAGCTCATCACCCAGGACAGCCATGCATGCTCTCATGGCATAAAGTGTGTTCTGCCTACATGTTTTATAAACGGCGGAAGTGACTGTGTGGAAATGCACCCAAGAGCTTCGGAGACTGTGCCTGCTGAAGAGGTACCTAAATACAGTGGGAGTTTCTAGAAGAGCTGACTTTGGCAGTAAGGACCAGGAGTGGTTCCCTAAAATCTCACTGTGTGGCCCTCTTGAAAATTACCAAATCCTTGTAAAAGTGTGATTCAGCCTTGAGGAAAGCTTTCAATAATATTGTATCTACTGTTCTTTAGAAATAGTACTGGTCGTATTTTAGAGCAAGCAGTAGGAGTTATGAAGAATTTGGGAATTTTAAAAAGTATATAAAATGCGGTAGTACTTATAGAAATACAAAAAAATGAAACAATAACAGATTGACTCCTTTTAAAAATAGTAGATTATTTGTTTAAATATAGTGTAGAAGTATATGCCATATTTATACAATTTCCGTAGTTGAATGGATGAAAAAATGCATCTGAGATGGAATTTTCCATGTCTAAAAGTCCAATGGCTGGTAATAGAATTGTAAACTATAAATGAAATGCAAATCCATTTATATTAACAGAGATACAATATTTACTAGCAACATTTTTAGCAATAGTATACTAAGCTAATTTATAAGACAATGGGACAAGGAATCTATTGTTTTGAAATCACATAAAAAAGCAATAATAAAAGAAAACAATAAAATATTTAAAGTGCATACAAAGAAAAAAAGCCCATAAAACACACAGTTACCATTAAAAATCATTCAGTACCATTTGAAATTTATCTATTTGAATATGCTATATTTAATTAATTGTAAGCACTGAAAATTGCTGAAGCTTAAAAATATTATTCAGTCCAGAACATAATAGTATAATATTTTTTCTACGAAATAAAAACATTATAAATTATAAATAATAAAACTCCAGGAAATGGAGAGGATTACAACAAAACAGTAGTAAGTTATCAACATGCAAAAATATGAGAGATGCAAATAGTCTATAATCATGTAGATATCAAGAGGAGTTCCATGGTAAAGTTTGTGCTGTAATTTGAACCTGAAGAAGCATTAAAATAATTTCAAAAATTTGCATTTGCTGAATTCCATCTGCAAGTCCAGCAGAATGAATCTTCATGGGGTAGGATTTTTTCCCCTTTAATCAGCTACTAATGGGGTTTTTTTATGACTCTGTGCCGCTGAGCTACTGTTCTGCTTTCCTGACGTGTCCATCTGGATAGACACCCATGATCCAGACCTCTTGCCCACTGAATTGAGATTTCAGCCAGAAGTCCCATGGATATTTTTCCATTGAATGCAGAAGGGCTTGCCCTCAGTTGGTCAGAGCATGGTGCAAATAACACCAAGGCTGTGGATTCGATCCCTGTGTGGGCCATTCATCTAAGAGTTGGATGATGACTTGATCATCCTGGTGGGTTCCTTCCAAATTAGAATATCCTGTCATTGTGGCTGTGTGATATCTGAGCTGTGGGCCTCCCTCTTTGCTTTCTGGCACTGCATGTGCCAAGCCCCTGAGAAGATGGTGATGGTGAAGGGAAGGGTGGGGGTGTAGATGAAGAGCTGGGGGGAGAGTTGCAGTACTCCAGCAGTCCAAGGGAGGGCACAGCGAGGTTAGAAGAAGGGAAGATACGCTTTAAAACAGATTTTTATTAAAATGGGGATTTGTCAAGAATTGGGAGGACTGGAAGGACTAGCAGGACTGAGGGTGTCTCTCAGCCTTGGAGGACACCCTTGTTGTGTGGGTAGAAAAGGAGGGCTGGCAGCGGGGAGCTGGCGCTGTGCTCGGGGGCAGGGGGAGAGAGCAGTCTGACTGAGCTGAGCAAAAGCACAATGAGGACACGCCTGCAGATTCCTCTGCTTCATGGGCTCAGGTGGCAGCTGGCTCCCCCAGAGCTTGGCTCATCACCACTGTGTGCAGTGTCCAAGTGGGCACAGCTCTAGCAGCCCAGCTCTGAGCAGCGGTGTTGGTGCCTGAGGGGTTGCTTGGTCAGGGAAAGCAGGAAGCTTGGGATGCGCACCTCTTCCTTCGGCACCTCAGCAACCCGTGCTGCTCCCCACAGGGACAGTCGCAGGCTGACCGGAGCTTGGTGTCTGCTGGCAGGAGCCTTAAAGCAGCGACCCAGCCTGACCAGGGTGCCCCCGGGCCTGCCATGGCAGGGGACAGCCCGGCCAGGGTGCCCCCGGGCCTGCCATGGCAGGGGACAGCACTCCCGGGGTGCTGCGGCAGCCGGTCCCACGTCTCCTTGTCCCCACTTCTCCTCCTCCCTCCTCCTGGATGTGATTTCCAGAATGAAAATGTGATAGCCCTGTCCAGTTGCTGAATTGGGGATGAGAAGAAATGTTTCAGAAAAACAAGATGATCAGTGCAACAACCTGAGTAATTGACAGCGTGCTCTCTATTTTTATTTGCCCGATGTGATTCATTGTTGCAGAAACAGCCTTTCAAGGAGAAAGCCTAAAGTACTGTTCTTGCTGTTGTTACAAGGGCTTCTTCCTTACTTTTTTTTCATAATTAAGCTTGTCAGGTCCATGTCTGGATTTGCAGGCCAGTACTTGATATTCACTTTCAGATCCTCAGGCCAAGGAAACTGCAAAGCCATTAGGTAAAAGAAATTAATGCAGCTTACCACCAATGCCTGACTACATGCTCTGGAATGAGCCTTAAATCAAACCCCAGCATTTCCCTAATATTTGCACAATGACAGTAGATTTTTTGTTTATACCTCCATCTCAAAACATTCCTGGAGCAAAATGCACAGTAGTGGTTGCAAAGCTGAGTCCTGCAATAGTACTGTGAAGTGATGGTACTGAGATGTGTTTACAGATTTTTAACTCTTTCAGAGAAAGAGGAGAAGGAAAATACTTAAGTTTCTTTTACATTCCCCTGGAGGACTTTCTATCTCAACTTGGCATAGAGGACCAAAGACAACCTGAACTCCTCTGTTTTAGCAGAAACCAATAACTCCTGCTCTTTTTTGTCCTTCAGCAGAACCAGGGTCTCTGTTTTGCTCAAGTTTTCTAACTCTTTCACAGATCATCTTACTGCCATTCCCTGAGATTTTTCCCTCAGTCTCTAGAACAGTTTAGCTCCATTTCCATTCTACTTGCTGCGGCTTCTTTAAATACACAAAATTTTATCCCTAAATTCCCAGGGTAGGTATTAGTGCCTTTGCTGAGAAAAGCTGATTTTTATTGGCCAGTTAGCAATCTCTCACAGTTGGGATTTTTTTTTACCATTGCTATCTGTGTGTCATTGTTTCTGTATGTTGAAGATTGTGTGTTGGATGTGTAAAATGTCACTTGCTCATTTTAATTATTGGCCATCCCACAAATGAACATCTTCAAGTGATACTTTTTTTTGCAGGCAGAACTGAAATTATGTCTAGAAAGCCTCCATGCTTGTGATCACACAGCATCAAGAGATCAAATTTTTGTCATTAACCTCATCAGCTTTAACGTTTCTTACAAAACATCAGGTCCTACAAATCTGAGGAGGTGAGAATCTGAAAAATTTTGGAAACAACTTTAAAAAAGCTAAAAGATTTTTTGTGATACAGGAAGCTGAAAATTAGACTGTTAAGCCTCAAAACAAACATTTTAAGAGAGGGATCCTAAGGAAGTGGAATGCAAAAGTATAAAGCAAAGAGGATTCTAATCTTGCCATTTGTGAAGTGTTTTATGACTTGTAAATACTTGGAGTCACTAAGCTCATCTCGGGAATGAAATATGATGGTAAATACACATAAAAAAGGAGGAGAAAAGCTGTCTGGAAACACTGGCTGCTATGTTTTACTTAATGGTGTGCTTTGTGTTTTTTTTTACATAGAAATTCTTTCTTTCTTTTCCTCTCTTGTTAATTCTCATGGTCAGGGTGGCGTATGACTCAATCTGCACTGGTAGAAATTGGCTTCTTGAGTCACTAACAAGGCACTTTGTGGGTTCTTTTTGGATTGTCTCTCAATCATGCCATTTCTAGGATGAAAGCACAGCAAACAGCACCGAGGCACACACTATGAGACAGGAGGTCTGAACACAGCTCCAGGGAGAAAGAAGTCATATGACATTCACAGCCAGTGCTTGGTCAATGGGTTTAGCAGAAAAGAACATACAGGGATTGCTCCTCTCTCTGGCATGCTCAGTGCTGTTTTCAATGACAAAACAGTCATGCTATCCCTTCCACAGATTCCTCACTAAAATAAGACATCTGTCAGATGGATTAACCCAGGCTTGTTTTTAAAACCTGTAGAAATAGTGCAGCAGACTCATGGCTTCACAATGAAAGTGAGCAGGTTTAGATTAGATATTAGGAAGAAATTCTTTACTCTGGGAATGCTGAGGCACTGACACAGATTGTGCAGGGAAACTGTGGATGTCCCATTCTTGGAAGTGTCCAGGGCCAGGTTGGATGGGGCTTTGAGCAACCTGGTCTAGTGAAAGGTGTCCCTGACCCATGGCAGAGGCATTGGTGATCTTTAAGATTCCTTTAATTTTGCATTGAGCAGTTTCTCAGCCTCTGCAGTGTCTACCACTTTTGTTTAAATAATCTTAGTTAGAAATTACTTCCTCTCCAGTCCATTTTTTTTAGCTCCCCGTGCTGTGATAACTGATGAAACATGCTTTCAAATCTTGAGTCTAGAGAGGAAGGAGAAGTGAATTAATTATGTGGGAAAATTTTGTTTAATGCAAGGCTTATTGGATGGTATTTATGGTATTTAATGCAGTGCTTAAAGGACGGTATTTATGACAAATCTGTTACATGAGGTGTTTGAAAAGAATGCAAGAACAATGTCCAATGTCAAAATTTATTTGAGGTTTAGATGAAAAATTACCCCTTGGAAAGATAAAATGTCTTCATTGCAGGAAGCCAGCAACAGTGGTCTTGTTTCAGAAACCCATTTAGTATTTGCATTAATTTCTTATAGCAACACAGGGTTGTTTTCTTTTTTTCTTAAGATGTAAAGTAAAGCCAGCTCAAATGAACTTCAAAATATATTAATGAAGTTTTATGGTAAACTCAAAATTTAAAAATAATGTAGTCAACTTGCATAAAAGATAAGTTAGGTCCATCCTACCATTTAAGAAAACTTCTGTTATGAATACAATGTTTAAAAGTAAAAAGCACTGGCAAAAGCAGTGTATATTTCAAGCTAATACTTTTAGAATATTTGCAAATGTTTCAGGCCATTAGATACATATAATATGTGAAATGAGATGATGAACCTTGCAAAGTGCCTATCTATATACTCCCATAGAATGAACCTAAATAAATTGCTAATAGATACAGAATGCAAATGGAAGAAAATACTGATAAAGACAAAACCATGCATGTCAACAACACCGTTCAAACTGGTGTACTTAATTAAAAAAGTGAAGTCAATTAAAATCAAAACAACAGTGTAGCATGTATAAATGTTGGAATAATCATTAGGCCTTGCTGAATAATGAAGGAGTAAAGAATTTTTTTCAAGTGAAACAGCAGGGGTGATACATTACACAAAGCAACAATCTACAACAATATGACAATTGAATTACTTCAGCCCCATTAAGCAGGTGCAGAAGAATAATTAACATGAATTTCTTCAATGGAAAAGAAAAAAACATAAAATTTTGTCTAGTACAAACTGCTATTTTTCCCTCCAAAATGATGAGAAAATATGTCAATGAGCAGATGGATTAAAATGAAACCATTATGCTTATCCTTTATGTGAGACCCCTTAATTGTAGAATAAAATATGTACAGAGTGTATTTTCTCTGTCTGACAGTGTTAAAACAGGTCACCATGGTTCACATCAGCTTTTGGTCTTCTGCTGAGGCATAAGCATCAATTGCTAATTTTAAAAATATGATATAAAAGGCGAGAGTTTTCGAATTTTCAAACACAGGTATTCAGTCAGGCCTCAGGTTTCATTCAACATCTGCTTTTCCCTTTCAAATTCAAAATAAACATATGACTTCCAATTTCAATCTAAGCAACAACTATTCTATACAATGACAAGAAAGAGAGAACAAATTTTATAATATCTCATGAACTGTAAGTTGTTTCTTAAACTCCAGTTGCTCCAATATTTTCCCTTCAAAGTCCCAGTAAAATAATTCTATTTAGTTCTTTTGAAAGAAATTGATTTGGAGACAGATAGTTTACTCAGGGACATTTGATTTGCTTCCTTTATAATCAAACAAATAGGTAAACACTAGCAGTGGTTATGTTAGAAATATTTTAATTAAAGATGTGGACATAATATCTCAAGTGATCAAGTGCATATCTTAAGAAGCTGCTGCTCTGTAGCCAGAGAGACTGTGGAAGGATTAATGATCATTTTATGAGTGGGAACTCACCTTTGTTTTCATTAGGAGAAACAAAAGATCCTTCTGACAGTATACTGTCCCTTGAATCACTGATGTTCTATCAAATATGGTGCATATCTATTTATTATCAGACCTGAACAGGTATGCATGGATTTTTCTAGGGGTCACGTATTCTACTTTTTCTAGGGTTCAGGCATTGTAGTTTTTCCATTCAGTGCCATCTGGAATGCATTATTTTGTTGCTGATGTGCCAAAGAAAAAGCCTGTCCTGCCTTTTGGCAATGATGACTATAGAGTTAGCTACCTGTTTCAGACTACAAAAAGCAGCCCATGAGAAGAGTTTTTCTAATCCAACCTTTGAATCCTGCCTCTTCAAAAACTTACATGCCTACATCGGCACTCTGGGGACTTTCACTGAACAAAGGTACAGTAGACCAAGAACACTTTTATTCAAAACCAATTCTGAAAGCAGAAGTGGAATTTTCGAGTGTTTTGGTTTGGAGCTCCTTCCTTCCCTCCCACATCTACAATATGTTCCTGGGCAATAAAAAGAGCTAGCCAGTGCTTCCTTTTGTTTCCAGTCCTCTTTGTTTGCAATCACTGAAAATTTATAGGAACAGTGTAAGAGGACCACAATCTTATAGCCTAGGGAGGCAAAACTGGTGGAGGAGAAGACCTGTTTAATGCATTTTGCCCTATGACCAATTTCATGTAGAATATGTGAACCATTTAGTATGACCCTCCCTTCTTCATAGACTCCGTCCTCTGAAGTGTGATCGCCAGATTGGGAAGTAATACTTGCTGGCTTACTTTCCAGCTTTATTTATGGCTTTCTAAGAATAAAAATTATGAAAGTATCTCTCCCATGATCCTGCTCTGGCGGTGTAGCTTCTGAGGTGGATGGATTTGAGTCCCATTTAATAAAGAAGGGAATCGAACATTGGATACACATCTCATTTCCAACCTTTGCTAGATGAACCCTCTGAGAATAGCTTGATTACCGTGATGAGGGTGAACCAGCACCTGAGCAGGAGATACTACCTCTCTGTGGTGCTATTTTAGTTGGTCTCATCTGGGAATTCTCTGTCAGGAGCCGACATGAAAAATGGAGCTCCATATAAATCAAATGGACACACGTTAAGCCTACTCCAGGGTTAATGCCCCCTGTGCCAAATAATTGAATACAACTGCTATTTGTCAGACAATGTTAGACTGACATGCACAGTCTGTATTTGTCTCATCAGAAGTAAATTCTAAGTTGTAATAAATGTGCAAACTCATAGCCATGGCAGATATTTTTTGCCTTCATCATATGAGTGATCACATGATGCTATTTGTCATGATAACTTAAGCATCATACTTAGGAGATGAACTACATTCATGTTATCTTGAGCACCATGTCCTTGCTCCCCCCTTTCTCACCCCCACTTTATTTAGAGAATAATAAACAGGCTTTTTGAAACAGAGTAAATAATCCCCTGAATATTTATTCCCATTAGAAGTAGATTCTTTTTCTTTCTATGAGTATTTTTCAAATAACAATGCTTTCAGCTGGTTTGCTTATAATAAAGGTTGCAAACATTACTAAAAAAATTGGCAGCTTTTATTCACAAGAGAGTTTTCTCTGGAAGGGAAGGAAACTGTTTGGTGAATCCTCTTTCTTGCTTACCCCCAGCAGTTATCACTGCATATAAAGAGGTTGGATGAGCCCCGAAGGAAGTTGGAATGTTTGTCCCTATACGAGCACGTTAGAAACGCCAAGTTAGCGTGACTAATGGATAAGACAGAAAGCAAAGCCGGTGATCTAAGATGAATAGAAGCATTAGAGGGAAAACCAGGAATGCAAATCTCACTTTGTTAGAAACACGGACCTTATGTCTGTTCCAGAGTTTTGTTTCATCAACTCTTATAGCTCATGGGCTCCTTCACTGTACAGAGGAACTGCAAATCCTGCAAAAACTGGGAGAGGTAGAGCCTGTAGAAGCTGATGTTTGTATTCAACGTTGCTTGATGGAAGCTGCTAAGCGATACTGAAAATGCTGGCAGGAAGCCCAGACTTGGGAGGGAATTTCCATGTGCTGACTCAGACATGAATTTAAGCTTGCTGGAGTGCTACACCTGATCCTACTGAGGTTATGAAATCGGGAAGCAAGACTGAATTTAAAATGAACTATTGGAATTCTTAACAGCACGTGTGGAAGGCACAAAAAAGAAGAGTTGTGGATACAAACACGTAGTTTATAGCTCCCTATCATATAAAGCACTCTCTGAGGAAAAATTACAAAGACACTCACTGAACACTAAGTCAAGCAATATCATCCGGGAACAGGGGCAGCAAAATTCTTGTGCTCCCAAATTGACACAACAGATTAACAGCTGTTTAATCAGCCACAGAGAATCAGCTATGATCAAAATAGGTTGCTGCTAGAAACACCTTAAATTCAGAAGTGAGTACTGGGTGCTTTAGGTCGTGCCATGAACTGTCTTCTTTATATGCTACTTTTAGCAAAACAAACTTCTTTACTTATATGCCAACATGGAATTTAAAGCTTTAAATGCTTTATAAGCTTTTTAGATACACTTGTTCAAAATTACTAATGAGAAATCATTTTTTCTAACAATTCTAGTGAAAATTGAAACTGGATTTCAGGGTACATGTAAGATGACTTTTCAGAGAGGCCATGCAGGGCCCAGCCCAGCCGCTGTGAGAGCAATTTATTTGAGTTGCAGTGCAATAATGGGAAGAGACCCTTTGTTAACTAACAGTTATGTATTCCTATGGGAAACTTGCAGACAAATTCTCCCAGCTCTGCTCTTACTATTTCCCTTCTCATTGTCAAGAACAAGCTGCTTGCTGGTCATATGTTTATTATGCAGCAATGCTTTAAAACATTTTAACAGCTCTGTTTATATGGGAAACATCATCTCAATCTTTCCAAAATCTTTAAAAATCTATCATCAACCACAAGATCTATTTTTCAGACTCTGGTTGGTACTGCTCATGTCTAGAGCTAATGAAACAATTCAGAAAAATTCATTTGATAAACTACATCTCTGTCTGCTGTGGCTCATCAAATGCATCATGGCTTTCTCAAATTTCTTGTTGATTTGAAATTTTTGTGAAGAACACCTTACACAGAGTACTTAATATTTCAATCATTTGTCAGCAATCTCTTGCAAACTCTGTGTTTCAGCATCAAGCTTATGATTGGATGTAAACTAGGAAGGTTGCTGAGACTGATTAGAACATCATCCCAGTCTAACCCTTGACATTAAAAATTGGAAATATTTGTGGCTGTACAGGTTTAGGTTTTTTCTTTTTCTGCTTCAAATAAGACCAAGGAATTTTAATAAGCAGTTGATTATGGACATGTTTGGACAAAAAGATGTTGCTGTCATGGGCCAAATTTCCAGAAGGAAAATGAAGTTTTAACCTGTTGTAAAAATTCTGTTTGGATTCAGTGGCAGTGGGATTTTAAACAGTGCTAAACACTTTCCAGAGCCACTGAAGTTATTTAGGAAGAGGAAAAAATGATTTAACAAGTGGCAGCAGCTTTCAAAAAATCTTTGTAAAGTGCTATTGTACACCCTGTACACTGAAAAAGGCAAAAAATCTATTTTTATCTGAAATTGCACTTATTTTACACATAATAATAGCTAGTTTAAAAACAAAAATAAACTGCATTGAAATATATAGCTTTTTTGTCATTTATTATTTCAACCTCTGTGCCCCTTAGCTTCAATGTCACTTTATTTTCATTGAGCTGATTAAATTTTATTAAGGTTTCTTTTTACTTGGTGCTAAAATATTTGTGTTGACATAATTAGATCTTATGGTCATGGAATAACATTTATTCAGCTGAATATTCAGCATTTATTTAGTACATGTCCTTTTTCATTAACAAAGTCTAACCTACAGCTCTTCTCCTCCTGTAACAACAAGCAGAGTTCATTAAATTTGCAGCGCATTTTATGTGAATGAAATTCACCAAAACCATGAGATTTTTTTAAGTGGAAACTGTATACCCTGAGGGGAAAGGAATTTTCAAGTTTTGAGTGGTAGCCTTGGATTTTTTGCTTATAAACAAGAATGGTTTTGGTTTTAGTTAAAATTCACAACAGAATTTCTTCCTAGAAATAGAGACACATTGCATAATTTTCACACAAGGCTGTGGCTATGTTCCAACATGTTCATACAACTTTTAGCAATGATATCAGGCTTGTGTGTTAAACACAGTATTCCAGGGGACAAATAGTCCTGTGTGGATGTGGCACTGGTGCAAGCTACGAGGATCTGCCCCATCATGAACAGAATGCCAAAAAAACCCCAATTTCTGCAAAATACTTCCAAAAGTTACTCCTGTATGAAGCAGTTACTTATTCATGAGTCACCTCCTCGTGTGGTGTAGGCGACCTACTGTAACAAGCTAACTTCTACCCAGACCCTTTTTTAGTTCTCTCACCTCCTTTCAATCTGTCTAACAGCTCTCAAGAGACAGGCGTGTCCCTGTACGTGTCAGGAAAGGAAAGCAGCAGCTCCTATTGGCTGAGTGGGTAT
This sequence comes from Illadopsis cleaveri, assembly GCA_013399915.1. Taxonomy (NCBI): domain Eukaryota; kingdom Metazoa; phylum Chordata; class Aves; order Passeriformes; family Timaliidae; genus Illadopsis; species Illadopsis cleaveri. The sequence continues at coordinate 611,231 of VXBB01020334.1, read as the reverse complement.
TTGTGGATTTGGGGAGATGGAGGAGACAATACTTGTATGGATATAAATGAAGGAAGAATTCAGTCTCCAGTGGGAAACTTGGGTAAGTTCTGGTGTAGATACGTTCAGATTAACAGGGGTCTCTGATTTTTGGCTCAGACAGTTATCTCTAAAGATCTGTAAAAGGAAGAAACTATGATATAGAATAAGCTTCTGGTTTAACAAAGTACAAATCGCAGTGTGAAAACTCACTTTGTTCCTCTAAGATGAGCAAAACCTTAAAATTAATTGGAAAGCAAAAAACAATAGTAGAGGCAACATAGCTTAACTGAGCTGTGAGATTGTGGTAGGGTACATGTACAGAGTATTTTTTCAGGCAGATTTGATCTCACCCTGTTCTGAGCCAACTGCAAAACCCAAATCTCTGTATTGGCAGACACGTAGCTGTAGTCCTCACAACACTCATTCTAAACTACTAAGTCTGGCAGGGAGAGAGAGTATATTAGCTCATTCTTAGTTCCAGCAGCTACCCAGAAGGCATTACAACACACTTGAGATATATCTTATACAAACTACTGATATGCCCACACTGCACAGAAGTGACTGCAGTGTGCTGGAAGAACAGCTAGGGCACCAGGAGTTGTGACAGCTCAGAGTGAGGTATTATACCATACATCCCAGGCAGACTATTGCTGAGTCAAAGCTGGTTTAGCTGTAGCTCCTATGGCTGAGCCTATGAAGAGTCCAGTTTCTACCAAAAATAATAATAATAAAAAATCAGTATTCTCAGGGCAGCGTGTGTGTTTCCAGTTTGTGAGCTCAACAAACAGCCTCAGGTACCTCTGAACATTTCCTGGGTATAGAATTTGTGTAATATAACTTCTAAAAAGTGACTTGCTTACAGTGTGCTGGGTCAGGGAAAAAAAAAATCTGTAGGGGTGGGATGAATTAGGAGAAAGTATAACATATGGTCAGAGGAAAGAAATTGTCTCTTTCTTGTCCCTAGCATTAAGCTAAAGAAGCACACCTTAGAAGAAAATAAGCATTCAAATTTTTTTTTCTAGACTCCAGGTGGCAAATCTGGAGCTGTCAGCTGAATTCAGGGCAGAGCTCAGGATTACTGACTGAAAAACAGGGCCTCCAGTACTTTCCGTACTCTTTGCAGAGATAGGAGCTGCAGGTGCCCAGGTGGGAGATGCTCTCTGCCTGCTGTGTGTCTGTGCAGCCAGCAAGGCCAACAGCATCTGGGGCTGGATCTAGAGCAGCATGGCCAGTACATCAAGGGGTGTGATCATGCCCCTTTTTGCAGCACTCCTTAGAGGGCTGCTAGAATCCTGTATCCAGTTTCAGACCCTGATACAAGAAAGACATGGATTGAGTGGGGAAAATTCAGTGAGGGCACACCAAGGTGGTCAAGGTCTGGGGCATGTGCCCTACAGGGTAGAAGCTGAGGAACCTGGACTTGTTTGTCATTGAGAAGGGAAAGCTCTGGGGGGGCTGAAGCAGAGCCTCCTAGGACCATGAGGAGGACTCCAAGAAGAGAGATCCAGGCAGCTCACAGCAGTGTGTGGCAGGAAGCAAAACGACAGTGAGCATACATTTAAATAAGAGGAGTGGGAACAGCCCACAAGTGGAAGAGGCAGTCTACGGGCTCATGCAATCTCTGCATTTGGAGGTTTGCAGCAACCAACTGTATAAAGTTCTAAGCCATGTGATCTGATCTCACAGCTGAGCCTGCTCTGACCAGAATGTTGCATAAAAACCTCCAGAGATCCCTGCCAATCTCAAGTATTCTGTGATCCCATTTTCTCCAGTTTTTTTAGCGAGTTCATTCAATTTTTTTCACCAAAGCACATCCATGCCTCAGACTGCTCATAAAGGCTCTCCTTAAAGGCAGCGACTGTATGCAAATATATTTTGGTCAAAATATTAGTTAAAAAAAAAAAAGACTGTTTCATTCAGGGTTTACTGTGGGATAACACTAGATATTTGCATGAGTTTCACATGCAAAATCATGCATGTGAAAATTCCTTTCACAGCAGATGTCTTTTTCCCAGTCCTTTGTCACTGCTTAGGTTCTCCAAGTACATTTTCCTTCTCTTAACAGATTTTTTCCTTTGTTCCCAAGCCCCATTATGTGTAGATATGACTTCTTTTACTGAAATTCTTCATAGTAGACTGATCAAAAACACACACAAGGGCAGGAATTGGGGGGATTATCAAACACCATCTGATCTCCAGCAACAGATTACATACTCTTAGCCCATTGGAAACTTCAAGAAGCCTATTAGCTTCTGTTTCTTACATTTCTGGGGAAACTGAAGTCTTGTTTTACCCTTCCAATGAAAAAGAGAGTGTGCACTGGTGTTCGGCAGATAAGCAGTAAGGATTTAGGGCAAAACTTCTTGTTTTGTGTTTCTGGACTCTTTTCCTTTTGAATAACTGTAGGACACCTCAAAACAGGCAAATATGAAATAAGGTCAATTGGGAATAAAGAAAGAAAATTCCTCCTGATATTAGTGTCTTCCTTGGTAAGGAAAGTTGATAGAAATAGCCTTATTAATTGTAATATTTATATATTTACAATGTATCTAACTTCATTTATCATGACATGCTACTTTCATGCATAATAATTGTACAACATCAGAATAAGTTGGGTGTCAAATCTTTGAATATTCCATGTACAAGCTGTTTTGAACATTCAACTGTGTTAAATCTGTGAATGATTAAAGAGCAAAAAGAGTAGGTGGACCTGAAGCAGTGAGGGGGAACTGACTTAAGAAATCCTATGAGAAGGTGACCATAAAATGGTACCCTATTTTAAAAAAGTAACCTCTCACAATATAACACTGAAAGAAAACTCCCAGATGCTTCACCTGGGCATCCTTCTTTCCTTAAGTCTACTCTAACATTTTTTTCTTATACTCTCTAAAATATAGCTAAGTACTTCCCCAGCACAGTTCTGGTTACTGAAGTTGGGTACAAAGGGATTTGATCACACCACTTTTATTCAGTATATATCAAAACTATCTCTAGAATTAGAATTTTCAAAGTACCTAACAGGATTTAGGCATCTACAGCCCTCGGAATTTTGTTTGAAATAACAGTATTGTGTTTGGGATTTTTTTATTTTGAGAATTTTAGCCTATCAACTCCCACAATACAGCTATGCTCAAAAATAAGCTTTTTTGTTGCTGTTGTTGCATAAAAGTGAGTCATCACTACATTTAATTTCTATGAAATGGACATGCATCATGAAATGAAGTTTTTCTTTGTTCTCAAACCCACAGGTACAGCCATTTGTCCTTGGACTGAGATGTTTGTTTAAATTCTTCTGCCTGCAAAAATTTATTTAGGTATTTCTTATTCATCATGGGTCATTCCCATGCCTTTAGGTAACTAGCTAAATATTGTTGAAGTAAAATTATCAGTTGACTGAATATCTTGATCTAATGTACTGGCATAACTGCAAGGCTACATAATGCTGACTCTTTGGTCAGATGATCATCTTTTCTTTCTTTTACGTTGATTTGGATGCAATAAACTGGATTTTATAAGCAGGAAATTAACTACAAAGACTACTCATGGGTTGCTTGTAAGAAGAGCTTAGCATAAGGATGTCACCTGGCCTGCAACTTAATACTTGATAGTATTGCTTGCATGTAATCATGTCAATAGCTTGAATATGTGATCATAAGGTTGAAGTTGCAAAGTGATGCTACTTCTGGATCATATTCAGTCCTTGTTCGAGCACTGTTGACAGGAAGCACTCAAGAAGGCAGCAAACTAGATGGAAATTTCCCTAAATGAAAGGGACTACCTCAGAAAGAGTTAAACCGACCAACATTAATTTACATTTACTCTCAATCAGTGATAAATTTAGCCATTCCCAGATGCTGGGAGAGTTCCTTAACTGCTTACTTTTACAGCTCACAGTTTATAGCAACCCATGAGCTCTTTTAACCTGTGACAGCCTGATTTTCTTTGGCTTCTACTCAGCCCTCCTCACTGATTAGCTTAGGCAGATCTTCACTGGTCTCACAGACTTACAGACATACTGTTCTGAAAAGTTTAATTATTCCCACTTGTAAAAGGCTAAGCTGTCTAACTTGGAGCTGTTGCTGTCAAGATGCTGAAGATGTCAAGATGAACGAAACTTAGGTGATTCAAGTCTTGTTGTGTGTTTAGCTGACACTGCTCTTCAGCTTCAGGTAACCACTCTATGGCAAAGATAGCTGAGTACATCCTCTGAGCACTTCTCAGCAGGTCAGTTTGAAACAAGGTGGACTCCCACATGTTTTAACTACATCTATCCCTCAGTAAATATCCCTGAGCTATCCCTCAGTAGCTCAGTGCTTAACAGATCTACATCTTCCCTCCTTTGTCTACAGTCAGTCAGGATTTGTCTTAGTCTAAAGGTGTAGTTATGAGGTCTTACGAGGTCTGAGGTGTTGTGTGGACAAATCAAGAGGTGGAGATAGCAAAGGAATGGTCATCTGGGCTCTGTACTGGAATGTTTTCAAAGTCACCCTTAAAGAAAACAAGAGTAAGGAGGATATGAAGACTCTTCCTGACAGTAGACTAATAGTTGTTTGTTAGGGTATTTTAAATTAGACAGACTTAGTCAAACAGAGGCTTACCTCACATAAATATTCAAAATGAGAAACAAGATGTTGTGTTGTGCTGCCTTCAGACTGATGGAGCAGTAAGGTATTCAGTGAAGTAGGTCTTAGAGTACCAAACAAACAAGAAGATACTTGAGAAGGCCACGGATCAGAGGTTTGATTGTTGTTGGAGAGTCTGTCTTTCAAGCTGCTTATCTGTGCTAAAAATTGGTTTGAGCACTTCAAATTGCAAGTGCCCAATCTGCACAAAGTGGAAGTAATATGCTGACAAAGTCCTGTACAGGTAGCAATCAACATTATTCTGGATGAGCTACAACATTACTAAGATGTTTTAAGGAGGACCTGCCAGAGAAGCATTACAGTAATTAACCCAGATTGTCAGAATGTTGGGCAGGCCTGAGTCTCAGAAGTTGAAGCACTCAAATAAATAAATAAATAAATAATTGATGTGCATCACTGCTTAGGGATGACAAGTCTGAAACGAGCATCCTGAGTCCATAAAGATAATAGCTTGCTCACAGTTGATGTGAATGGATGACAACAGGAACCTTTAGAGGTGATTTGCAAAGGCAAGAAAAAAGGGGGGGTTGTACCATTTTCACTTATTTTGTGATGACTACAGAAGGCTTGAAAGTCTCTGTCCCTCCTCACATTTCACATCTTATCTGATCTGTTTTCCTGGATGATTCTACAACAGGGTAGAGGGAAAGTATAATTATGATGCCACATCATACCATGGAAATAATACTGAATAAGGAGAGAACAGGACAATTTTTTTTTTTTTTCATTAAAACCAGTGAGCTCTTTGTGGTTTTTTCCAATGCATATTTTTGGGAGCAGCTAGTTAATTCCATACTCCTTTGTAAGAGGTTTTACTTTTATCTCCAAGATTCAGTACTTCCAGTTCTAAAAAGAAATGCAGAAAAAAAAAAATGCTAATCCATTTCTTTGTGAACTCCACAGATATCTCCCAAGAAATAAAATGAAACCTGATATTACCAGAATGTTTAGTTAGAGAAAAAAAAAAAAAAAATAGAGTATAAAATAAGTGAGGCTGCCACTCTGTTTTGTCACAGAGCACAACAAGGAATGATGGTAAGTGACATAATGCCATTTTCTCTGCCATCTTTGAATCTGTAAATGCTGCAACATTAAAAGATGCGTGTTTAAGCTCTTAAATGAGATATCGTGTAAATAGCATCAATATCTGACACATTAGTATGCAGAAGTTGCTACAGCAGCCTATTTAGCATGAGTAAGTCAACAGGATTGAAAGAAACTTGGAGATAAAAAACATGTTCCAGGAAAAAAAGTACACTGCAAAAAAACGCATAGGACTGGGTTTTTCTGGCAAATTGCATTCTCTTCTGTTATCTCTCAAATCAAGATTGGTTTGGGGACCGCTTTTGTGACTAAAATTATTGCTCAGCAACAGCATTTAATGCCAGAGAGGGAGAAGGAATAGTCAAAGCTAACCCAAACAGTGTAAGCAGATATTCCACACAGGGTAAAATTTTGAATGATTTATGATAAACAAAGCATTTATTAAATCTCTCTGAAAATAAGCACAGATGAGGCAACAGTCACAGATGGCCAAAAGATCAATCAGAAAATAACCCACAAGAAGCTTAGTGCCAAAAGTAATTGACATGATCGTCAAATCAATTTCTGATGGTACAAGCACTTCTGCATTCAGTCTGTTTCCCTATGCTGTAGATCATTTGTTATGTCATTCTGACCACTGTTGCCCAATATAAGCTTGTAATAGTTTTGAGAAGTTCAGGTACTTTCTGAAGTTTACTTTCCACATGCTCGCAAAGATGCCAGGTGAGGGCCAGGTTACACTTTCTGGTAAGGGAGCACTTATATGATATTTACTTTTGAGATCTAGCTTTATTCCCAGATGTTGTCCATTTTTTGTATAAAAATAGAGAGCCTTAGGACACTGTGGACCTTTGTGCAAGATGTTCCTTCACAGTGATTATAAGGGAAGAAGTGCACAAACCTGTTTGCTGATGAGTGTTTCAGGCTAAGCCTTTAGGTCATTAGTCAGAGCAATAGCAATGCCTTCCATAGTTCAAAGATTACTGCTTGAAGTCATAATGGAGACCACTCTTCAGAAAAAAAAATAAAAATGTATTATTTCAGCATAACTAAAGCACTTTTCAAAATGTGAGAGATTTAAAAGTAAAAATGGGTATATTGCCACATCTACCAGAGTAAAGGAGAAAGAAATTCTATCTGGAGATACACACGCTGCGGAACTGAATCAGAGTTTAACGTTTCTCTCAGGCAGTAGATTGCCAACTGTGAGTAGGAGCATATTTTTTTTGCTGGTATGATCAGTAGAAATCATATGTTTGTAATTTAGAGTTGCCTACCTGCCTATGAAGTGCTTATCTGTGCACTACACAGAATTTTAAAGTTGTTTGGAAGCATAATAGTTGAAAATTGTTTGAGGTATTGATGGATATTTATGTTTGTTCAGGTAAGGAAAGGAGTCCACTATACAAAACTATAATGTTATTTGTGTGCTTATGCAATATAAGTAACATTCTCAGTTTTCTTAATTGTGGTACATCATTCAGAAATATTTTATCAATCTAAGAATCTGATATGTTTTGTAACTAGTGGGCATTTCTTAGATCTTCACAGAAAAGAGAGTATCATTTGGAAATGCCTGAAGGAAGAAAGCAAAAAGTATCTGAAAGGGGACTTTTGAGTTTTGTTTTTTCTTAAAATTCAGATCCATTATCAGAGTAAAGAAATACACAATGGATATGATGCATACAGGCAAAGTAGTAGTGCTGTAAATAATATATAACTCTGGTCTATATTCCATTTGTGTGATTTCACTTATATTTTAGGCCCAGGCTCTTCAATTATGAGTACTGATTTTTCATATACAAGATGAAATACTGTAATTATTCAGTGTCTGGAAAATCTGAGCTGATACCCATTCCTGATCTCATCCATCCTCAACCGTTCAGCCATTTTCCTGATTTCTTTCAAACACAAGTAAATAGTTTCTTCTCACATCTCTCTTTCTGCCTATAAGGGCCTCCATTTACAATTGCCTGTTGCTGAGGGGATATCTCAGTTCACAGACTTCTGGTGCAACATCTCAGAACACTTCCCTCAGAGCTACTGCACTCTATTATTATGTCAGTATTGTTTCCTGACGTAGTAAATACAAAAACTACATTTCTTACAAGGAATTAGATTGTACGGTGTCCTTGCTAGGTTTAGTGAATGAACTAACTCCCTCCTCTATAACTAGTAATAAATAGTAATAAAACCTTTAGCTGACATTTTAAAGAATAGTACAGAATGCAGGTAAAACACTGCAGAATTGATTTTGCACTTATCAGACAAGAAGAAATGTAATTATATTGCATTTCCCCAAGGACTGTTTTCTTTTACCTAGCCTCCTTATTTAAAAAAGAAAAAACTGTAAAAATTCAGAAGTCTTCTATGGATGGCAGAAGGATTCCAAGCCATTGCAATTCCTGGACTTTTTTCAGAGACGCCTGTGCTATGTACCACTGTATTTCTCTATTTGTATGCTATTATTTCAGCAAAATTCCAAATGACCCATTTTTTTCTGTGGAACTATGGGTTCTAAAGTGAAGCCCTTAGATTTCCTTTTACAGCTCGCTGCTCTGCAGAGCATTGTGTCACTCTGCTAAGACAAAATCAAGCAAATTTCCTCCTCTTTGGTTCTTGCCACTGATCAGGCAATCTCCTTTGCTATTTTTTGGACCACATACACACAGGAATGCACCTTTGTTTTACATCTCTGTAGAAGATTTTTTATTATTATTATTTTACTCATTCTTTTAACTGCATTTTCTTCCTGGAATGAATGAGACTGTGGGGGATGAACCCCTCACTGATATGAGGTAACAGCAGAAAAAAAGAAACATTTTTGGTTCCTATTGTTACATGTTATTTCTCTGTATTCCTGAATTTTGCCCATGTCATGTTGTCAGTTGATGGTTAACAAAGCATCTTGATGCTCAAAGAAAAGGTCTGTACCTGTGAAATGGTGTTGGACTAGAAAGCCAGAAAATGTTTTTTATCTAAATAAAGGTGAGGATAGCCGACCTCTTGGAAATATAGTACCACTTCCAGGCTCTTCTTGGTGGTGCCAAGCAATGGGACAAGAGGCAATGAGCAGAAACTGATGCACAGAAATATGGAGAAGAACTTCGTTACTGTGGTGGTGGCTGAGCATTGGGACAGGTTGCCCAGAGAGGTGGTGGAGTCTCCTTCACTGGACGTATTCAAGAACCATCTGGATGCAATCTTGTGCCATGTGCTCTAGGAAGACCCTGCTTGAAGAAGGAGGTTGAAACAGATGACCCACTGTGGTCCCTTTAAACTTTACTCATTCTGTGATTCTAAAACTGGTTGGAAAGATAACCACTGACCTAAGTGCATGCTTGCTCTGGCCTGAGAAATATCCAAATAAACTTTGATGATATCAGATTTCAAATAATAAATTCAAATGCCAACCATGATTTAAAAGCTAAACTACTGCAACCCAGTTATCCCTTTTAGTGCTACTTTGCAGTTTCTGCAGCATCACAGAGATGGTCCAATGAGTGGAGTTAGAAAATAATAGATAATTTAAAAAATCTTTTAAATAATCATTTAATTACTTTTCATTTCTCCTACTTGCACTTGATAAATGAACATATTAAACTGTGAAGACTCAGGAGCCTCCAAAAGCCTTTGATGTGTATTAGAAATATCTAATAATTAACCTCAGGATTCACCAGCATGACACATTGAGGTGAAGTGAAACAGTGCTTATGATGAAGGGAATTCCAGATCTGCCAGCCCCAAGGAACCAAGCCGGTTTCATTCTACTCCACTTTGTCATGGAGAGCTCTGAGCTCCCCCGATCTACCTTTTGTTGCATTTCATTCTTGATGAGAGGCTCTTTTTCAGTGCAGCTTTTTTTTAAACAGCGGAGCGCATCAGTTATAAAAGGCAATATTGAGAAATAACATTTGGCTTACATAATACATATGCAAAAAGAAGATGTATTTTCTCTGGGCTGTTTTTTTTTTCTCCATCCTTATATTAGAAAGCATTGTTCAGCTTGGGGTATCTATTAAATACTTTATGTTGATATGGTTACCTGAACAAAGAGTGAGCCCTCTCTTTAGAGTGAGAAAGCCTATGCTCACAACTTCCCCTGCATCTTTGTCTATTACAGCATGGATACCAGTCCAACCTCTGCTCTAGAGAAGGACAGTACTTCAACTCCTACAAGTACCATTGAAGAGGTGATGGTTTTGTGTTAATAAATTACTCCCCTTGTCTTTAACTGCAAGCATAACAATTCATAGTAATGTAACTTCTTATTTGTACCAGGGTCAGAAGTGGTCACTGATTTTATGTACTCAGATTAAGTATTTTCGTCCTGAATTTGTAATGTACTGGAAAGCATCAATGCCAATTGGACCGAATGGTAAACGAGGGCATCAGCAGCTCCCTGAAAATGAACACTCAAAACCCAGGAATTGATTAAAGAGTGGACATTTAAAAACCTGGGCAGCAGTTTCTGTTGTCTGTGACTCACTGGGTGCTTTTATAATCTGCTGTGGGAGCCAAGGTAGCCTCAGACTCACTGAAGATGGCCACAGCAATGATTGACCAGCCAGGGTCACTGTACTGCTTTCATTCACAATATGGTTCAGGAGGGAGGGTGTTGACAGAAATGTCTACAGATTTGAGCAATGACAACACTAATAAAAAATTACACAAGGCAATGCTTTAATCTACCATTTAGAGATGACCTCTCCATAAGCATACGCTGTCTCAGGGCTACATTTCCAGAGCGCCTTTCGGAGTAAATAAAAATATTCACTAGAACAAGGCTCAAAAATACTACTTAGTTTCCAGTTTCACAGATTTTACAGATTTCTCTGTCTTTGGAGGGATTTCTAGGAAAAGACAGGGTGAGGAAGGACTGGTCTTGCTGAACAAAGAGCTTATCAAGGAAGTAACGCCTTTTGAGGTGTCATAACACTGCCCTGTACCCTAAAACACCAAGTGTTAATTTCTCAATGTTAACAAAGGGTGTCTTCAACCTATAGTCACAACGTTGTATCAGGAAAGGGGCAATATATGTAGCAATATATTATCACAGAATCACAGAAGAGTTTGGGTTGGAAGAGATCTTAAAGCTTCCTGGTTCCAACCTGGTTCCAACCCTCTGCCATGGGCAGAGACACTTTTCACGAGACCAGATAAGTCAAAGCTCCACCCAGACTGGCCTTGAACACTTCCAGGTATGGGAAATCCATGAATTCTCTGGGCAACCTGTTCCAGTGCCTGGATCGCACACAGACATTAGTGTTGCTTCTGCAGCAGACGGGCAGTTAAAATGCCCCCTCAGATTGAGAGTGGGGAAGCAGGATGCCTGTACTGAAGTAAGAAGGCTTTGTTGACAGACTCCCTCAGATAGGTACCTGTAGCAGACCTCAACAAGGTACCTTTTTTTGGTCCTGTCCTTGATTTTTACCCTCACGTTCTCAATCTGTTTGCAACTGGTTTGTGCTCTTATCCTTTCTTCTCAGTCAAGGGTTCACCAACAGTGACCAACACTTCCATTAGCAAAAAACTAATGAATTTCATTGTGCCTTGAACTGAGAGTCAGTCTCACAAAATCTTCTGAAAGTACCTCTCTAGAAAGAGGAAGCATGCTCCTCTCTCTGATAGACTACATTACATATATCTTCACTGTACATCCACTGCCTCAGAGTGCACTTCCAAGTCTAGATTTTCAAGATCACTGACACAAAAAATTAATCCATTTGTTTTCTCAACACTTACAGGTCTAAAAGCATTTATGTCTTTTAAAAGCAGTGCAGCTTATTCAGGCTAAAGCTAGTATGTTTCTTCTGCTGAAGTGAAGCAGCAGATGTATTCAAAATATTACTTGTATTAGTACAACTGAGATACAACTGCCTCAGTGAAATTTCCTTCCATCTGTAGCAAGTCTGACTGAGTCATACTGAAACTGAAGTTATAATTTATTTATTGCTGTCAAAGGAGCTCCCTTTCCTTTTAGTACTTGAATGCAGTGAAAAGTCTCAGGTGAACTGTAGTTAATAATAGTTTGTGGTCAACCTGAGGAGGCACTTCAAGCAGTCATATTTGATTTTGACCATCTTCTTTCAATACTGTCACTGCTGTTGTGGCCAGAGGAGCAGGCAGAGCACCTACATTAATTAAGAAGTTCAGCATTTCAAAGACTGCATAGGATTTCAAAGCCAGGTGATCCTCTGCAGTTTGAAAGCAGAAAGCCAGAGATTTGTAAAGGACAAGTGGAGCTTTGGAACTGGGGATGAGAATTTTAAATGGTCCAGTAGCAACTGGGTGGAAAAATAATTCCAAGTTTACAATGTGCCACAACTGCATATGAGGCTGATTCAAAAGAATAGATCGCACTCTGGGATGTTTTAAGAACACTATTGGCTGTAAGACAGAGGAATGAGATTATTCTGCTCTATTTGCCACTGGAGAAGCCTCAGTCAAAGTACTGTATCCAATTTAGGGCGTTGCACTTAAAGACAGATGTTTACCAAGTGGAGATAGAAGAAAGCAGCAGGAATGATCAGCCAAAGAGGCACGGCAGAATGAAGTAGCTGTATTTCTTTTGATAAAAGGAAAAGCAAGAAAGAGGGCTGATAATGACCTCCAACCTTGTAAAAGTTTTTTTGTATAAAAGGAGGTGGTCTGTTATACCCTAAGTCCAAAGAGGGAGGCCCAGAAGAAATAGGCTTGCTTCTCAACAAATTATATTTAAATTATATATAAGGGAGAACAATCTAGTTACAAGATTTATGAAAGCATTAGAGCAAGATAACAAGGTACAGGTCAGATTTCAATTAGTGAAGATTTTTTAAGGACAATTTAAGTTTAGGTGTGGTGGGTTAGGTGCAACTGAACCTTGTTCTTTGAAGGGTTATGAAGAAGCTGACCTCTAAATGTCCTTTCCAACACTGAAACTTCAAAAAGGTGAATTCTACCTTCCCCTTTCTCTGTGCAGGGCTGTAAAATGGGGGTTCAGAGGCGGTGCAAGTAAAGACAGTCATTTAACTTTCAAAAAAATGATCTTTTGCCATGTGTGCTTTAAACATGCTGTCTCTCTTCATGGCATCATAAAGATTGACAAGAAATTTGGACCAGGACAACAAACGCTGCAAGGTTAGGAGCTGGAAGAGATTTATAATCCATATCCCTAGAATCTGATAGTCTGATTTCCTCCTGGTTGCCTAATGTCTATCTGAAACAATAATTAAAAATATATCCTGATGCCGTGATGTTGCCTTTACTGTTCTCAATGGGAAACAAAAAAATAATGTCAGTTTTTTTGTGAGAGGATTGGGGCATGAACTTTTCACACTGTAATCTAAGAGTACTTCCCCTCACCCCTCCCCCCCCAAGTTCATATGGATTTATTGAATTTGAAGATTTTGCCATGAGATTAAATCATACTATCATGCAAAAAATGTACCTAAGCTGACCAAACCAGCTAAAATTTAAAGGATGATTTTCTACAGCAGCAATCTTCCACAAGAAAGACTCCACATTTCATAGGCTACATGGCCATGTGACTATGAGAAGACAAACTTGAAAATGTTTCCCTTCTTATTATTCAGAAGACAAACATGGAATCTCTGACTCAGCACAATAAAGCCTTTTTCCAATCAACACAAAATAATGATTAGAAAGGCTTAGAAAGTGTTACGTTGGATTATTCTGAAAATTGCTGTCTGAGGATGTTCTAATGGGAATATGACTGGTTTTGAATAAGGATGTGTAAGTCACTACCAATTTTCATCAAGGTGGCCCAGACCTGTTTATCCTCTTGCTGTATGTGATGACACGCATTTCAGCCTAGGTGAAAATGTCCTGTCCATCTCCTAGAAAAGCTTAATAATTTATTTGTAGCCCAAGTCATTCTAGACTTGTACACACTGCTCATTCTCTGCACTGCACAGCTGTCTCTTAAAGCAGCAGTACTGCGTGCTTCAAACAGCTTTGCCTGATACCCTCCTGTTTTTCATTATATTGTTATGTTATGTTTTCAAAACAAAACAAAATGAAGAATCAATACGGAGGATGTTTGGGAGAAATATCATGACCTTGGTTACAACTGCTACAATTCAGCAACCAAGCTGCAAAGACAATTTCATCCTGCCATCGCCAAGGTAAGGACAGAGAGGAAAAAAGTTGTTCATGACATAACTGTCCTATAGGATGTTAGGCTAAATATATATGAGGTGATGCTAAACTAGCAGCATCTCATTAGCTATCTTCTCTTTTGCTGTTTGGAGTCAGTCTTTGCTATGTGGTAATGCATATGGCATAGGAAAACAATGTTTCCCCATTTTTCTCTGTTAAGGAGTTATGGCTCTATTTTACCAGACCAGTGTGATGCTGCACTCCACCAAGAAATGGCTCATGTCACACCTGAAATCACAGTGGGCTGAATGAGGTGGAGGCACATGGTCTCACTCCTCAGTCTTTGTGTTGTTCTCTTGCTTGCTTTTCTACCTGAGCAGGCAGTCCTATATTCAGCTTCAGACTGAATCATCAGCTCTGCATCCAGACTTTTGAGCCGTTAGGGTGCAGGTGGTCTGTGACTCAGCAGTTCTGCTTGCAGTAGGTTTACAGGATCAGTTCCAGTGTAGCTGAAGCTGTCCTGTTTGTGCTGTTTCCAGCAGCATCCAGCTGCTGTGCTGCTGGGGGTGCCATCACATGCAGGCTGCACTGCTGTTGATCAAAAGCCTCCTGAAATCAGAATTACCTATGTCTTTATCCTCACTGTTGCTTTTAAAGCATAATATTCAGTATTGGGAAGTACCACTCTTGCTCCTAAAGAGAGGAGCTGCTGAAGACCCAGAAATCAGAAGCAGGTGAGCATATCTGAACTAGGCAGGATAGTTTGAGACTGCAAAACTCAGCTGCAGGGAGTACAGTCTTACACCCAAACTTCCCTCTTGCATCAAATGAAACTGCTGAATGAAGAAAAAAACAGACTGGTAGCTTTGGTAACTGTGTGGAGCTGGATAACTCCAACTATGCAAGCAGAAAGCCTTTTCCACAGTGTTAAGTTCCCATTCTCTGAAACCTGTGAGTTTCTCATCCTCTGCCTCAGCTTCTTTACACCAAACTACTCTTCTGCAGATCATCTGGGCACTTTCCCATCCAGGTTCTCCCTTTGTAAGGCACACTGGGATTTTTAAATATTTTGTTCTTCTGTACCAAAGGACCTGGCATTCTGTAGTCTTTTTGGAAGAATTTAGTGGCTTGGGATGGCTAGGACCATGTGATTAGATGTAGACCTTAGGTTTTGTCTGCAGATTATGAGATTGGATTAAGTGGTAATTTCTTGACTCCATGAAGTTACTTTTCAATCCACATGCCCCCTCACTCCCCCTCTCAGTGTTTTGAAAACTTAATAGTCATCCGAACCACACAATTTATGCCAGTTTCTAGACTGATCAGTGGTGTCTTCTATAATGCAAGCGTAGAGAGTGAGCATATGCATGTACAGGATAATAGGTTCTAAAATTCAGAGAACCCAGGTTACCTTTTTTTGCCCATGAATTTGATTGTTCCTTCAGATCCAGGCTCAGACTATGTTTTTGCTGATAAGGTAAAGAGGGCGAGAGCATTTTTCTCTTTCCCTTAGTAGCCAAAAAAATATGCAGGCAAAAAAATACCTGCATATTTTCTTACACTCCAAAATAGCCTCAGATTGTCACCTGGAAATCCTCTCTGGCCCATGCTACCTCCAGCTGTGTCCAGCATTACTAGTGAGAGAACTTGACCAAAACAGCAGCAGGACATGCCAGTGTGGCTGTAGGGACGCACACAGGGCCATGCCGTGTGTCTGTCTGCTTTGTTAGCACAAATGTAGCCTGAGGGAGCCAGTAATGGCTGATCCTGAGATATGCAGGTACCAGGAGGCCAGCAAGAGAGAGGAACCCACAGACTTTGAGGAAAGGGTGCATGTCTATATGAAAATGCAGACATGCATCTGTTACACAGCACACGAGGAGTGGTAGCAATGGGCACATAATGAGTGGCATGAGCATTAGCTTTGCTAAAAGCCAGAGGAGATACTGAGAGGGTCCTCAGCAACAATAGGTCCTGATTTGCATTTTGTAGAGCCAATGTTGTTGTGCCCTCACCACTCTTTGTACTTATACCAGTCTTGACAACCAAGCAGAATATACACTCTCATGCTCTAACTGAGCCCTCATTTTGCTGCACAAGCACCAGAAATTTTGGAATACCTACAGTGCAAGCAGGAGCTGTCTCATAAGAACATACAATCTCAAACTAGATGTCTCTTTAGTTCATTTCTCTGTCTCTCATAGTCCCCCATAGCATGCTCAGGGAGTAGCAGGGCATGCATCATATATCCTGAAGACAGCAGCTGAGAAAATCTGGGACAAGAAAGACCTGAATGAAAAAGTGTGTTCATAATTTTAAGAATTTGGGCTTCATCCATGTGCTCTGGCAAAGGAAAAGGGTTTTCTGTTTACGTGCATCACATCACTCCTGCCGTAAAAGCAAATGGCTCCTTCTGGCCTGTTGCAATGATGGCAGAAATGGTACCATCCAAACCAAACTCTGCTGTATAGACCCCCACCATCCTGTCCCTCCACAAGCCTGTCACAGCACAGGTCCCCACAAGCCACTGAAACAAGAGAGAGGCCTTGCTTTTTGATTGTTTTGTAACAAGACCTATAGGAGTCTTGTGGCACCTTCAGATCTGGGGATCACCCAGTCCAGGTGAGGCTGGTTAGAGAGCATCCTCCTCCTATGTGCTTTAGCTCCAGCACAGCCCAAATAAGGAGCACCCTGTGCGCACAGACATCTCTTTGTTCAATGTATGGGTGTCACACATTTCTGTGTGGCCCTGGAAAATCTTGCAGTTCTTGGCTCCTCTGCAACAACCCTGCTACCACCTTGTGGGCCCCAGTTTTTTTATTATTCTGAGGACCTGACGGCAGGTGATCCATCACAAATGGTAGAGGATATCTGGGGATGGTCCATCCACTTTGAAATATTATGGTTTTTTCTCAGAAATTAGGAGCAAACACAGCAGGCCAAAGAGGCTTGCCTAAATATACAAGGGCTTCTGCTACTATGGCCTGAACCCACCCTTGAGAAGCATGTTCAACTAACAGAGAAGAAAGCAAGCCAGAAAGTGAGGAAAAGAAGAAAGAAGGAGTCAATGGAATAAATCCATTTCCTAGGACCTAATGACAAGAGCACATTTACAGCTAAACATGAACTTTGTATCCTCCTGTAACATGTCAGCCCCCCAAAAGAGCGTCAGCAATTCAGAAGACTTTACCCTTTGTCTCATTTTTCTTATCTTTTTCATATAAGTGATCCTCAAATTTTGCCAATAATGTGGTAAAAGAGAGCCACATTCCACACAGAAGTAGTTCTTGCCCAAACACATATGTGCAGAAAGTGTTTTCATCTATGTGTACATTTCTGCTGTGGTTGCTCACTGGAAGATTTGTGCTACAACAGCACAATTTTGAGCTTTATCTCAGCTCCAGTAAGTGGAATGCTGCAAACCTTCAAAAACACCATAGATTTGAAGCTGCCTCTGTGCCTTCCTGACAGTATCACTATCCCCCAACACAACATATTTGCAAGAGCATGTAGTGACAGAACAAGAAGGTATGGCTTCAAATGAAAAGACAGAAGGTTTAGATTAAACATTAGGAAAAAATAATTTATTGTCACGGTGGTGAGGTACTGGAACAAGATGCTCAGAGAAATTGTGAATGCTCTGTGCCTGTAAGTGTTCACGCTGGATTAGATAGGACTCTGATCAACCTCATCTTGTGAAAGGTGTCCCTGCCCACTGCTGGGAAGTTGGAACTAGATGAACTTTGAGGTCTTTTCCAATCTAGTTCAGTCTGTGATTCTATTAACATTCCCATAGCTCATATCATACACATAGCCAGTACTAATTGCCTCACTATAACAAGACAGGCATTGAAGAAAACAGCAAAAATTACAGAAGGTAGCACTAGAGCCTGCCAGGTGCAGCCCTGTGGCTGAGAGGGTGGCCCAGTTTGTGCTGGAGGCTTGCAAACCCCAAGTACGTGCCACATCATTTTGCCCAGACTTAGAGCAGAGAGCCTGGAACACGTGTTAGTCCTCATTGTCATTCAAAATGGGATGGTTTGAGACAACCATGCTGCCGATGCTTTTGTGTCAGAAGGCTCGCCTCCTGTGTGTGCCCTACAGCCCCTGTTACACGTGTGACTTCCACCTCTGAGCACGGGCTGGGTATGGGGAGGGACATTCTTTTTTGTGCCATTTCCTGCCATCCTGGCCCTACTGCACGAGGTCATGATGCCTGCAGTTGTTTCACACCATCCCTTGGTGGGCTCAGACTTCCTTCTGTGAAAGAAGTGTATGTCCTGGAAGAAAAGAAGGATGGACACCTGCTTAACATCAGTGCTTGGCATCAGTGCTTGGCTGCGAGTGCCCCCCTGAATGCTGCCAGCACCACTCAGCGAGGTTTGCCTCCTCCCCGCAGCCAGCACCTCTCTGCTCGATGAGCCCTTAGCTCCACTCGTCTTTAGTCTTCCCTATCCTCCGTGCTCTTTTTATGCTCTCAGCTGTCTTGTCTTTCTTTTTTCTTTCCCTGCCTCTCCCCGTTTCTTTTTCCTTTGGGATTTCTCTTTGCCTCTCCCCTTCAGGCTTCCTGTCTCCCCTCCAAGCCGGCACTTCCGACAGCAGGAATTTCAAGATACGGCATGCTCATGCATTTTGTATTAGCTCTAGGGGCTCTTAAGCCTTCTGACATCACGGGGTTACACAAACTGGCAAGCACTGTAGTCCAGGAAAGCACCTGGAAGTAAGAGAAAAGGAGGGGGGGAAATTAAATGCTTAGCAACAAGAATGCCGCACTTTTGAAGTATTAACTAGCTGTTCATTCAATCGCAAAGGGTTATTGCATTAAGAACTCACATTAGAATTAAGCAGGAGAGAAAAAACACTTGCTGGCTAAAGGCTAAGGATAAATCCAGCATTTCTTTATCACTGCCTAGGGTAAAGAAAAACCTTAATTACAATACTGGTATTTGAATAATATTTCAGTCATAACAGCACATTTCTCAGATTCTGCATGATAAGTCCATTAATATTTATTCATTTTCTATGACCTTTACATAATTCGTAATGGTCTTATTTTGCTAGCATTGATGGTTGCTTATGTTTTTATGCTTCTTCTGTACAGTGGTCCAAAGCTTCATCACCATATATCAGCATCTTTCTTGTCTTTGGAAACTTATTCCTGTGAACAGGGCGAAAAAACCCATGGTGCTGATTTTATTCTCAAGCCTCAAAACTAATATTTAGGAGTAGAGACCTTCTGCTATGGTAGACCCTGGTGGACCTCAGACTTAGTACAGAGACTTATAAAGTACAGAAATTTATTCCTGTGGAAACTGTTGGGACTGGGAAAGACTCGCAGTCATTTTTTTTTTTCACTAGTTTTCCTTTCAGTCTCAAATGTTTGTCATTCATTGGTGTGTAGTTCCCTTCCTCAACTTGAATATACATCCAGCTTGCCTTATGAAGGAGGGCTGCTCTGGAGACTACAGATGTGAGACTATGTCCCTTTGATTTCACTACTTAAAAACACGTACTTTGCACTTCTAACAACTTAGAAATGCTTTCTACACTCTAAAAACTTCTTAAATACTTAGAATTTGCCTTATTCACCCACTGACATTCAAACTGAAGGGGGTTTGGTAAATTTTTTATAACTTAATGTAGCGGTGGTCGCCCCGTGTCGCACGGCTGCGGGCAGCCCTGGGCACCACGGCAACACAGTGTNATATGGCCAGGTGAACATCCTTTTTTCAGTGTTCAGGCCACCATCTTTTCAAAACATTTGCTTTCTATGAAAAAGTTAGTATTTCAAATTACATAAAACTCTGTTGACTTCCAGTTATAAAAATAGGCTAGAGAAGACTCAATATTCCGACACTGGCACCTGGCCAGTGGATTTTGCTGAACTCATTTACAAATTGAATTTTGAGCAAAAATACTCTTGCATTAAAAAGTATGAGCTAGATAAGATCACCATCTTCTGAACAGTTTACAGGCAAAAAAAATCTGTAGTTCTTCACCTAATGTCTGAGTGCATATTTACAAAAAAAAAAAAAAAGCACTCTCAATTTCTAGAAGCAAGTACATTTGAATGAGACTATGCCTTTCCTTTTTGGTATGCCAAATACTGAACTCCTAATCATACTGTTCAGCCTTTGGGGATAAAAATGCAATTCTGAGAAAAGTGTAAATGCCCTTTATGCAAAGAAATGTCTCTTATCTGCAGCAATTTGGTGAATAGGTTCTGTGATGATATCTGAAGTGCCGTGCTTCACGCACAGAAACTCTACCTCCCACCTTTAGTTTTTTGGATCAGTAATTTTCAGAACTAGAGAGATAGCTAGGCAGAGAAATGCCAGGGTGGGACATTTGCTTGTATATCAGTGGATCACAGTCTCTTTTTCAACTAAACAATTTAGAAAAACAAAAGACACTATCTTTCTGAAAGGCTGTATTTCTTTCATAAGCAACGTCAGTAGATAAGGGTGTATTTCTGTTCTCAGCTAAGGACCATTTTATCATGCAAAGGCATCAAAATACTATCTAGTCACACACTTGTCCCAGTGGAGAAAAAGATTTTCAGTAGCTGAAAGAGAAAAATGCAACAGCCTTAGTATTTAAAAATCTTCTATTGACAATACAAGGCATGTTAAAAATAAATCCTGGCTTTGGGATTTTTGTAAATACAAAATATACAAATCTTAAAATCCAAATTAATTTCACCTACATTCACAAACCAAGAAGAAACTAGACTAGTTGTGAAGACTTCAATGAAGAAGAAATGCCTTTTGCTTAAAGGAGGCAGTAGTGTAGAGACTACTTTATACTTTGTATGTATCCTTGGATTTATGACACTGTAGTACACCACAATGACACAAAGACTCCGACTTCAGAAGGCTGAAAATGACTCCTTTATTCTTGGGAATGTCTCCCCTTTTATACTATTCTACACAGACCAATTTGATCTGTGACAAGAAGAGAAACCTCTTCAATCACACTGGTCAGAACAGAGGGACATCAAGAAGAAGTCCCTCCTAGGGAAAATATGTAAACAATTTTGCCATTACCAAAATATGTCTCTTGTTTACAGAAAATTCCCTGGGAAAGGAATTTCAGAAAACAAAACACATCAGGCACAAACCAGGGCTACAGATTTATTATCTGATTTTCAGCTATTATTAATATTCACAGGAGCTAGAGAATTTTCTTTAGAAACTTGAGTGGTCACTATTCCCACATCTCAGGCACTATATCGATCAAACCCATTTCCAAGACAGCAGTCCCAAACCCCTCCCAGAGCTTGGAGCCCAGATGCCTCAGAGCACTGAAATGATGGATCTCTTCCTGGGAAGAGATTGCTGGAGCATAAACACTGTGAACGCCTCCCTAGCAGTGTACCAATCGCTGATGCTGTATCTGGAAATGGATTCAATATATTAGATTGTTTCAGAGCATCTCATTTCAAAAGACAAACACAAGACTGCTCCCCCCAGTATCTGAGAAACAATATTGTGGCTGACACAACTAAACATTTTACACCTATCACGGGTACAAATATCACAGTATTTTTCTCACTAGGAATAGTCATGCCCTGGATCCCAGTTAGGAGTATCCTGATGAGAATCTGCCTCAGTGACCAGCCAAGTATGATATAGCATTTGAGACTGAGAGCAGACATGCTTCACATGTGGTTCAGCATGCAGCACAACCTTCCTTTTAATCACGCAGAAATCTAAATTCACAGCCACTGTGAACATTAAAGGGAGGTGAAAATCCATCATTAACCCATGCACTGGCTTTCTCTTGGTTATACTGATGAAGGATAAACAGAGCAACCTTATCTAATATTTTATTTTAATTAGAGTAAAATAAACTGCAATAAGAACACAACACAGGGAATTAACAGAAAATTAAACAAGTTGTATGTGTAAACCTGTAAAATCACTCTGAGGCAATTTGAATTCTTCATCAGGCTGGGGACTGTACACATATTTCCTTCTTGATTTATTTTATTGAGTGCTCATGCTTCGTTCTTGAGCAGGCCTGCTTGTATTGATTCGATCTTATGTTCAGTGAAGTGTGTGTGTGCAAATGTCTAATGGGAGCAAAGACCTGAAAGATAAAATGGTCTTTTTTTGGCCAGACCACACACCCTTAGGGATTTGCCTGGCCCAAAGAGGATGTTATTGCACAAACGGCACAACCTCTTTTTGAAGCCTAGAGGGCAACTCATGAAACAAAATTTGTGCATTGCAGCTGAGAAAAGCTCTAATTTGTACTGCTTATCTCTGATCCATGCACAACAGATCTGAGAGGAGGATTTTGCCCTTAATTTGTTCCCTGGTGTCTACACATTTTAAGTGTGTTAGATCAATGAACGATGCTGCATTCCATATGTGCCACAACACGTAGACCAAGCTAGGTACACTGAAGATGAAGAGGCAGCATCAACTTTGAACGTCCTGTTTGTAAAACAACTTTAAACGTTAGGCAGATGAGTTTGCAAAATGAATTAATTAGCAATAAAGACCAAAGGCACACTCTGTGTGAATAAACAACATAGATTTAGATCTTAGTTAAAACTTGGTGAATGTCAACTAATAAGGAGGTCTGTAGAGTCTGTCAGTCTTTGCAAATCCTGCTTTTCTGAAAGGAAAAGTATTACTGCTCACAGGAGAAAATGCCTATATAAGGTTTGAATCTGTATGGTGGAATGAGACTTGCAGCTCAAAGATTCAGTGTCTTTAGCTTTCTGTGAGAAAGATCTTTTTATAGCTGTTTTTTATTTAGCTAGGGTTTTCTCCTGGGAGGGCAGGAGGGTGTTAGCTCAAGAATTCACTTGATAGATTTCAGATCAGCAGCTAATCTGTCACTTCAAGAGGTGACAATGACAGGAGGGAAAGACTTCCTAATTTATTCATAAAATACTTTATCTGTCGATTCCATTTATTTAGTTCATTCTTCATAGGTAAAAGTATTGAAAAAAGGAAATTAATGCTGACCTTGGAGGTGAGAAGCAGAATGCTGATAACTCTAGCTCTGGGGGCACGAGTAGGCCAGGACTTTTCTCACCCAAGAGTGTAAGAAACATGATAGACTGATATTATCTCATGCATTTTACCCTTTGAATTCTTGTTGATACCACAATACCACAGAGGCTTTACTGACTTATTAACAACACTTACTGGAAGCTCATATTCAGTATAGCGAGTCACAGTCTTGTTTGTTATTTTGGCATAGCACAAAAATGCCTGTGGTACATTTTGCCTGCCATTGTGCACTTACTGCCAATGAAAAGATTACATCATGTCAGAAAGGCCAGAATTTTTTGAAGGAGTTCTTTATAAAGTGTAAGAATTCATATATATTTTTCAGTGAACTGCAGCTTATTTTTGAGTTCATCACAGTCTGGAAAGAATTATTGTGTGATTTGCTGGGCAAAGAGTCTGAGCAGCAAGAATTCATTGGCCAAACTGCAGTATAATTTTCTTTTTTGGTAAGTGTTGAAAAAGCACTTAGAATTTAATTTCGCTAGGACTCTGATGTCCTTAAATCTTAGGTGATGCAGCATACTATTCATGGAGGTCACCATGATACTGTGCAATCATATTTTGATTTCACAGTGGTAATATGGAAGAGGTTTTGGTTGCTAAATGTTAATTCTTCATAACAGAATAGAGTCCACTTATTTAGCTACTTTGAGTTACTAGAACTTTTCTTTTAACTGAAGACTTTTTCACCACCCTCCTCAGATGCAATCCATACTAGACATTACAGGAACACTAAGTGTGCAAAATGACGTATGAAGATTCAAGAACTGTATTTCAGCTAATGGAGTGAGTTTGATCAGGAGCTGAACATCTTATTTACTGATTTAAACTATCTTCTGAGCTGGTTTTTGGTCCATCCCTGGAAAAATTCAAGGTCAGGTTGGATGGGTCTGTGAGCTACCTAGCTGAAGACATCCCTGCTTATTGCAGGAAGAAGTGGAGGAGATATTCCTTAAAAGTCCCTTCTGAATGAAACTGTGTGATGCCATGAGTTTGTGCTTCACTTAACGTAGTCTTTAGAGACATTCCCAGCCTTTCTCTGCTAGATTTCAATCTTCAAAATTCAGATGGTTTGCAGTGATGAAGCATGTATAGTTTGGATCATATGTAGTTTTTTTACAGCTGCTCCAAAACTTATTAAAGAAGAAATCTTCAGAAAATGATCTCTAAAGAGACCATAAGCTATGCTTTTCAAAGGCATGTGTTTTTTCCAAGTCTGAGTTTGTTTTTCTGGGGCTTTTTAGGAGATCTATAGAAAGTGCATCTTGACATGACAGTGTTTTCTTGTCAGGTGTCACTTTACATCAAAGCATGGATATGTTAATATTTCTCAAAATAGGGGAAAAAAAATACATAACAATATTCCTTTCCTTAATTACAGTTTTGGAATGGCAAATAGGTTCTTAAATAACATATTAAAAAAAAAGGACAGCAGCTAGAGGCATGTATTTCTTGTGGAAAACATCGGTTGTTTTTTTAAAAACAGCAAAAAATCATTGCACCAGCAAACAGAGAGCTACTGTGAAAAACAATGCATGTCACCATGTGAATTTCAGACAAATTCTTCAATTGTTGAGTTTTTTTACATAAAACATCTCTCTTGAGACATACAGGAATGGAAAGCAACAATATTTTATATAGCTGGTACTACTCAACAACATTGGGGACAAAGAGTTTTCTCCAAAAGCTTTACATTTTTGTTGTCTGGCTTTCAGTTTTCCTCTTTCAGAAGGGCAGGACAGAGAGAACAGTGCACAAGTTGAGTCATCCCAGTACCTACCTGGGATGCAGCTGAAGGGCAGAGCAGGACTTTTGAGCTGAGACTGTTCCTCAATCACACAGTTTAGGCAGGAAAAGAAAGTCTTACATATTTGCCTTCATAATTATTTGGTGTGAACCTGAAATATCTGAAATTGCTAGATGGTCCCCAGCTCAAATATTTGTCAGGCCCAGGACTCCATATTATATAAAACACATGGGAGCAAATGCGCTCAGTACTGCCAATATGATTTATGTTCAGCGAGTTCAGTACACACTGACAACCAAGATAATGCTGGAAGATGATATTTATATCAAGGTTTTTTTAAAAAAGCAGTTTTACAGAAGATACCAAGAAATGTGTATTTATATGTAAGTCATGACTTAGTTATTGATTTATCTACTCGGTTATGCATGAATATGTCACGAGGAGATGTCAGATCAGAACATCAGTGAAAGTTTCATTCTTTGAACTAAGCTAATGGTCACAGTGACTGTGAATATATAATGTGAGGGGTTTTATATGTGTATATAAACACTGACATGACCATGCATGTAAATATATTATCAAATGTAGGTACATGTATTTACAAATGCTTACATGGAAATCCAATGGAAAAAAAAGCAAAGCAGCTGAAATTGCTTCTACATCTCCATTCACAGGTCTACATGTGTCAGACATGGCCACCAGCACTGACCTCATTGCAAAAGTTACTCCATGAGTGGCCAGGGCTCCAAGCATCCTTATGCCACTGGAAACGAGAATTTTGGAGGAGCTTGCTGGGACATGTAGGAATCAAGTTTCTATTAATCTGTGGGACATTTGAGCAGGTAATGACCATTAATGTTAATGCAAATTATGCATGTAGGGCCCTGTGAGTCTCCATGGGGAGCTGTACCATAAAGGAAATGCATTTGCAGGTGTAAGGATCACATCTTAATTTTGTTAAGAAATTAGATTAATAGAATGGGGCATCGTAACTCTTCTGCATGGGAAAACTATTGCTAACATTCTAAAAATGGGACAAAACTCAGCAAATATCTGGAGACAGAAGGGAGAAATGCTAGGGATAGAGAGTGGATTTTTGCTGTGGCAAAGTCACATTTAAGTTACTTTTTCACTGATTTTGTCCTCTGGCTCCTTCAAAACAAATGGTTGAGAGTTCCAGCCATACCCTCTTTCTTCCCCATCTCTTTGCAAAGCATATTACAGTAGAGAGCTCCTCCATCTGAGCAATTTGCAACTTCCCTTACGTGTAGGACACCAGGCAGAGAGCTGTACAAGGAGTTATGGTTTATCTATTTTTAAGCTCTTCAGCAGCACCACTTTGCATTGTATCTGGCTGAGATGGAGTTCATTTTCCCCCAGCAGCCCTCATAGGGCTGTTCTCTGCATTGGTAGCTGGAAAGGTGCTGATAACACATCAGTGTTTTGGCTACTGCTGAGCAGCTGGCACAGCATCAGCGCTGTTTTCTCAACCTTCTGCACCCCACCAGCAGGTTGGGGTTGGAAAACCTCCTGGGCGGAGACACTACTAGGCCAGCTGCTCAAATTAACCAAAGAGATAGTCCATGCTACATGACATCAACTCAAACATAACAGCTAAAGGGAAAGGAGGAGAAAGCAGGGGCACTTGTTATTGACAATGCTTGTCTTCTGGAGGAACTGCCAGGCGTGCTGAAGCCTTGCCTTGGGAAGTGGCCAGACATCACTTGCTGATGGGAAGTAGAGAATAAAATTATTAGTTTTTTCTCCTTATTTGTGTGTGTGTGCAAACTTCGGCTTTTGCTTAAGTAAACTGCCCTATCTCAACTTAAAAATCATTTTTCATCTTATTTTCTCTCCGCTGTTCACCTGCGAAAGGGGAGAGATAGAGTATCTTGGTGGCTACCTGTTGTCATGGTCAGCCATTGTCAGCTCACCACACATAAATAGACACAGACCTAGTCACAGATCTTTCTAGACTGTGCCAGAGTTTGCCAGAGTGAAGGAAAAAATCATCTCTAGTGCTTTCTCNAGACATGGCCACCAGCACGACCTCATTGCAAAAGTTACTCCATGAGTGGCCAGGGCTCCAAGCATCCTTATGCCACTGGAAACGAGAATTTTGGAGGAGCTTGCTGGGACATGTAGGAATCAAGTTTCTATTAATCTGTGGGACATTTGAGCAGGTAATGACCATTAATGTTAATGCAAATTATGCATGTAGGGCCCTGTGAGTCTCCATGGGGAGCTGTACCATAAAGGAAATGCATTTGCAGGTGTAAGGATCACATCTTAATTTTGTTAAGAAATTAGATTAATAGAATGGGGCATCGTAACTCTTCTGCATGGGAAAACTATTGCTAACATTCTAAAAATGGGACAAAACTCAGCAAATATCTGGAGACAGAAGGGAGAAATGCTAGGGATAGAGAGTGGATTTTTGCTGTGGCAAAGTCACATTTAAGTTACTTTTTCACTGATTTTGTCCTCTGGCTCCTTCAAAACAAATGGTTGAGAGTTCCAGCCATACCCTCTTTCTTCCCCATCTCTTTGCAAAGCATATTACAGTAGAGAGCTCCTCCATCTGAGCAATTTGCAACTTCCCTTACGTGTAGGACACCAGGCAGAGAGCTGTACAAGGAGTTATGGTTTATCTATTTTTAAGCTCTTCAGCAGCACCACTTTGCATTGTNAAATCATTTTTCATCTTATTTTCTCTCCGCTGTTCACCTGCGAAAGGGGAGAGATAGAGTATCTTGGTGGCTACCTGTTGTCATGGTCAGCCATTGTCAGCTCACCACACATAAATAGACACAGACCTAGTCACAGATCTTTCTAGACTGTGCCAGAGTTTGCCAGAGTGAAGGAAAAAATCATCTCTAGTGCTTTCTCAGGATTTTTTCCTAGACATTCCTGCTCCTCTTAGGTGCCTGGAGCTGTGTGGTGGCCTGAGAAAAGTGGAGCACAGCTCAGAAAATAAAAGCAAGGGATAATGAGTATAATTTGTAATTTCAGATTTACTAAAAGATGTAAGGAAAAAGAAGTGTCAGTATCTTTGTCCCCTACAAGTCTTTCACCCCAAGGCAACTCAGAGAAGAAAGTTTCTGGGAGTGCAGAGAACACTCAGGCTAGGTACAGAAAATGTGTGAGCCTTAGAAAGTAACATGGATCCAGAATCAGGGTGATTTCTAGTTACTGAGGAGCTACATTAGATGTCCCACTTTGCTTTCTAAAATTCTTTGTTGCTGCTTGCAAACAGAAACTTAATTTATAAAAAAACTGGTTAACCCAAGTCACATTTTGAGACATAGAATAATTTTACTCTTTTTTTTTTTCTTACTGTGTCATCTTAAGAGTTGATTGCTTTATGCTGGCTGAAGAGTGTTGCTTTTAGACCATGTTAAAAATACACTACTAATTGTACCTTGCTGAAAAATGTAAAACACTTGCCATAATATGGAAGTGGGCCTAAGAAACTGAATGATAAATTCTATAATGAGAGATACAAGTGAGGCAGGTGATTTGGTTAAACACAGAAATAATGCATCATGCTGGATTTTCATTTTCCTTGTTTGGGAACTGCATGATTGTGGAAAAAACAATTTTTATTTTTAAATTAGATAAAGAAAACCCCATTCAATTCTGCTTTCAAAATAAGAGTGTTTTACCAGTTGTATTTATATTCATTGAATTCCAGGGCTACATTTCAGAAACAGTAGGGTACTCACTTTGATGCTGAGATTAGAAAAATGTCCACTCTTATTTTTTCCAGTACTGAATTGAACATAAAATGCTTTCTGAAGATTCAGTTGGGCTGTTTTAGCCAAATTTACTTAAGCATGCCTGTTCATTGTGGAGCTGAGGAAATGAGGAGAGGATGAAGACTGCTGAGGATTGTTTTCTTCTGTATCTGCAAAGCATTTTTTATCATTTTCCTTTGAAGTCCCTGAAAGTTATCTGGTGTTTGTATTAACTTTTTATATGAAAAGAGAAACTGATTTGTCTTTCTAGGGACCATTTTAAACATCAGAGAATGTGAAGAGCAGGAATGAAATCCAACTGACTAAACAAAGTCCAGCACAACAAATGTGGCCATTGGAAGGGTTTGTTTTAAATTCTGACTTCACTCTTGCAATAGTGCTATCCAAATTCACCTCCTAAATAAATGAACACTGCAGCCCCCACTCCAGTGAGAGAAATTTCTCTATGCGTGCCTCGAGGTTCCTTCTGACTTACAATGTCTGGATTTCAGACCAGCATCCTTGGAGTAAAATTTAAAAAAAAAAAAAAAAAAAAGGCAGAAAATATAGGTATGGCATCTTTCATGATGACTAATTAGGAACAGAAGGAATTTCACTACCTGTTAATGGGTTTTATGAAACTACAACAAGCTCTGTGTCTGTTTCTCTGGTTGATCCTGTAAGGGAACACAATGCTCAGGTTAGTTTTGCTTTCAGTGAAAGTTAATCCCTCTCTTATTTCAGCCTTCACACAGGGCACCCCAACAACTTTATTTTAGAATCTTTTAGATTTGTTTGGCCCTAAAAAACAGGGTAAAGATAATTGAGTGTAGGGGATTTAGTCTTTGTAACTCAAATGTCACAGAAAGTCATAAAAGTCCCGACCTTCTGTGCTTGATTTCCTGATGATATATGACACATATGTCTGCCTAATTTAGTGCTTATTGAACAAATAATGTTAATGGTTAAGGAGTATGAAGCCTTAATTAGATCTTGCAAGCAGCTAACTACTGTAGAAAAAGAGCTCTTTATTCTGTATTTACTGCAAACATACCAGAATGTCACCACTATAATCTGACAAGACTAAAGCCAATACAGAAGCCGCAACCTTTGTTAAAAACTTATGTGTCATTATGTTATGTGTCATTTTTAAAAAATTGATTTTGATGTTATTCAGAGATGAAGATTTATTTTTTATTGAGTCTTGAAAATGAATAATCACGGGTGACTTTAGATGTAAAAAAACGAACTGAGGAGGACACTTAGCAGTTTATTTAGAAACACTTCCAATTTGAGCTTCTCTACATCTTTTAAAGATGTTGCATTAGTTTATGTATCTACTTCAGAGTTACAGTTGTTGGAATGATGCAAAAAATACACTTGCAATTCAGCCACAAATGACTGACCGTAGATTTACTGCTACCCTTAATGCCATAACAGAAGATATTTACAAATATTTGTTGCCCAATATTCACAGTATTCAAAACATGGTCTGTGATTCTTTAATACTGTCCAAATTTGTACCTGGAATGCATTGTACATTACTCATTGTTCATTTGTTAGTCATAACTCATTATCTTTTGTAAAAGTTTCAGTCAGCTAATCAAGAAGAAGAAAATATACTGTATGAGCAACAACATTCCACAATTAATGATTAATCATTAAAATGAGCAGTTCCTGAACAGCAGAGTGACTAAAAATCATTCAGCTAAATCAGTTATCAAAACCATAAAATACTGTATTGACACCAATCAAGAAGGGTTTGCAAATGAGTCATGAACCAAAAGCCAATTTAATTTGGGTTTCCTAATGGCAGTAGTAAATGAGTGTTTTGACAAAAAATACTAAATTTAAGTGTCATAATTCCCTTTCTTTAAATATCACTTCTGCATGCCTTGTCAGAATGAACTGAGCAATCCACAGTTGGCTGTAGAATTGCCACTGTCTTTTGTGGAATAAGGATTAGCATCTCTATGTGTTTTATGAAAACCACTTGCTAGTTAATGCTTTCTTGGCTTGTTTTCTCTGTAAGAAGCTGTAACTTCTTGTTTCCAGGTCTTGGGTCTCACTCACCATTTGGCATTTTCTTATACTATTTTAGAAAAAACTCAGTTTTGTTGATTGAATGATGACATTTCTGAGGCTGGGAATGTGACCCCATATCACAGTTCTAATTACACATTTAAATTGACCATTTTTGTATTAATTCAAACTAAAGAATATTTTTTTCAATCCTTTAACTATATTTCAGCACTCTATGCAACATCATTTTGAAAGACCAGAATTCCCTGCATTGAGGTAGTTCCATTATACAATGCATTAATATGTTGAATGGATTATCTACTCCAAATCAGTCTCCAATAAGTCATGGCCAAATTATATACTGCATCTGAAAAGAAAGTCGTTAAATTTAAAGATGTTCTGAAAAGACTGAACAAAATATAAAGATACAGGATTTACCTTTGAGCTCTCCAAGATCTCTGAATTATGTGATTTTTTCAGCCCCAGTTTGAATTAGATACAATTCCATTAAATAAAAATGACAGTGGAGAATATGGTTTCAACCAGTTATATTTAATTATTTTCACGAAAATTATTTTTCATGATCATGATGCATTGTGCATTTCCTTTTCTAGAACAGCTACATTGAGATGTTCTGAGATTCCTCTTCCAACTGATAAATCCAGAGATGACATTTTGCATGAGCCAGGAGGTCTAGTTACCTCAGAATTGTTGGAATGAGAAATGCCAAGAGCTTTTAGCGTTGCCTAAACAGATATTGCCATTATTTACCCAGAAAGAGAATTCTTAGTTTTTGGTCACATCTGGAGATCGGTAGGTACGAGAGACCATAAACATAATCAAATTTAGGGCCAGAGGAGGAGAAGACCTGCTGTTCTCATTGCATGATATCCTGGTGAAAAGCCTTTTGCTTTACATGTGAATATACAGCATTATTGCCATACATTATGTGAACACTCAATAATTTATTAAACATATTTTTCAGAAAAATAATGATATTTTAAGTAGTTTTTTAAACATCAAAGAACAAACTAAGAGCAGAAATTTTTTCTCCTATAAAGTGCATATACTGATTGCTACATTGCATTTACAATGTAGTAAGTGTTTTTAAAGAAAAAAATTACAGTAATACTAAGTGAAGGCTTGCTAATGATAAACAATCCACCTGTTACCTAAATCTGAAGGAAAAAAAAATCCTTAGCATGGATATACACTTGTCAGACCCAGTGAGAATAATTGGTCTAATGAATAGCTCTTTTCCATAGGGCTTCAAAAGATGTTGGTTCTGCAGTGTAATTCTCCTCAATTTTCCCCCCTCTCTGAGCTCTACTGCCATCATACAGAGCTATTTGTTGGAGAAATTGCCAATTTTTCCCATTAAAGGAAAATGCTTATCATTCTAGCTTTCCTAATTTCATGTAGCAGATGATACCATGCATTTAGGAGAGCTCAGAGTGACCTTTCATGCATGATTTTGATGCTTTTTATTGAGAAATGCTTCATGCACATACATCCTTTAAAGCAGAACAAATGTTCATATATATACAAGAAAAAAACCCTTGGAAGCTACAATGTGTTGATGGTTTTCATTCTTTAATTCATATGGCAATAGGTTTTGAAGATTATCTACAAATGTCCTACTTCTGATATTTTGCGTGTCTTTTGTTTTGCTAAGTGTTTTCATCCATGTTTTCACATGAAAATAGTGTAACAAGACTGGAAAAAACCCGTGAAATAAGATGAATTTTTTAACATAATATTAACAGCTTCTGCTACTTAATTGTTTAACAATGGAGAGGTGAATACAAAGAGCAAGAGAGGAAATGAAAGTACACAGTTTGTGATGAGAAAATCCATGACCATTGGCTTGCAGAAGAAATAAGTACCTAATCGTCATACATGGGAACACTTGCTCATTAAATGCTAAAACATAAATTGTAAGGATGTATAAAAACTGTCTTTCAATTGTCTAGCCTCATATTTATGCTCCAAGCAAAATTTGAAATGCTATGATTACATATGGCCTAACTATGCCTGAAGGGAAAAACTCAGATGTTTAGAATAAGAATTTTCCCAATAAACAGTGCTACAATCTGGTGATTTCAGAGCTTTTGCTGGCTAACTCCAGATAAAACAGAAACTCCTTTTAATCCAAAGAAATGGTATTATTTATACACCCTGTCACTGCAATCAGGCCACGGAAGTCTACAAAGTCCTGTTAAATATAAATAGGTCTGTCTTGTCCTTAGTGCCATTCTTACGATATTAATTTCTCTGTGCTTCCTACTCACAAGTAAAGAGACCTCAGCTACTGAAGAGATTCTTGTTGCTGATGCAATGGATCTGTTCTTTCTCTGTTTTTTCTTGTATGTTAGTGGCTATACTCGAGTTTACTATACTGAAGCATGGGTAGCTGTACACCCAGAGCAGCAGAAGGCTGCCATAGGTGACTGTCTTCTTTGCTGCATAAACTAAATATTTGTTCATGCCAGATATGCCACATAGTGTAAGCCAGTTCCTTCAGTACCTGGGCATGTTCCGAGAGGCCAAGGAAGTCTCCTGCTTGATCTGTTCTGCATTTTTCCATGTTCCCCTAAAATGAAAAATAAGGAAATCACTCTGGTTGCATCCGAGTTTTAAGGGTCTTAGCAAGAGGACACATGCAAATGAACTGCAAAAGCATTCCTGGAGTATGACAGTCTTTTCTCCATAAAAACATGAACAGCTTCCATTCAAAAGTGAAGAAATCCCTCGTTTGTGCAGTAAAGGAAGACTGGCTTGAGGTCTGCTGTCAGTTCTAAAGCATACATTAAAGATTTGTTGCTGTGGGATCTAACTGTGATCTCTGCAGAGATTTGCAGAAACTTGCATTGGTGTGACTGTGCAGAAGCCCCTGTGAATCTGAAGAAGTGTTAATAAAACAGAATGGAGCAAGGAATATGTTTTGGTGTTAAGATTTCCAAACATTGGTAATAAGCGATAAGCCATCATTTATGGCTCAGAATTGGAGCCAGAATCTTTTCCATTTGAATGTGACTTTATCCATTTGGAAGTGACTTGCCTGTCAATACATACACACACATATATAGAAGATTTTCAATGATATTACCCCAGTGCAAGCTTTGCATCTAGGATAGAAGTGAGTTCTCAAAAATGTATCAAGAAGCATAGATATCTATAACTCATATGGATATTGACAGCAGTAGCAAAATTGTGTTTTCTCAGTTTAGAAATTAGGACCAATACATATATATATATATACACATATATATATATACACAGAACTTTGCAATTATGGTTTAAAATATTTTTGATGCCATTAAAGAACAAGATAATGTGAGGACTGTAGCTATCCTGGTAGTGTTAACATCTACTCATTAGCTGGATTAATTATTTTATTCAAAAAAAATCATGTTTCTTAGCAGTGATCAGAATTTTTAAATTTTCTAGGAAAATGCATTGATATTGAGTATACTATGCAGACTGTTTGATTTTTCGGAACAACCAATGAGAGCTCATTTCAAAATCTTGGGGAATATGAACAATTTGAATATCAGTGGGAACTGATTGCAGGGAATTCTGGCATTACTGTATAAGAGTATCTGAGGATTTACTGTATTATACAGGACAGTTTGAAACAGCAGTATATATAATTTCTGTTGTACATTGAGCTCATAGGATAGTTGCAGCTAAATGCAGGTAAACAAAGTTTATGTATTTCTGTTTTAGATCATTTGGAGTTCACTTATCAATCACTATTAGACCTGTGAAACTAAATCTGTGGATTTATCCACCTACGTGCCGTGCAAGTGAATTTACTCAGTATAACGATGTTAAGGACTGTGGCTTTCACAATATGTGACATTTGCACATCTAACATGCTAGGTGGTATATGGCTCATTAAAAGTCAAGGCCAAAAATGGAGTGTCTAAAATAAAGCAAAACAAAACAAAGTATCTGTATCCACTCTCATTAACTGGACACTGATATTTATTTTTCCTGGTCCTTCATATAATGAAACAGTTCATATTTAGAGATGTGTATTTATAGCAATATAACCCCAAATCATTGCTCTAATGAAAATCTTTGGAGGTATTTTACCCTTCTATTGACACTTTGGGGATAAAATAGGGATTTCTAACCATATACAGAACTTTCTAACATTGTTGTCAATGATAGACCAGACCTCTTAATATACAGAGGTTTTAGAACTTAATTCAAATAAATTTTCCATTTTGAAGTTGTGATGGCTAAGTACACCTGCTTACTTAAAAATTATGTGTTAGTTTGTACTTTTCAATAGCTTAATCATCATTTGATTTTCTCAGTTTGTGT
Organism: Illadopsis cleaveri; assembly: GCA_013399915.1. Taxonomy (NCBI): domain Eukaryota; kingdom Metazoa; phylum Chordata; class Aves; order Passeriformes; family Timaliidae; genus Illadopsis; species Illadopsis cleaveri. The sequence goes on along the minus strand of VXBB01020334.1, from coordinate 576,550 downwards.
TGCAGGCAGTTCACCCGCTCTTCGTCTAAACTTGAATGTTTCCTGTTTACACATCAGAAAATACAGAAAGATGATAATATTTAGAAAACAAAGAAAAAATGAAAGCTGTGTTCAAACACATTATTTATATAATTATCCTATAATTAAAGTAATTACAGTTTGTGATGAAAAATAGTCTTTATTTTTTTGAAACATTTGCAGGTTTCTTGAAGGGTGTTTACTGATCATCACAGCAAAGTGACATGAAAAATACTTGGAGATGTTCTCATTTCTGCAAAACATTTAAGCTGTATAAGGCATGTTCTTCATGAAACAACTATGCATCTTTACAGTCCATTAATTGATAGGCCTGTATGAAAGGGAGTTAGACTCATATTCAAAGACATTTGTGAGCTTTTATAATCTTGACTACAGCCACAGCTACTCTGCACATGAATTTTCTGAATAAGAGTGGATTTCTAACAAATAATATTGGAAGTTGTAAAAAATTGTGTAAATGAAGGATTTCTCGCCTTATGGTATTTTTGAACTGCTGGATTTGTTTTTCTTTATAGCACCTGGAAAGCTGGAACCTTACAAAGTGAAAGCTCTGTGTCCATGAAACTACCTGAAGCTAGGATCAGTAGCTTTGAAAAAGACCCACTGGCCGTTCAAAAATACTGATCTGAGACTCAGAACATGAGGCCATTACTTAGGAAGCCAACCCAACAGTATTTCTACCTTTCATTGTTAGAAGTCTATCACAGGCATTAGAATGAGGGAAAACAGGACCAGGGACCATCCACAGGTCCTTCCACCTCCGAGGCGTGCCTGCTCTGCAGCAGCATTACTCAATTGGCAGCACACAGCCCCTTCCTCACAAAGCACACTCTACACAGACATTTTGGAACACTGGGGGATGACTGGGGGACCTACTGTTGTATGGATGAGGATGGGGTTTTCCTATGGAGCTGTTCTGGATTTTTAATCCTGGATTCATTTTTTTTCACCTCACAAGCCGTGTTTTACTCTTCACGGAACTCCACAACAAAAATTGTTGTGGTCAGATTAATCATGGAAGCAATTCACATACTTCAAATAACATATACATGAGACATATTCAGTAAGAAATACTAGTCAGCTACTACATTTTCTTGATTACATTCGTGTAAATATCAATATGTGCATGATCACTATCTGCCAGGACTGTGGAAAATTAGGAAAAGACTAATTCTTATAGCATGACTCTTTTTTTATTGTACAACTAAAGGAAAGTGTATATTGACTTGATCTCCAGCGAAAAACATCTATTTATTATGTGAAATGAGCCATATCAAAGACAAGATGGATTTTTCTGCAATTATAATAGGCAAAGTTGAATTTATTTGAGATTTTTTTCTTTCTTCTCTAAATATGATCTTCAGCAAAATGTAATCTTTTATTTTTTCCTGTCCAGTCTCATGAGCAGGGGCTAAACACAGTGAGCACATATTGGTGTTAACATAAAGTGTATAAAAAACTTCATCCATCCAACAACCTCCACCAACCCACTCTCATTTTGAGAGTATAATGTGCTTTCAAAAGTTCCTTCCTGCTATCATCACAATCATCATTCGTGGGCACTTTTCCCTGCAGGATGGAGAATCTCAGCTAAGCACAATTTTAGGGTGCACAAGAAAATGTCTGTTTCTCAGAGGGACATCTCAAAGCTCAAAAAAAGAAAAAAAAAAGAAAAGGTGCAAGTCTTCCATCTGTTTAAACTGTACAACATTTACCTGAATAAATTTGTTCTTTGGAGACCTATGAGTTCAAGACCTTGTTTTGGCCCTTTGGTCATGGCTCACACACAATTCCTGCTGTATCTTCCAGTTTGCAAAAAGAGACCACTATCTGTAAGCAGCCAGTGGCTCCCTACCCATCAGTCTGTAAGGCATAAGTAAACAGTTTGCTTTTAAGTTATGATGCCAGCCTTGTTAGATTTAATACCTGAGAAAAAATTACTTGGCAGTTTATGTTTGCACAGGTAACCAGATCCATGTTATCTGAGTGTAGTTGTATATTTTGGAGTGTGTATGTATTTTGGAGCAGCTTTCTGAGACTACCTGCTTAGGAATAAATTAAATAAAATAAGAGGTCTGGCTCAGCTGATTTTCTCAAAAAGTATTGAGAAAAGTTAAGAGACTGGGACATACAGTGCTGAAAAGATCCTGGAGCTCAGACAGGGCTGAGTTCTTGAAAGACTCAATGTACCTGCCCTAATAGTCAACTCTTCATAACACTTAGAAAAAAAAATCCATTAGCAAATAATTTTCAGCTATTTCTCAATAGTCAAAATAGTATAGCAATATCTCGGGGAATTCATAGTGAGAAATCAGAGATTTTTGTATTCAATACTTCTATATATGAGAAGACTAACTTTGCTAAGCCTGTCTCTTCCTAAAAGTGCAGCCACCTTGGGCAGCCAGTTCAATTTATAACAAAGCCTGCTCTTAAAATGTTTCCCTAGAATTTAAAATATATCTTCCTGTCAAGATTGGTTTAGCAAAAAAACCCATAAAATAAGTAAAAAAGTATTCTTCCAGCATTTCACGAGTACATTTTTACCAGCCTAATGGCCCTTAATAACACTTAAAAAATATTTCTTATATTCTTAAGGATCACAGATTCTTTTTGGAGCAGAATATATATTTATATATATTCCATCCTCCTTATTCCTTTGAAGAGTTATTTTTATGATTAAAATAATTGTAACCAGAGGAGCTGAGACTGGCAGTTGTGTCAGACTAGAAATTTACACCTTCAGCAGAGGATTTGGGAAAACTACACTGTTTTGACATGTTTCTTTCACTTTGCCTTTTTTATTTGCCTTTATGGATCCTCTCCTTTGTTTTGATTTTGATGTTCTGGAAGAGGTTTAAGATGCTCTTCCTTAAAATACTGATTTTATTATTTTCACTAGACGATACCAGAAAACACAGAAAGTCTGGTTACAGTCAAGGATCACTCTTGCACTTTTCCTGAGTTCACCACATAGCTGGGATGTGATACCTGTGTGTTCTTCAGAAAGAGAGGACATACCTTTGGAGCACAACTGTAAGTCAAAAATTTACGACTCAAAGCCCTTTGAAAAATTGCTTTCTGTAGATATGATATAACAGGTTTGGTGCTGTAACAGATACCAATACACAAAGAAGCACTGCCATTTGTTTTGCTCTAATTATCACTCAAATGGTAAAATATTTTTAATCTCAACTCTTTTTTTAAATAATCATACAGCACATTAACATATCTGTATTTAGAAAATGGCTAAAGAGGTGCTCTGAGGGGTATTAAAACCTAGCTGAAACTTCTAGAGAAGCTAAGCCCTTTGGAGAGGCACAGAGAATTTTCAGACTAAAGAAGATTTAGGAAGCAGTTACAGCCACAGTATTTGCTGGTTTGGGTCTTGTCCTGGTTAATAAAGTGCAGTCACTTTCTGTTACAACAGTTCCTTATTAAGCTAATCTGCCATCTGCATAATAAAATCATCTGTCAACAATAATTGAGTCTACTTTTTATTCAGCTTGCAGTGGTGTCTCCATGTTACTCCATGCTCCCAAACTTCCCAACTCACACTGCTGTGGTGTGTCCTAAATCACATCAGGCACTGCACGGCTCCCAAAAGTGGCGCTGCTTGGGTCATTGTAGAACAGCAGAAGTGTCCAAGTGAATCAGAATTATTCTCTTATACCAGTGAAAATCTTCTCAATAATTTATTATTAAACACTGAAGACCAGAATATTATAATCTAAGTTTAAAAAAGTAATTTTTAGGTCCCTCCTAAGTCTTTTGAACGGTACATGAAAGAAACCACATTTTAGACAGTGGTTCAAATTATATCTCCTCTGGTATTATGCAGTGGAATTTGGGTGGATGATTTGTTTCTACTTTTTGCAGTCAAATAATTATTCAAAGACCTTGCTTCTTCTTCAGAAAAATACTCTTTTAAAACCATTATAGTCCTTTAACTGAAGGCCAGAGGAGTTACTTGTGATCACCATAAATTTGTGCCCAAAGAGGCAGAGTTCAGCCTGAAACTTTGAGGTACTGATATCAAGGGGAGCTCTGACAAGTTATAGTAGGGTGTCTAACCATGAAACAGCCTCTGGTTATTTGGCTGAGACCTCAGACCTGAACAGGAATGATCAGAAACCTTCTATAGTGTTTGAACTCATTTTCCCCAATTATTTTTCTTTTCTTCAGCTCAGCCTTTGTAAGAGTTTTGAGATTAACAAGAAAATATGTAATAATTTTTAAATTCCCCAAAATGTTTTGGGTTTTTTTTGTTTCCTTTTAGGTAATCATCAGCGACGTCTGCAATCGTGTAATTCCAGAGCACCTAGTTGACAGACAACTGTCTCAAAATTATTGAATATTTTCTTTTTTTCATTGTAATTAGAGGCAAAATTTCAATGAATTACTCTACGCTGCTTGCATCCTGCTTCCTCTTCTCTCATATTTTCACCACCACCTCAAAGACTGGATGAAACAGAAGTCACAAGAAATTAAGCTACCAGCAAATATCCTTAAAGAATTGAGTGAAAATATGGAGAAAATTTTCACAGAAATCTTCTTACTTCATTACATTCCTAAGATACTCAGGAAGAATACAAAAATTTTTTCTCCATTAACTTTTTTCTTTTTTTTTTTTTTTTACTTAGGGAAATTTGGTCAAATCAGGATGAGCTAATGGTTTGAGGATCAGGAGATCTCAAGTGACACTGATTTACTGAATCATTTTGGGAACACTTCCCGTGTGTCAGCACAATCATTTTGCTGATGGGAATAGTGACGTAATGTTTACCAACTTGAAAAATGGAGGGTTGTGACAACCACAGTGATTGAACCAGAAGTATTTCGCTGCTGGAAGCACAATGGTTGCAAGTTTTATGCATGATATTATCATTATACTTTCTTCTTACTGTTAAGGAGTAGGTTTTACTTCACAGTTCCAAGTAATTTCTAAAGCATAAGCAAAACAGCTCTTACAGGAATTAACTCTACAGTAACCTCTCTGTGTACATGGTGAACATGAATTTTTGTTCAGATATCTAATCTGAAAAAAAAACCCTATTCTATTAAAACTAAATTAAATTAGAACAAACAAATTGCATTTTCTTCCAAAGAAGCAATTATGAATGCACATAACTATGCAAATACTTTTAAAAAGGTGCTTTGCTCTGCAGAAAAACAAAAAAGAATTTTCTAAATGTGTAAACTAAACTGACCTCAAATTTAAGAGCTGAAACCTTGGTTCAGGGAAATTTTTAGGTCTCACTTGAAAATTTAAGTCCTTCATTGGGAGTTATGAAGGAAGCCTGTCTACATATATTTCAAGGTATAACTGTCACTCACTTATTTTATTGTATGTTCCCCATATGTCTTTCCAATACATCATTTTAAAACAAGTACACTGGATTTTTTTTCTCTAAAATATGAATTATCCAATGGCAACTATTGCATAGAGTCAAGAGAAGGACCTGGGTTTGATGGGACCTTAAAGATCATCCAGTTCCAACCCCACTGCCTTAGGCAGACACACTTTCCACTAGACCGGCTTCCTCAGAGCCTCATCCAGGCTGGCCTTGTACACTACCAGGGATGGAGCATCCACAACATCTCTACACAACCTGTTGCACTGCCTCACCACCCTCAAAGTAAAAAATTTCTTTCTGATATTTAATTTAAACCTACACTCTTTCAGTTTAAACCAATTCCTCCTTGTCCTGTGGCTAAATGCTTTTTCAGAACTCTCTCTGACTTTTTCTCATATACTCCCTTCAGGTAATGGAAGGCCACAATGAGGTCGCCCTGAAGCCTTCTCTTCTCCAGGCTGAACAATCCCAATTCTCTCAACCTATCTTCATAGGAGCGGTACTTCATCCCTCTAATCAGCTTTGTGGCCTCCCCTGGTCTCATTCCAACAGGTCAATGTCCTTCCTGTGCTGGAAACTCAGTGTTTGATTTCATCAGGGTCTTATTGTGATGTGGTGTTTTTTCAAGAAATAAGAGATTTGACATTCCTGTGGCAAAGGGAACATCAAGAATTAGAAGAAAGAGAAACAGAAAATGTTTCAGGATGACACTGAAGACATAGATGCTAATAGTTAATCGCCTCAGCCAATTTTCTGTGGCATCTGCAGGAGTCACACAGAATTTAATACAGAATGAAAATACCTATGGTAAGCAACCAGATTAGTAAAGTGCATCAGGTCTATCATGACAGGAAATATTTTAGTGGTTTGAAATGCTGTCTGTTCCTTTCTACACATTTAGTCACGCTCCCCCATCCCACCTAGTTGAATAGGACTACTTGTATTCTTGAGGGAACCATGTATTTAAGCATATCCTGAGTTTCTTTTCCTAGGGAAATTAGAAATGACTCAAGTTGATATGCTAGTGTACCACTTTCTTTGAAGATGTTCATGGTGATGTGTGGAGGTGTCTCGTTTTCTTATGGGAGAGGAATGAGAGTAGAAAACAGGAAAGGATTAAGAAACAGCGCTAGATATCTGAAATATCAATTCAGTAATTATGGGTTTAACCATCAAATACAGGTCATTTGGCCAGTTGAGAAGGGTCTGTATTTACAAGACATCATCTCTAGACAAACACAGATATTGAAAATCTCAAGGCTGGGTCTCAGTGTGGCAAACAGGAGGTGCAGAAAAATCCCATTAGCTACTAACAGGATTTGCACCCTTGTATCTCATGCACCACTTTGAAAATTCACTCTCAGACATCAGGAAATAAGGTAATATTCCAGCACTCAAAATTGCGTCATTCGGATACAGACAAGAAGCCTAATTGGCTGTCATGTACAAAGAAACAGAAGCATAAAGAATTGCTTATGGTTAAATATTTTATTTAAAGCCTGGGGTTTTCCACTGGACCTGTCTATATATGAGTCTTTAATAAAAAATAAAAATAATGGATCTTTAGTTATTTATAACTCAGTTTTACATTTAGATGGAAATTGTTTCCAATCTCAAAAACATAAAGATTTCTAAAGATAAAAGAATTTTTAAAAAAATTTACTCATAAAATGGGACCAGTTCAGTTACATAAAAAAACCCTAGACCAAACAAAATACATATATGCATGTGCAAACTGTTCATTTACCCATCATGTTCCAAGAGTGTGTTATGTTCATGACAGTCCAGATAGGTATCTATATTTTAGATCTGTACAATTCAATTCACATAATCAAATTTTTATTGTGATGGAAATTCTTTGGCTTTCTCTCAGAGGATTTTGGAATAGTTCTGATTTTCTATCTCATATCAAGAAATGAATCTGGAACACACAGAGGGGTATGACAGGTGGAGACCATCATACCACACTCCTTCCATGAATTCATATCAATGATTCACTCAAGTCAAACTAATTCGTGCCAGATCTTCTACTAGCATAACCCCCTACCTCAATGTTTTTTAGTCAAGAAAAATGTAAGTGGACAGCCAGTAGTACTAGCTTAATTCTTCATTAACTGTATCAAATGACCTAAATATCTTCACTAAGAAACTTTGAAAGATAATGATGTCCAGAAGATTCTTTAGAGCACTCTCTGTTTTCAGTGGCAAGCTCTTTTCCCCAGTCTTAAAAAAAAAGCCACATAGTTGGTAAGTACTCAAGAGAGAAGTAGATTCTAATCATGAAAAGATGTGTTTTAATTTCTAATCATAATCCTTCATATGACTGAATATGAAGAGTTCATTGACATATATTTTAGCAAGATGAAATAATGTTTTATAGTAAATGTTATCATTTCAAATGAGATCACTACATGCATGAAGAAGTGATGAGTAATACCTGAGGAAACCAAACCATATTTAAATGCAAGAAAGGATGTTTTCTTGTCAGGATGTTTAGCAAGGCTGTTCCGGGAGTCATTCCATATTCTGCCAAAATCTTGTTCATCATACTGGAAGCCCTTCTGACAGCATTGCGCTGCCTTTCCTCCGAAACAGCACCTGAAGCTGTGCTTAGCCTTTGGAAAATGAGCTGATGCCATTATAAAAACCTCTAATGAACCCAGAAAAACTTTCTCTTGTGAAATATTGAAGTCCTGATATATTTGCAATAATGGGTTCTCCTTTTCAGCATAAATTTTTTCCCCTCAGAATTTTATCTCTGAAAATTACTAGCCATATTCACGGATCAACTCTAACCCTGACAGGCTGTGTGCCTAGCTAAGCAGGCCACTCCTTTTATAAGGAAATCAGAAAAAAAGAGGAAAACCTAATAGCCTTCCCATGGTTTATGTGAGAAAAGAGCAAGTTTTCCAGAAGTTAGCCTTTTTGCGTGGTTGAGTTCTTTACACTTTAAATAAAACCTAAGTGTTACCTCCAACTTCTCTGTTTTTCTTAAAGCACCAACAGCATCAGCTTAGTCAGACAGTTCAGGTGTGCAGGACAGTACCATCCCTGGTGCTTGAAGTAACCTCATGAAGTCGGTCCTAGTGAATTCACAGGAGCTGGGATTATGCTTCTTCTTGGGGATGTGGCTCTGGCTGCAAACTCAGATGATATATCTGTTTTTCTAGTATTTGGATTCCTTCTGCCCAACAGGCATTTAAGGTCCCTAGGCAGTGCACAGGAGGACATAGAGTATGAGAACAGAACCCAAACCACTCCATAAAGCTGAGCAGAGAAGATACAATATCACATACATGTACACATTGGGTAATGTGTGGTACTCAAGGCCTGCCAGTACAAAATTCTAATCAAGAGGATATGTTTTCTCCTTATTCAGGGCTGTAGAAAAGTACTTCTATCTACACTTCTGAAGGTAGGGAGACACCAGTTTTCAGTCCAAAAAGTGACTTTTGCAATTGCAATGCAAGATTGTGGAGGCAGGGCTGATTTTAGCTCTTCTTTCACAGCCCAGTTTTATGGTTCATGCCCAAGTGAATGGAAGGCAGTCAGACTGGATCCTCTTCTTTGCCTGAAGAGACATCAGCCAGCAGTGTTACCACGCTAAAGAGTGCTACTTCTGGGGTAATGCTGAAGGGAGCAGAAATACTGTAGGGGACAAAACACACTCTGTCCTCTCTGTTCAGCCAAATTTGCTCCACAGAAAATAAGAATCATAGGGTCAGGAAACACAGGACCTGGGAACAGGAGTCTACTAACCCAGGCTTCAAAGACAGTTCCTATCTATTATGTACCACACATGGTAAAAAATGCATTAGTAATTCTGAAAGCAGTTGTCAGACTCAAGTTTTGACCTGCTGGGTGCTCTTGCAACTATGATATAGTGTCATGCCCCATCTTTGCAGTGCATTTGAATATTCTTATCATAAGACTGAATATGGTTAGTCTTTTACATATCAAGGCCCTTTTTACAGAGCCCTGGGTAGTGCAGTCTTGGTTAAATGAAAACTGCCCTCAGCTGTTAGCCTTTCCAAAAGTTTTGCAGACCACCTGAGGTATTTTAAGTGGGAATTATGTAGTCTGAATATTTCATATTACTAATTATCTCCCACAAATCCTTACTGTGTCCTCAGATAGTTAGGTCTGTTGTAATTGCTCCACTGCAATTTACAGAAGGTGAGAGAGTGAGCTCACCTTGTTTCAAAATCCTTTCCTATCACAAATTACTCTTTCATTCTGATGGCAATTTAGACCACTGATGGATAAGTTTTGTTCCTTAACAGTTTGAAATAACCCAGTCATTACAGGTCAGGAGCTTATGCTGAATATGACTATGCATGTATAATGATACAACTGGTGGACTCAAAATGAACAAATAGATATGCTTGTCATAGCATAACAAAGTATGTGGAGTTGGAAGGAACCCACAAGGAGTGGGTGTACTTCCTGTAGAGTACCACAGTTCCTTACCTTCCTTATAGACACAGAATTGGTTCCCCTGATATGGAAACAGATTTTTGTTATAGAGACTATCTAGCTTAAAAGAATTTTTGGCTCCGGTTGGGATTTACAGAACATGGAATTCATAGTAAGTGACCATGTTTCTAGTCTCTCTTCAGTGACTTCAATAATACAATAAAGAGGTTTATGCTGTTTTAAGGAGTATGCAGAGAACATGGCACTTGTATTTGGATTCTAATTTGTGAACTGCTTGGCAGTCTTCTTTTCCCATAATGTATTCATCACAAGATATATTGGTTATGCAATAAAGTATTTTTTAATTGCTAGCTTTAGAAATATTTGAGTACCCAATTATTTCTATCTAAAAGACTATTATGGAAAAAAGGAAAAGTTAAAAATGGATATGGCTATGGCTAGACATGGATTATGAGTTGCACAGCAAGAGCATTGAGCCTTTGATGAAGTGTATAAATAATTAGTAACACACTTTAAGACACCTTTTTCTTGGTTCATAGTACCTGTGCTCATTAAATTCCAGCTGAAAATATGCCTATTCATTCACAGTGAAGGACAGATAAATTGGTGACCGAGTCAATGGGAAAAGTGATTCATATTGAAGCACCTAAGGCCAAATACTTTCTGCACATACATAGATGAAACACTCACTGAGAGATTAGGCACCAACACCAATTTGTCCTGCCCTGGCAAAAGATCACAGGGGACATGAGATAGACATGTATGTGGCAGAGTAATGCCCATAAATGAAGGCATGTGTGTATGTGTAATAATTTAACATCTAGTTTTTATGTGAATGATTTTTATTAACCAGAACAAGAGATTAATAACAAGACATAACACCCTATAAATAGGCTCTCCCATTTTTGCTTCTTTTTCAAAGTTACAGGAATACCCAAATAACATTTTCTGGTTCTTATTCCACAAACATTGATAGGATGAATTTGGTCAGAACAAATGGATATGAGCTTCAAATTCAGTCTGTATATTCACTGAACTTCACTAAATTGCTCCCCAAAAACCTTCACAAAAGTACTTTCACATTTGAAGAAGCATTCTGACACCTAAACATGCAAGCAGGGTGCCTAATGCGAATTCAATACCTAATGACTAAAGATAAATGTCTAAGTTCCATTAGGTTCTCAAATCACTGCAAAATTCTGGTCTTAGTATATATATATATATATGCTTCTTGCAAAGAAGAACAGAGAAAAATCTCAAGAGCTGTTCTGCACCAGTCCATTGCTTTGCAGAATTCCCTGAAATATTAAACAAATAACAAATAAATATGAAGCCAAGGAAGATTGCTTGCTGACTTTGCTTCTTTTTCTGGTGGTTTACAGACCACTTCTGCAAAGCTTGTCTTCTCAAAGTTCTTCACATAATTAATACAAAATCAATTCTTCTTATCAGTGTATCCCCAGTTCAGACTGTCACACAGAGGTTTTTTTATACATTATGTAATCAGCATTGCTGTCAGCTCCATCTGTGATGCTTTCCTCTTTAAGTGAATTATTCCAGTTGTGATAAAGTGACTCCACTAACAGAAGCCTAAAAGATGTCAGAATTATTTCAATCCCAACAGCATTTTGTTGTATTGTAACAATTTTTCTGTATCAACACATACAATTAAAGGTACTGTACCATTCATACCATTAAACAGGCTTACACTTCGGACATTCCTCATATTTCTGAGTTTATGCTATACTCCTAGTGTTCATATGAATGTCATTACAGGATCCTTTGTAATACTTTAGAATTATTTTTTTTTTAAGTTGTTTATACACAAGAGCAGGGAGATAGAAGGGCTGACTTCTTGATAAAAGCGCTATGGTAGAAATTTTTGAAGAAGATATGTATCAAATTGACTGTCGTCAACTATGTGGTAGAGTTCTGCTTGTCAGTAGTGTTGTCACTTTTCCACACCAAGGGGGGAAAAAATAGCTGACATGACTTCACTTTCCCTTTTAAATGTATGTGAAGAGGAAAAGCACTGTACCGTATTAATGCAGGTAGAACAGAAATACAGCGTTTTTCATAAGCTCCTGTTTATGTGAGAGCAACTGTACTATTCGCTTTCCTTTTCTTTTGTTGTCTGAAATCTAGTGAAGAAAACATAATGGGGTTTGAATAAAGAAACTTGGAGAGTAAGCTGATTTTTAGGAAAAATATTGTCATATCTAGCAACAAATATAAACCTAAAAGTGCTATTTAACTATCTATTCCATGTTTCAGATTTCAGAATTTTTTTATTATTCATTCAAAAAAAGAGATTATAAATACAGAGAGTTTTTCTTATTTTATTTTTCATCCATTTTATTAATATTTTTATTTCATCCTGCAAAAAAAAAAAAAAAAGAGAATCAGGAAAAAATATGTTAAAAATTTTAAGGCTCCCAAACCATGCATAATTGTAACTCTAATTTCTAAACATAATACTCATAATTTTAATTTTTATGATAGAGTACATATATAATTTTAAAAGTTTATTTTAAATTTATGTTCAAATAGTTATTTATTATAAATTTATATTTATATGGTTATTTTAATTAAGGCTGTCAGCTGTCTTCAGTTTCCTTTGATTTTACGCATAAGGAGGACAAATAAGTGTTTGAGGTAAACTGTATTAGGGCTCAAGTTTTAGGAGCCCCTTGCATGGGCTTACCCAGCAACCCACACGCTAAACATGTGTTGGTCAAGCCAACAGGAACAAGGGTCCGTGTTCCCACAGACCACACATAATATTCCAGGCTGAGAGGTGATAATTTTGACCGCAGAGTCACTGTGCAGTGCCCACCAAACTCAGTAGATAAGCAGCATTTTGCACCTCACTCACTGCAATTGTAATGCAATTGTAAGAGAAATGCAATTGTAACCTCTTCTTGGTGGCACCTCTGCACACTACTGCTACACGTTAGTCCCTCATAAGGCATGTTGTAATATGGATTTACAGTTGAATTTCTGCTTGTTTTGATTTGTTTCGTTTTGCTTATTTTCTGGATTTCTCTGGGCAGAAAAAAATCACAACTGTTTAATTGATTTTCTTTTATGGAAGCTATATACTCTACATTTGTTTTCATTTGCACATACACATCAGTGCTTTCTATCTGAGATTGCCAGAGATTTTGGCTGTACCTAATTGATAAGTTTTCAGGAGACCTCTGTAGCAGTCCTAATGCAGCCAGCAAAACTATTGTGAAATTTTCTGTAGTTGGGCCTCTGTGACCCAGAGAAGACTGCTAACTTCCCAGAAGTATCCTTGTAACCAGTCAGCTCTTTAATGGCTCCAAATTTCCCTGTGATTTATAAATCACTAGAATGAAGTCTGAGATACAGTATTCAAAGAAGCTATGGATTCTAGGTGTGTTGTTCTGAAATTCCTACATCACTGGATATTACAGTGCATGAGGTATCTGCTTAAGGACCTGAGGAATGCTTCATCCAGATCAGGGGCAGCAAAGACCAACTTCAATGACTCTCACCCTGGTGGAATAGTCTGAGGACAAGGTAATCAATGAAAGATGGGAAACCAATGTGTCCTTGGGATGGGAGGCAGATTCAGAAAGAGATTGATGTGTGCTACTCTCCTGGAAAAGCCCCAAAGTCTGAAACATCTGGGAAGAGGAAAGCTACCAGAATGTACTTTATTTAAATATAAGATTTATTAAGAAAGAAGATCACCAAAAGTTTGAAAAAGACATAATGGCCAGTAGAAAGGTCTTGGAAATACAGGAGGACACCATCCACTAACCAAAAATATTCTAATATTATAAGTTATGGTCTATCAGCTTATGTTTGGAGTTTCTGAGTTTATTAGAAACATTTCAGTAGGTATTGGCCAGAGAAAGCTGCAGAGCCCAGAAAGCTCTTTAGAAGGAAGCTGGACACTAAACCAAATGTAGGGAGTAGAGCTTTGTTTTTGATCATTATTTCAAGGGAACTTCTGGCTGTGCAATGGTAGATTAAAGTGGAGCTGGCTTTTGGCTCCTCCAGTCTGTCACTCTGAGAAACATACATCAAATGCCAACATCTAATTAAAAATCCTATTCCTAGTTTTCTTGGTCCAAGAAAATTTTCTGTTCTGAATTGTTGATTTAGGAATTTTTTTTTTTTTAACAATGACCTTTAGAACATACTTTCATCAACAACAGATTTTGTTCTTAACTAAAAAAAGGATATATATTTTTACACATTCACCTGAAGACAACCCTTAATGTCATCCAGTGCCCTGAACAGATTGTTATGTTGAAGTCATAGAAGATTTGAATTTTAAAGGGAAAAATGCTATGTATCCTCATTATTCATGAACCAAGAAGGTCAGACACAGATTTATCATATGTAGAAAACTTGAAGTATATAAGACTTTTGAGATTCAATAGATCCCAAGGGTAACAAATAAAGGCATTTCTGTTACAGTATAGTGCCTCTTTCAATATCTTATATTTTTCTAAACTACCATTTGTGGGAATTTAACACTACAGAACAAAAAAGCTGAACTTTTCTAGCAGTTCTCAAATAGCCATTTATTGTTTGTATAGTTCCAGACATAACTGGATTTGGGTTAAAGAAATTTAGGTCTTTTGCATTGTGTATTCATGCAGGGTACTTTTTAAAGTATTTGAAGGGAAAAATCATCACAATGTGTTTTACCACTTACGCACACTAAGGCTATCTGCAATCTCTGGAAAATTTAAAAAGGTAACTTCTGAAAGACAAGTTATGGAAAAATTCCTTTTAAAACTTACCTTTAAAAAATGGTGACTTCATGGACTAAAAAAGATAAAGGAACAATTTTTCTTGAATACTATTTTTATTTTGCATTTTGCCTTTATAATAAATAACTTTCTCATTTATATTTCAAGTGAAAGCAGTAGGCCTATGTAAGAAAAAAGTGCATTTCAGTTTGTAACTTAATGTAACACTTTTAACTGATTTTTTCTTTGAAGATACATTTTTGTTGCATAAGGGAATATAAAAGTCGCATAAAATTTCCCCTTCATTTTTATTTAAAATATTTACAGTATTCCATAAATATATCAGCTACTATATAAGAGTTTAGTACTGAATGGATTGATTAAATAGCTAGCTGGATACATAATTAATATTTCAAGGTCCCTTTTTTCAGCTTGAGGATAACAGCCAATGAGAAGTGCTGCGGCTGCTTTGGGATGAGCAAAGCTTTTAAATGTTACCCTTCAACCCACACAGCAGTCTCCCTTTCTTCACAGAACTGTGTTCTCATCCATAATTTTAAGGGCCTTTGTAAATGGTGTAAGCAGCAGGACCTTTGGTTCAGCAGCAGTGATTTTTTACAGTTAAATGTGTAATTCTCCAAACGGAAGGACAGACGCTTTGGAGACATCATTATTCTTCACCTATCTGTCAGAAACTACAGAGGATCTAGCTGGTTTAGTTGCAGTCCTTTTATCTTCAGTCTGATTTCTACAATTTTTCAAATAGATCTGCAATGCATTCATCACACCATGAGCAGGAATTTCAGCCTGAGCATCACCAGTTATATAAGTTCTGGGCTGAGTAAACTAATTTCCCCTGATTTCAGTCATGTGAAGCAGTGGGTGGAAAGGTCACCCTCATTAGTGGGGAGAGATGCTGCTGCCCTGGTGGCCAACTGGCTTTGCACCCTTTTAGTTATTGATCTGGGAGCATACAGGAGCAGGCGATGGCTGCAGGGCACAGCTCAGCTCTCTCTTCTTGAGGCTCTCCCAGGAAAGCTACCAAAGGTTTCCTTCTACATCCTGGATTTCTGCTGCGGGTAATTAAGGTTAGGCAAGTGAAATAGCTAAAAATGAAAGATTCAGATTACTAATTCCTCCTGAAAAAAAGAGTTTTGGTACAACAAATCCAGGGAAAATTTTCTGGGCATATCAGAATCCCACCAGTTAAAGTGGCTCAACATTAGTTTTCAGAAAACAAAATCCCTCTGCATCCAAAGCCAAGGATAATTTTTAATATCCATAATTTTCTTCTGTACTCTCTGTTCTTGACCTTGAATGGCTGATCCAGAGCCACTGTGGGACTGGGACCACAATGCCAATGACTGCAGAGACAGTCAACACCATTTCTTCTGGAGGGGTCATCCTATTCCCTGGGGTCTTGCCAGTGAAAATGATAGGGATAAATTAAAAAACGAATTTGAGAAACATATTCAGCATCCAAAGGAAAATCAGTTCATGACGGAAGCAAGAGGTAAAGTGTTAGCAATTGTTTAAACACAGGTGCACACAAATGGTGTAGAGGTTTTTCTAAGACGTCATAAGTTTCAGAAATTGGTCTGAATTATCAAACTGTTGAAAACACGACTGTCAATTAGAGAAAGAGAGAAAGGGAGAGAGAAAGTAAGTGATGCTGCTTTTTTGACAACATTCAGGAAATTATTGAGTTATTTTTCTCAGATCACCTGGTCAGATAGCCTGCATACTACATTCTAATGTGAACACTCAGATTCAACTGCTTTCTCCTCTTAGGTTGAAGAAAGATTACTGATTCTTCTCCCCAGGAAGGAAAGGTATAAAGACAGCTGCTTGGGAAACTCTACAGGTCTTGAGTAGGTTTCTCACAGGCTGCCTGGGCCCCAGTCCTACTGACTGTCAGAGGTCACAGTACACCCCAGGGAGGAGAATCCAGCGGGAGAAAAATGAAGATTCCCTCCAAAATAGCGCAGTAGTCTGTGCAACAAGCAGCCATGGACAGTCACCCTCAAAGGCCAGTTTGGGGCAGGAACCCTTGTTTTAAGGCAGTCTTGGAAAAAAAATATTCTGCTCTCAATCCAGATTCTCAGATTAGGCTCCTGCATGACAAAGCATAGTATTAAATGGTCTGTGCCCATTGTGACAGCATGAACCACTTAAAACTAAAGTAAAACAATCTGGAAAGCGTCCCAAACTTCATAATATTCTGTTTGATTCAAAACCACTCTAATTTGGATAAAAGCACTATCAGCAGGAATCTGGATACAAGTAGAAGCAACAGCAGTGTGGAAACAACCCTATGACTCCTTGGTCCCACAGGATGCTGGGCCATATTCACCATCTTACAAGGTCAAATCAGCTCATTCCTCTTTCTTTGCTGATGGAGGAATAGGTGCTTACTTATCATGGGATGCATACAAGAACAAACTGAAGACCAAACAGAAAGAAGCCATTGAAATGAGAGTCTTAAAAAAACTTTGGTTACTCTCTGAAAGAAATTACTTGCATTTTTTCTAATATGAATACTTTAATACTTTCTATTTTTTAAAGAATTCTTTATTATTTCATTACCCATTTCTTCTGTTACTTTTAACTTAATTTTCTTTTATTTTACACATTGTTTATAATTGTAATAGGCCAGCTTGTGGAGGGTTAGTACAAAATGGACAAGTCAATTTTTTGTTTAAACCTTTCCTTTCATTTATTAGTGAACCAAACAGCGACTTGCACAGGAGCTTTCCAACATAGGTGCCTTGAGTTGATTAGCACTTTATTCTGCTTTCACACATTGACAAGGTTGTGTGTATAAAGCAGAAAGTCCACTTGCTGGTTTCCTGTCTGGGTTTCACCAAAAAAAGAAGAGGTATTTTTTTCCTGCACAGAAACTTTAAGATATATAAATTTTTTTTCAGGTGAGAATTGATGACTGCTTTTAAAAGTATTTCTTAAAGGGGCTATTCTTTTTAAAGAGAAACCAATGTCAGAGTTCTGTGAATGAAAGAATGAGCTCTCCAAAATCACTGATGGTTCTGTCTTGCTTCTCGTAATTGATTGGTACTTTGGTTCTGAAACCTTGGCCCACAGACCATCAGTGTCCTGCAGAGAACTTGCTAGCAGAGCCTTTAGAGAGGAGCTAGATACCATGATGATAGTTTCTCTGTTTTATTACTGCTGTTAAATCGTCTTAAAACCAGTTAAATATTCATGAAACCTTTCACTAATCAGACTTCTTCTAGGAAAGAAATTCTAAGTGGGAAAATTCTTTTGTTTTTGAAGATGTTCTCCTTTTTAATATACATAAATAATAATTAATCACTTATAAATAAGGCCCTATTGACATGGCTGAGGTGCTTGGGGTACTATACAAGACCATCAAAACAGAATCAAAACAAAATGGACAAAAGTTCACTCTCATTAGAGTCAAGCCAAACACAAGAAAAAATTGCAGACAAGAAAACAGAATCTGCTCTAATCATGCAGTCTCAACACTTGGATTTTTGAAATGATGCTAGGGTTTGAAATATGTCAGCATAAGCCTCAAATAATGTAAAAATAAGGGTGAAGTCCCTTTGTTCTTCCATAAAGTAGTTTTCATTTCTCATATCCTCATATGTTATCCTAGCTCACCTATTCCAAACATGCATAAAGCACAACCCATAAGGCATTCTGCATTGCCAAGGCTCTGCATGCCCCATACAACCTTCCCCAAATAAACTGGTGGAAAAACGGTGCTCCAGGAGCTTTGCAGTACATGTTTCAAAATGTGACCCACTGTGTATCAGGGGAAGTTATAAAGCAAGGAATTTGGCCTTTGTCACCCTTGCAAATGGGAATTGTGGGGCAAATTCACTTCTTGCCAGCTCTGTGGACAGGGGAAAATCATATTAGTATAAAGATAACTTTTACAGACAGCTACAAAAACATGAATTTCACTTCCATTTGTCACAAATCTTGGAAGAAAGGCCTATAAATTAACACATGGACACATACACATTTAATCATTCAAATGCACTTAAAGAAGTAATTTTTTTTGAAGTTCCATCTGATCCATAGTGCAGGGAAACATCAGTTATTTTTTTCTGCCATATTGCCAGGTACCATTTCCACAATACAGGTTTTCAGATATGTAGACAGGCTGTACAAAACAAATGATTTTGTTCTTCTCTCTTAGACACCAGCCAAACTGTCACTCTTTACAAATAGGTTAAATAGGTTATGGGGGATAAATACAGGAGGAAAAAGCAAGAGAAGATATATAGTGAAAGCTAGGCTGTCATTAGCAGAAGCTCTTTCTGATAAAGTTCAGGTCTTATACTATAGAAATGGGGAAAACAGATTAAAGCTGTTGCTTTGATGCCTTAATACAATATGTATTTAATTTGAGATTATATAGTTCATAAGGAATAAATCCCCAAATATATTTGTAAAATCCTTCAACAGCCTTCAAAAATATCACAGTGTAATTTGCAGAATTCCCTCTCTGGAGTCTGATTTTAGAAATACATCAATGCATAGATGATTTTAGAGAGCAAAAGCTGATTTTGGGTTTGTATCTCAAGGTGCAACATTTCCTCTAAGCAATAAGTTTCAAGGAAGCTCAGCTGGAACTGAGGACAAGTATTAATGGTGGAAGTTCAAAGCATGGGTGGGAGCAGCCAGGATGGATAGGCACAGGATTCACTAATGTGCAGTGAGACTGATGAGGGATGCACGCTCCTGTCCATCTGTACTTTGAGAACATCTCTCCTAATATATCATCTGACTAATTGAACAGTGTTTCACTCAGAGGGCTCCACATTGGATCGGACTGCAATACAGAGGTCAGGTCCAGTGTCCATTAAAATCTCATAAGCAAAAGAGTTTTGGCTTTTACACTATGACCATCACTGTTATAGGGCACATATCACACTCAGTCACAGCTATGTACATGCCAGGACATACAGACATGTGGTGGGAGAATGCTGTTTTCCTGATCCACCTTCCTGAATTTCATTTTCTTTTCTAAGAAAAGTGATGCTGAGAATTTCACTGCATTGATCTTTATGGAAAAAAAATAAGAATTAAAGCCTTGTAAAAATTATCTTTTTCACTATGCTTTTTGGCTGCCATTTTTGATGCACAGTCTGACTTCTGATGCTTGGGAATTCTGCAGTTCTGAAAACATTTAATTGTATGTGGAAGGAAAATACAAACTATTGAATTGTCTATTAGATTGCATAACTGCTTCTCAAAAGCAGTAGAAACAGATGTAATATCGTCAGAATTCACATATAAGTAGGAAAAAACTAGGTAGGAAAAATTATTTAACTGACTAAAATTTATGGTCAAATATTTCTTTCTCCTAAAGTCAACTTTTGTCATAATCTATTGCATGGAATATTCTCTGTCAAAAAAAACAAAAAAAAAACAAAAAAA
>VXBB01020334.1:478375-556043 GCA_013399915.1 Illadopsis cleaveri | reverse complement strand
AAAAAAAAAACACCACCAAAATAACAAAGACAAAAAAGAATCTAGACAAACAAACTCCCCCTGAAAACCTCTAGACCCTATAAGACTATATCCTTGTTATGCAAGGAGGTCTTCCTGCTCACACACTTTAAGTTAAAACACCCCCTTTGAAGAACAGAAATGGGATTGCTCAAAGTTAAGTACATGAAAAAGAGGAATCAAGGCTAATGGTTGTTTTGCCCAGTGGAAAACTCTCCAAGTTGTATTATTTCAGCTCCTATAAATATCCTAACAGGATTTTCATGCTGCATTGGAAAATTCCACAGCAGCAACTCAGTCTGTTTTATATATAATTCATTCCCCTCTTTCTTTTATGCCTGGTCATTTTTTATGTACAAACATGATATACAGTTTACCAAATCATTTGGTAATTGTCTGAGTGAATCAAACTGTTGTAAAACCTGCATCATGCAAACTGCTCAAGGCAATACTAATTTTGCCCTGTTCATGATCATTTTTAATGCTGCCTGTATATGTGTAAGTCACAGACAGCCAGCACCATATAGCAGACAAATGTAAAGCCATTTTTTCTTTTCACTGTATTATTGAAATCTGTGAAGCATAAGAAAAGGCAAATACAGAGAGAAAAGACAAGTCCTTCCCATTTCCATAGCAGCATCAGGCTACAGTTGTATGTTTATTTTTGTAAAATGAAATAAGTCTGTCCAGCTCCTTTGTTTACAAGTGCATTTCTTGTTTTTCCTAAGTTTAATACAATTTAGGAAAATCCAGAGAGATCATTTAAGTGCCTTCCACTTGGAAGAACCTTGGCCCTAACAAAGTATCACAAAAAGACAAAACCTGGGAGATGGTCTCTCTGTGGACTACCTTAGCAGAGTCACCTACATCTTCATCCATACCCCCCCATTCAACCAGACACCTACCATCAATGAACAGACAACACCAGACACAGGGGTACGTGTGAAAGTCCTGCCTCCCATTCAAAGTCAAATTATTTGCTTCCTGTTGGGACACAGACCTTTCAATTCTTTGACAACAGACATCAAAGCAGGCAGAACAGGTCTTCTTAAAATATAATTTCCTGTGGCATAATACCTGTCTTTTAGAGCTTTGGACAGGGCTAGGGCATTTTCTAAGGAACAGGAGTTTCAAAGTGTGCAGCTCCCACTGTAGGATGAATTCATCCTAGTCAATACTCGAGTACTGAATATCACAGTTACCTTGCAGTTAAAGTTTGCAAGTTGTTTCTAACTGATACTGAACTGAAAGCTTTTACTGCTTCAAAAGGGTTGCCAGGCACCTGCCTGGATTCAGTTGCTTTCAGACATAATGTCTTTGTCTCCTAAGGCAGGGTCCCACATAAAGGATTTATGAGATGCTGAGGATTAAAACTATGGAGGATTCAAACAGATCAGTGCTAAAAGTGAACCCATTTTAGAAGGAGTCCTTACCTGTCCTACTTCCAGCATGTAGGAAATGATAAAACTGGGATGTGTCCTTTAGCATCTCTGTGCCTTCGTTTCCCTGCAGAGGATGGCAGCCAAAATCTTCAGCCACTGTGGTACAGCACAGATTGTGCAGCCTCTCCTTGCCAGACTTCAGGGATACTTCTCAAGGTGACTGCCCTCATTCATACGTCTGGGGTTTTCACAATCAGGATCCTGGAATGAAAGCCAGCATATTACTGTCAGTGCAATAGATTAAAATGCTGATGCTGCAGAAAGAAATAAGAGTAGAAGGTTCTGGATTCACAGACTCATTCAAAAGCAATATAAAATAAGTAGGGAAAATGACTATGTGGTACTGAAGCACAGTGGTGCCCATACTGAGAAAAGAGAGTAACCATTTCTTTCTGCTGATTTAGAGGGAGGCTGCCAAGGCACATTCAGTAAATAACTATTGTTCAGAGCCATCTGAACAAGGTTTTCTAAAAGCTGAGTTTGATATACAGGAGAAACGCTCAACTGATTGTTATATAATAAGAATTGACTGCAGAGGAATGGACTTTATACAGAAGCTAGAACTGTATTTTGAGTTAGGGAAAGCTTTTTATTCTGTTCATTGAAGCCCTGGGGTTTATTCTATTGGAATTTACTTTTCCAGATGGCTCAGAATGCTGCCTGTCCTTGCAGCCCTTTCAGGGGCCAGGTAAAGGGCAGTGGTGCTGCAGAAACACAAAACAACTCCCAAGTTTCCTGAGAAACATGACTAGGAGTAAGATGAGAAACAGAGTCTACTCCAGAGCCAAGTCTTCAAGTAGCTAAAAATGAATCTGAAGAGGGATGCTGTGACTGTGAAAGTAAGGAAGGAGCATGTGCAAAGCAGTTGAAGCAGTTATGGCTTTGTGCTTTGTAGTTAACTTGGTGTTAAAAAACACACAGCATTATTTTTAGCTCTTAGAAAACCCGAGCAAAATGCTCCAGGCAGCTGCTGCCTCTTCTGTCTTGAGTAAACATTTGGTTTTTGTCAGTTTGATGCTCAATCATCAAAATGTGCAGCTTCCTACTTTCCCTTTCCTTTTTCTCTTTCCTTGTCCTTGTCCATGTCCATGTCCTTTCACAACTTTCTAGAGCCTGAAGTTTTTAAGAGGAGGAGCTGCCCCAGAACCATTTCCCAATTCATAGGTGTCTGACATGGTCAAACGTCTGATGCATCTGATTATCTGTCTTGTCTGAAAGCTGGGTTTGATTTGCCTTCTTCAGACAAATATTTCTCACAGAAGGAGAAAAAAAAGAGACAGGGGAGGTCATGCATGGAGTTTTAATTTTGTTTGCCTCCTTCTCCCCGCACAGAGCTTCTCAGTCCTAATAGCTGCGCCCGTTAGGTTGCAGTAATTTAATTGTCCCTTGATGACAAGGTGAAAAAAAGAGGAAGTATGGCTGATTTTTATGTTGTTCACATTCATTCCCTGCTCCTTCCTGGCCTATTCTAAATAATATAAAATGAGTCAGGCAATTTGGAGTAGACCACAGATCACAAGATGTTGTTGAGGATGGTGTCACACATCTAAATTTCTGGGAAACAGTGTCATCCAAGGTCCATTCCGGATCGTTACCACAATCAAACACTGCCATGGGTTGACACTGAGGAAATTAAACAAAGAATTTCCTTCATTGGAACTGATGAGTACTCCTTACAAAACCTTCTGCAAGTAATGGTGAGCAGAATGCAAGTGTTACATGCAATGCCTTCCTGTATGTCAGAAATGTGGACTGTATATTCTGATGGACTTCAGGATAGCTGACATTCTAGTGTGTCACTAGCTCAATAATTGAGGTACAGCTAGATTTTTCAGTCATTTATTTGCACTCAGGTTGAGTACAAGACATACCACATTTCTGATACTTCTCACACCTGAGAGCTGGAAGCCTTGCTGCCTCTCAGAGTGTCATATCCTGGGGGCATTCAGCATATGGCTCAAAATAAAAGGGACTTTTGCAGATACTACTTTTCTTTCTGGAGTCAGGGATGGGAGGAAGTGGTAAGAGGAAATGGTTGTGGTCTGGGTAAAATTTGCAGTCTTTCCTACATTTTTTTTCAGTCTGCTAGAGCCAGCCAGCAGTATGAGTCTGGAACAACATGTTCAGAAAGAATTACTGGCCTCAGCAGCAAGGAGCAAGTTCATTAAGGCACACAAACCTCCTTTTTCTGGGATGGTACAATGTGCTATTGACTCATGTGGGCTGCACAGTCTAATCCCAATTTTTAAGACTGACCCAGAATCTGGCACACTGGCTTCTGCTGATTAATGTCATACTCTGCAAGCAGTTTAGTCTAGCTTAAGTGGGGCTGCATCTTCATGTTAATTTTCAGTATAAGGATGAAAGAATCATGCCATATAAGTCTAACCATGGTTCCAACAGATCCAGATAGGAATTATAACATGCGCCAGAAGGAATGAAAATAAATTTGCTCTGGGTTCAGAGCGGTCTGGTAAGAAAAAGAAAAAAGAGAATGAATTCAAAATCCTTGCTTATATAAATAGCACCTGTTTTGACAAATTTTGTACGCTTGTTTTTCTGAATTAACATGCTTCCAAAGTACTACTCTTTTTCAGAACGCAAATGACAGCATTGGCAAAAAACCCCCACAGGCTGTTACTATATATATGTTTATAATCTTTAAGCTTTGCGAGCACAAATATGCTGAATTCATCCAGTAATTCTTAACCTGTGCACACTTGCTTGGTCTTCAGCCGTAGTACTACACACAAATATCTGCATATTGGGTCTGAAAAGGTTGTGATCCACAGCACTAGTCATGTACTCCAGATGTGGATAATGGGTCCAGTGCTGGAAGATCTTCATTAATGACCCAGTCACTGACACAGGGTGAACCTTCAGCAACTTTTCAGACAGTACAAAACTAGCAGGAGTGACTGATACAGCAGATGTCATGCTGCCATCCAGAGGGACCTCAACAGCTGGAGAAGTGGGATGATGAGAATCTCACGTTGTTCAGTGAGGGGAAGTGCAAAGCCCTGCCCTGGGGAGGAGCAGCCCCAGCACCAGCACAGGCTGGGGGGCCACTCCTCTGGAAAGCAGCTCTGCAGAGAGGGCCCTGGGGGTCCTCATGGACACCAGGTAGGACGTGAATAGCACTGTGCCCTAGTCAGTAAGGAGGTGAGAGGTATCCTGAGCTGCATTAGGCAGAGGAATGCCAGCTGGTGGAGGCATGTAGTTCTTCCTCTTTAGTCACTGCTGTCTACTGTGCAAAAGTTACACTGAAAATACTGGAGAAGAATCCAGTGAAACACACAGAACTTATTAAGGGGCTGCTGTACCTTACATACAATGAGAGAATGAGAGAACTGTGACTGGCCAGCCTGGAGAAGAGATGGTGCAGGCAGTCCTATCAGCATACATAAATATCTGATTGGAGGGAATGAAGATGAGTCAGAAAGAATCTTCTCATGAGTGATCAGTGACAGGACAAAAGGCAATGAACACAAATTGAAATACAAGGAAATCCCCCTGAAACCCATGAAAAAACTATTTTACTATGGGGATGGTCAAACACTGGCATAGGTTACCCAGGGAAGATGTGCAGTCTTCATACTTGGAGATATTCAAAGTCTGAGTGGACACAGACCTGAGCAAAGCGCTGTAGCTGA
Source organism: Illadopsis cleaveri (assembly GCA_013399915.1). Lineage (NCBI taxonomy): Eukaryota > Metazoa > Chordata > Aves > Passeriformes > Timaliidae > Illadopsis > Illadopsis cleaveri. The sequence goes on along the minus strand of VXBB01020334.1, from coordinate 550,930 downwards.
CCTCGCAGGGGATGAGAGGCTCCACTAAAGAATTTTCAGAGGTTCTTTCCAACCACAACTCTTCTGTGACTGCACAATACTTTTCACACTACACCAGAAATATTGTGGCAGTACTCTTTGAGCTGGTTTGTATTTGCATTTCTGACATGTCTGCAAATAACAGACACAGTTTTTGCTCCTAGTGTTCAAGCTAATTATTGCGTTGTGCTCTTTAGGATTTGGGTAGCTTTAATCATATTTAGGCTTCAATGACCAAGAATCAAGATGCCACCTTCTGTGCAGGACAGCACTGAAAGGCTCACACTTAGAAATGCCCCAGCAGGGCAGATTTAAACAAGCTCCTTCCCTAGTAAGACCATCACAGCCACTCATAAAATGAAGTGATTTAACTCATGGGTGTCTGTCCAGGATTTTCAAAGAGGCTTACAAATTAGACATCACACGTAGTCTGCAATTTTTTACAAGACCCTAAGCAAACCCTGCAAAGCCCATAGGAAGCATAGTAAGTATTCTCATTGCACACTCCTGAAAATGAACAGAGCTGAGAACCACACCTCTATAATGTTGAAGTGTGGGGCACAGGAGATGGGGAACACAAGCCCATTTTTGGCACCTAGCTTGTTTTCCACACATCTAAAAACATTTGAATATAATCATGACCTACTTAGAAAAGTGAAGAGCCTGGGAAAAACAAGTACAAGCAAAATATTTATAAAATTAGGACAAAACATACATAAGTAAAACTTGCAAAAATTCTTTGTAAAGCTCCTTACAACTCATTTAAAGTTTTGCTCATCCTCTGAAGTCAAGAACATTACAGATTACTATTCTATTCAGCCAAACCAGATGGGATTCACCCATTGCTACAATTCCGAAGTATATTTGTCTCCTCTCTAATCCCTCTTTCTCTGACATTAATGCAAGAGTCATTGTAATGGGTAGGCTTGTTATGAAGAACTCAATAGTAATAAAAAATATAAAAATTGCTGTTCTTGCATTCCTCTTGTTGTTGAAGAATAAAATTATACTGTAAATTAAATCTGATTTTATGACATTTTGCATGCATATAGATCTTTGTATGAACTCAAGGGAGCATACTTTATTTGAGCGCTGTATTCCTTATACTTTTTAATTAATTTTTCTTTGTAATTCAGAATAAGTTTCTAATGGATTCTTGGAACAATGTGTGGTCACTTGGGGGTGATTTTAATACCTGCAATTCCCATGGTTATTAATCAAAGACTTTTTAGCCTTTTAGATAAATTATCTGCCTTCTCTTTAGAAGATTGAGATTAAGCATGTGAGAGAAATTGTCCCTACTGACACAAAGAAAAAAAGTCATGCAAATACAAAATGCAACATTTTGGATATCTCACAAAACTACAGAAAATGCTGCAGATTTTCAGTTTTCTTTCATCTAGCTTCATGAAAATAATTTGCTATGAAAATAGCAATGATTCTGAAAAGGGGTGATTTTCATTTACTGCCTGTAAATCTCAGAAGCCATCAGAACCAGTAAAACTTTTTTTAGTTGAGGATTTACCATTTACAAGTGACAGGTTTTTTAAAAAATCATTAGGCTTTTTAAGCATCTAAGAAAGAAAGAGAGGTGTTCACTTAGCAAGTTTAGTTGGGAATCTAAATTTGCATACCCTTGAACAGTGGTTGTTACATTTTCATCCGCTGAATGCTGAATCAAACAGACACAGGTTTTGATGCAATTGATTTGATTCCTCTTCACTTCATGGTATCCAATAATTAGAAAAATCCTGGTTGATTTTCTGTTCACTAAAGAAACAAACCAGTTTGTTTTCTATATTTTTTCACTTGATCTAGGACCATATAACTGTAATGTCCTCAAGGGATACCAAGGATGAAAGAATATACATGTGAATTGACACATTTACTGTGTGATTATATATGCAAAAATATATATAGACTAATGTCCAATCTCACAGTTCTGCTCATCATTCAACAATGGTTAATCTGATATCAAGAACTCTCAAAAACCAAAGAATTTAAATTAGCTGTGGACTTGACTTCAACTTTTCATGTACAAGCATCCTCAAGGTGTGTGAAAATTCAGTGTTTGTCTCTAGCTCACTTCTGTCTCTGTCAGAATGAAACTAATCACATTTCACAAAAGCATTTTAACTATTTACAACAGCTCTGTTATCATAATGTCTAAGTATTTCACAAATTTTCTTCACCTGAAGAAGGACCTGATTAATCAGTTTGCTAACCTGAGACCCAGCTGCCCCCAGAGGACAGTGGTTTTAGCTGTTCAGCTTATGTGGGGGATGTGAAGCAGTTTAACTGTATCTGTCATTGATCCAGCTGGGTGGATTCACCTGGACCTATAACACATCCAAGTGACTCATCAGGTTCCATCACCTGCTTCCATTGTACTGCTTGCAAACTTCAGCTGGCTCCCTCAGTCCATGCTGTGCAGCTAGGCATTATATTCTTTCAGCTGCTCAAAGTAAAGGGTAGGTTGGTTGTTTGAAGACATGCAGAGGTTGGTCAGAGGACCTGGACACTGCTTTCATAAATCTGAGGCTGTTGCTCATTCTGCATCCTGTCTTCTTTCTTAGACACCACCCACATATAGCTGGAAAAGTAGCAAGGCAAGGGGAAGACAAAGCAGAAAGTCAGCAAAAATTATCAGCAAGAAATAAAGAAACCTAAGTGGGTAAACAAACCCCCCCAAATATGGGACCAAGAGAGATCTAAGAAACATTTTTCACTTTCATCCCTCAGAAACAATTTTCTGGAAAGAGAAAATACCATGATGAAAGCCACATAGAGAAGTCAGAGAACAGACATGAAATGAACAAAACAACCCTTGAAGACAACTCCACACAGTGATGCTCTCTGTAGCAAGTATTTCTTCCCTATGAAGAGCATTGCACATCATTGCACAAGGCTGCATTTCACCATTTGGAAACTAACTTCAGAAAAATACATTTATATACCTCATAGGGTATATGATGCATATTTTGCTTCATCATTGTCATATTATGAATGCTACATGTCTTTTTTTCCTAGAAGAATACTTCAGAGGTCTCAAGATTTATTCTGCCAACAAAGTAGAAAGATTAGCATAAGTACAAGTTTTCTCCAGGTAGTGTAGAATATGTAGCGCACATTTTGTATGTCCATGGAAGGAAACAGTCAAAATACATATTATATATACATATATTTATCTATACACTAAAAATGGAAGAAGAGAAGCTACACAGGCTTCAAAAATATGCAAATATCAGCAGGCCTTTTTAAGATATATATGTTGCTTGTATTCAAAACCCAGGCTTAGCATTTTGCAGAGCTGTCTCATTCTGAAAGTGAAGCAATTCTTCATTTGCCATGAGCCTTTCATGGACTTGTGGGTAACTTTATGACATTAAACATGGCAGGAGCATATTTGTTTAGTAATTAGAATATTAAAACGGTTATTAGGAACATCATCCAAATTTTCTGTAATTCAACTCTCAGTTCTATTCAGGGGCACAAATGGCCAAATGGCTCAGGCTCACATGTGAAAGAGAGGGAAGCAGTGTGAGTCAGACCAGATGGCTGCTGACCTTTAGGCAAGATAGAAACGGACAGGAAAAGCTTCTCTCAGCTGTGCTTATTCTAGGCACTGCTCCAGAAACTCACCTAAGCTGGGTAAGGGAAAAAGTTTTACTTTTTAATATTGAAAAAGTTCCAGTTCAAAAATAATATCTTTGTTTCTAATAATGCAGATACCTTTTTTATGTCTTTTAAGATACATAAATTAGATGACAATAGGAAAAAAAAATTACGTTCTTGAATCACAGCATTCCAGAGTTTGAGTGCTATGAGCGCGTCATCTCTTCTAAAATCACACACTGCTAACAATTATTACCAGTCTTCGCAGCTGACCATTGGAAAAACACTCTAAAGTGTAGTGGTGCAAAATTCAGGTTTTCTAAAGTTGTGTATGATTTTTGTTATTTGTTTTGTAATGGTTCAACCTTGTAACTCCCCCATCCCCAATTCCTGTGGTCTTTCCCTGAGATAGACCTTGTCAATCACCCTAGCACCACACCCTAAGCCTGAAACGATTTTAGTAAGGCTTCAAGGTGACACAGCAAGGTATCAAGTTCCCCACTCCCCTTTCTTTCCCTAGATGGCCCTGCCAATTGTCTCCTGTTCTTGGTCACTTCTCCTCTCCCCTGAGATTCGTTGTAAGCATCTCCTTACCTGGGAGAGGCCCCTGATATTTAATGGGATGCTTGTGCCCCAGNACGGGGCAACCACCGCTACAGAGGGTCACTCTGGCACATGGATTTCCCTGGAATAAAACCTCTTGAAACCCATGCCAAGGGTCCGCTCTTTCTTCCACACCTTAGACCACGTTTCAGCCTGAGGTTCAGACTCACCAAGCCTTCCTTTTATGCTGGTCAAAGAGCTACAGCTTGCCAGTGAAGCAGCTAAGGACATCAGCATACTAAAGAAAAAGAACTTATGTTTAAGCTAAATGCATGCTTTCCTTTTGAAACAGCTTGCAATTTGAAGGTCCTCATTCTGTACTGTATGAAACGTGTCATGATAGGAAGTTTTCAAAAGCTGAAATAAGACTCTGAAACAACCTGAAATTGTAATTATTATTTTCGTTTTTCTTTGAGAGAATTAGGTATCTACTCCTAGTTAATTAGGTATTTACCCTAGTTAAAATAAATCAGATTTGTAAATTTTGAAATCCTCTGTAAAACGTCAGTCACTGTCTATCAAAACAAATGCTGTGCAATTCAACATTTGAGTCAAAAGAGTTTTGAAAACAGTGGAAGATGTTTAAGCCTGTGTACTCTGGTTTTGATCCACAAAGACTAAATTTATAGGCTATGAGATAAAGTTACATAAAGGAGTCACCCCTCTGTAGTTGTATATCTTGACCCACTCTAGTGCTTTGCTCTTATAATGGTTTATCCATGACCCAACAGATAAACAGAATGGAACATAATCAGAAAATCACAGCTAAGTTACAGAAATATAGAAGTAAATACCTCCTCATTTATTTTCACATACACAAAAAAAAAAAAAAAAAAGGAAAAAAGAAGGAAAGTGAAGTCATTTCTTTTTCTTCTTGGGAATCCACTTGAAGCATTAATTAAGCATGTTAACTTGAATGTGGTAAGAATGTCTGCAAAGTATTTTTGTCTTTTTTACCATTTTGTAGTTTTCTGTGGTTTATCTTACTTTTCAGCCATTCCTCTAATATTACCAAGATATTGTTATTCCTGAGAGTGTAATTATGTTATGCTGTATTCTTTTGAGTGGGTCAAATAACTTTTATAGTGCATTTTTAAAGAATCAATGATGCCTAAGGAGTCTACAATATATGCTGCTGACTGGGAAATTATATTTGTATTTAATTATGCAATACTGCATGGAATTGAGAACATATTGCACAAAATGGCTTTGACTGACTGTTACATACTTTCTGCAGGTGTTATTATACACCAGGCTAACATAGTTATCTCTGTGCTATATGGAAATGAAGGAGTTCAGCACTGAGAGTGTTATATATTTAGAGGTTCACAGCTGTGTAGTTTGCTTTACTGGTCATGCAACACCTCCCATTCAGACAGACTATACAAGCTTGCAAAAAATCATATACACCCTGCAGAATTTGATATTTGGTAATGAAAGCCAGGTCTGTTAGCAGAGCTGAGGATACTAGTGTTTCATATTTCCGCAAAATACACTTGACTTTATGGGAGCCCTACTGAGTGGTCACAAATGAGAATCTGGCTTTGTGTGCATTGTCCCACGGGAATGTCATGGGTTTGTTACATGAAACCCATAAATCACTTTGATGTTATCTGGACCTGTATTATCATAGGAACTCTACAGGCTAGTAAAATATGCTTCTGAATCATGTAGAATGCACTTACTGCTCCTGGGCATTGAATCAGATATTGAGACTGCACCCCACTGTGCCCTGAAACATGTATTTTGTGCAGCATGGGTGCATATGTGGCCAGAAGGAGGCTGTTATCTGTACTTTGATTCCTCTTTCATTATATCTTTGCACAGCTAAACTGGCAAGTGTTCCTGTTTCTGTTTAGAAACACAACAGCTAGTGAGCAGTTACCATGTTTTCCCCCTTCAATATTTGAAGATTATATTGATTTGAGAAAATGAGCAAATAATGAGAAGTACTGCAGTCTGGTACAGGAAGACTGAGAACTTTTAAGTGCCAGGACTAATAGAGGGCAAACACGAGTTGTTGATGGTAAAAGCAAAATTGTGAGTTTCAAACAAACAGTAAAAAGAAAAAGTTATCATCTAATCAGTTAGAAACAAAAAGAAAAAGTTATCTTCTAATCAGTTAGAAACTGAGGCATCCTGACATAAGAAGGATTTGTAAATTGATGGAAAATAATATTTTTTTAGCCCTGAATTCAATGTTCAGGCACAATGCTGAGTTCAACCAAAATGTAGAGATGCATTCCCAAATAAACATGTTACAAATCAAAGCTAAAATCACAACCGCATGAGACAGTGCCAGATGCTGAGAGTATGGCATCATACCAGGCACAGTCCTCCAGGAAAGGGGGTGAAGAATCTGAAGTCTGTGTATCCCACAATACACACAAATACTGGAGAGCAAAATTAGACTGCAGCAAGACAGAAAATAAAATACCAGAGAAAAGAGTATAAACTAATTGCGCTGAGAAAGAACAAAACTAGGAATACTTAATCATGCCATTAGGTACCAAGAAGGTTGAAAATTAAAGTCTTAGTAAGGAAATTTCCTTCAGGAATTATTTTCCTTTTGAAAACTCACTGAAGTGTGAAGCACTGCTGTACTTAAGTGGCTACTTGATCTTCTAAACAAAGGAGACACAGGGAGCTATATGGCAAGAGAAAAGGGCACGAGAAGACGACAAAGGGATGGAAAGCAAGAAATAACTATTTTAACAGCTAAAGGCTGCAGCAGAAACTGGGCAGAGATGAACCAGACAATGAGCATATGCAGAGCAACAGACAGACTTTTTAGCCAAAGGCATACAATTTGAATCCTGCTGCAAATTTCTAAACAAGTGACTTTATGCACAAAGTGCACTGTGTTCTTATCGGGCTGAAAAGGTTCTGCTGAATGCTCACTGCTTTGTTAACTTAGCAAAGAAGCTCAGATTAAAAAGTTACACAGAATAGCAGATCTGCAGATGCGTCCATGCATCCAACTTGCAGTGTCTGGCTAGGAATCCCTCATCTGTTTCTGTGGGTCTGCCTGCTATTGAAAACATAATTTGCAGTGCTGATGCCTTATGGTGGATCTCTAGTTCTGGTTGCTGATTTTGAAAATTGTTGTTTCTGGCCTTATTTATAAGATAAGTGCAATGTTTTCTCACAGAGATCAGCCTTCTCATGCATACCTAATAAAAATTACTTCCACAAAAAATCCTATTTGACCCAGTGTAAAAGATTAATATGATGTTTAAACCCAGTTTCCAGCAACAGGAGAAAGATCTTAAACCTTAGGAAAGCTAAGGTGAAAAATGTTTGCTTAACTCATTTTTTTTCAGTAAAGAACAACTCAAAACTTCATGTAGCTGTGGAAGCCAAATACTTCTAATTCTCAATTCCAGATTAAAAAAATGTAGCTTAGAACTTGTCTTTACACGGGTCTAATTCAAAATCATGAAAGACAATAGAAGACCTTCAAAGTGCTTTGCAAACAGGCAGGGCTGCTACCCTTTGGGTCCAGCAGTCAAGTTTTTCTCAAGGAATTTTTGCCTTTCTGACCAATTAGGAATTGCACTGAAATCACTTACATATTTCCATTTTTTTTCTTTTTGAACTCTGTGTTATCCAACACACACTGAATTAATGAATGAGAGTGCCAACTAATTTGTACTAGAGAGCATCAGTTTCTTAATACTTTAAAATATTTTTCCTCTTTTGGTTACACCTTTTATCTTTTTCTCCATTTTTTTTTGATGTTGTTCTTAGCAAGATTGGATTTTAGTGTAATCACACAAGATATTAGTCAGATAACAGAACTGGTTTCCAATTCATGCTGTAAAACATTTCTAATTCTGGACTACAATAATGACAATTATTCTTGTGCTCTGACTTTTCCTGTACTCATTACCACTTACCTCCTCCTCTACTCAAGTATTTTTCACTTTGTTAGACTTTCCTCCTTTAGGCACAGTTGTCATATATCAAAACTCTGTTAGACTTAAAAGTGCTACACAGCAAATGTAAACTAATGTAACAGCTTCTGGAATAAGACTGATCTTGTTAGTACAAACCCTTTGATTTTTTGGTTTCTTTAACATAGAAAATCAAGCCTACAAGGAGTCATCTTTTAGTGTGTATCCCATTAATTCAAATACTTCTATTCAGATAAAATGAATTTATTAAGTAGGTTTTGTTAAAGTCATTACCAATTTTCTTCTGTGGATTCCATCTCTTGTTGTTTATTCAGTTTCATAAAGAAAAATAATAGTGCTTTGGTTTCCACAGAGTATAGAGATTTGATTTAGAAGTGGGTTCCTGAGAAATATTTAATTTGCAATAACTCTTCATTACTACTATTAAAATAGCAGCTGTCAAAAATGTCCTGTTCAATGTCAAAAAGACTACTCCTTTGTCTTTTCATTATATTCTGGTTTTATTTTTGCTCTGTATTTACAGAATCACAGAATGGGTCAGGTTGGAAGGGACCACAATGGGTCATTTGGTCCAACCTCCCTGCTCAGGCAGGATCATCCCAGAGCACATGGCACAGGATTGTATCCAGAGGGCTCTTGAATATCTGCAGAGAGGGAGACTCCACCACTTCTCTGGACAATCTATTCCAGTGCACAGTCAACCACTCAGTAAAGAAATTCTTCCTCATGTTTAGGTGGAACTTTCCATGCATTGGTTTCTTCCCCTTGTCTCTTGTCCTATTGGTTGGCACCACGGAGGAGCGCCTGGCTCCATCGTCTTGGCACTCGCTCTTGAGATATTTATACACATTAATGAGGTCCCTTCTCAGCTGTCTCTTCTTGAAGCTGAACAGGCCCAACCCCCTCAGCCTTTCCTCATAAGAGTGGTGCTCCAGACCCTTGATCAACTTTGTAGCCCTCTGCTAGACCTGCTCCAGGAGCTCCAGGTCTCTACTGTGTTGTGGAGCCCAGAACTGGACACAGATGTGGACTCACCAGGGCTGAGCAGAGGGACAAGATAATGTAACACTCTTCCCAGTGCGCCTCAGGATACCATTGCTCCTCTTGGCCACAAGAACCCACTGCAGGCTCATGGACAGATGTTGTCCACCAGGACCCCCAGGTCCTTCTCTGCAGAGCTGCTTTCTGGCAGCTGGTGCATGCAGTTGTTCCTCCCCAGGTGCAGGACCCTGCATTTGCTTTTGTTGAATTTCAGAAGGTTCTTCTCTGCCCATCTTTTCAAACTATTATTCTTAAAATGCTTTATTAATCACTGTTTTACTAGTTTTCATAATTATTCTTAATTATTTTCATTAATGGGCTTAATTAATTTGCTTTACATAAGAACTACCAGCTGACTTACCTTTAAATTTGTACAGTGCCTACTCTTGGCTAACTCACAGTTAGAATTTTTCATACAGTTGCACATAGAGAAGAGAGTGGCAGGACAGACACCCCCATAGTGATAATGTGCCTAGTTCCAGTAAGAGCCTATTTGAGCTAAGCAAGAGGTTAAGCAATGGGAATGACAGGAGAACAGCTCTGCTTCTTGCACACACTCAGACTTGGCCCTCTCTCATGTGGGATTCCTTCTCATTAGTGTCATTTACAAAGGGCAAAAATTTGTCTGTGTTAAAATGTGTAATGAAAGTATGAGTGTATTTTGCATGAGTTACTAAATAACCTTTGCTGGTGAGAAATTTCAGTTATTACTTACCTGAGACAAACAAACATAAATTATCATTCAATATTTCATCCTAAGTCCTCAGGGCATGCAAAATGACTTTGCCTCCTTCTCCCCAAAAACCCACTTTCCAGAGCAGCCTTTAAATCCTCTAATAGTGTTCTGAAAAGGAGATAAAATTAGGAAAAGATCCTCATTTCTCTGAAAAGAAATAAGTCAAAAAGGCTAGAGGATACACAAAGCATCCACAATGGATGGTGTCCTTTGCCTGGTATCTCCTTATCTTCTTATGAAGATAATTCATGAGCGAAAGCCGCTTCTATTGGAATGTCAGTATCAATGTCAGCTCATGTGATTCAACTTCAGCAGAATTTCCTTGTGGCGTTGCTGTAAACAGCTTGTGTTGATTTGGTTTGTTGTGTTTTGAATTTTCTGTTGTCTGAGTTAATTACATGTTGGAAGCATAGGACAAAATAATGCACGTGAACTACTGAATTTGCTGGAGTTTTATTCTTCTTGAGCCACAAAGCCAGAATCTGGTTTTCTTTTCATACGGAAGGATCCTGCAGGGAATACTTACTTCACAGTAAACTGTGGCTTCCAGCTTTGCAGGGAAAAGGAGGAGAGATGCCTTGACACTTTTAAACACAGAGCTCACCTCTGCTGGAATCATGGCAGAGGGCTTAAACTGCAGACGTAATCTGCTATGTGCAAAGTGAGCCAGCAAATTGCAGAACTTCACAACTGGGTGACTGAAACATGTTGTGAAAGATAACTGTGTTTTTTATTCACGTTGGACAGCAACTTCCTTGTATGATGGTGACGTTTGACAAAGGTACTGATTTGCTCACGTGTGAAAAGAAACTCTGTTACCATGTACGCGCACAGGAATTTTTGCATGGACTTGGATGGTACAGGCTGATGATCTGTATGAGTTGCTTCAGCTTAAAGATGAAATTTCAGGCAATGGTGAAAATAAATTTATGAGCTCACATTCTTGTTTAAAAATTGATCCCAAGTATAAAAATACTGTTCATGCAAATGAAAACTTACAAATGAGATATAGTTACATTTTACTGTCAGTTAATCTTCCATCAGTAAATTAAATCATATTTATCCTTAGTGTAATATCTTTCTGGCTTCTGTCTTATCCTTTTCTTGTTTGTTTGTTGTTTTGTTTCAGCTACTCAGAAAAAGTTTATTCCAATGTGCTTCTGAGAAAAGTTCTTTGTTTCTGAAACTGTGCTCAGAACACCTACACCTCTGCTGCAATAAAGTGTTCACCCCTTTAGAAGCCCCTTATCTTCATGCTCCTCACAACTCTGGGAGGCAACTTTTCTAAGACCATGTCTCTGTGTTATCTCTGCAGCTGGGCCTTATAGATTGGGTCTTGGCTCTAAGCTCTTCCCTATGAATGTATCACTCTCTTTGCTCAACATGTATTCCCCACCATTCATAGGCCATACCATCTTTCTTCCTCTGTCTGTGTTACTATTTACTATAAAATATTCTAAACTTGATGTGGAGTATACCTTCCTTCTTTAAAAGTTACTTTCCTTATTTAAAAATAAAAGTAATGTAAACCTCTTTTTTACAACCTTTCTCTCATAATTTTTCTCTACCTGAATAATTATTTGGTACAAATTTACTTTAAAGAACTCAGATTTTTTAGGTTCTGTCTTATGCATTACTTACTGCCTTACTGCATTTTTTGGTGGAAGGGTTTGGGTTTGGTTTTTTTTTGGGGGGGGTGGGTAGGGGCAGGGAGGGTGGTGGCTAGTGTGTTAATTAAGAATAACTTAAATTTGTTTGAAAAATAACATCTTTCCCTCACATAGATCTGCAGTGAAACTAATGGTCACCTCCAAACCATTTAGTAAGGACCTGTAAAAGCTCTGGATTTATTTCCTTTTCTCTGAATTCTGCTTCAGATCCTGTTTTAATTTCTTCTGACCATTTTTATTCCTAAGGGCATCCTAATTATTTCTTCCATCCTTACATGCCAGAGATATGATCTCACAGCTTTCATCCTTGGTTTTGTTCTTTCTGATATAATCAGCTAGCTCACATTCAAGAATCAGTAACTTTTTCATAGTCAAAGAAGAAACTGTTTATGAATGTAGATATTTACTTTTTGGAATCCTTCTTTTTTTTTCAATGAGGAATATTTTCCCAGTTCTGTGTCCCTGGATTTAGTAGGAATCAATAAAGAAGGTACTTTTACTCTGCCAAATGTTTCCAAATTATTTTTCTGGCATTTGTCTCTTTAGTTTTCACTCTTATATCTTTCTTTTTTCCTTATACCACCTCTGCATTCTTAATGTTGGAATGCTAGCACAAATTTAGCAAGAAAATTCCATTAGTAAAGAATGTATCTATTAATGAATAAAAATTATTCAGCTGTAAAGAAAGAAATAATCCTTTTGTTTGACTTCATCAGGAAAGGTGTAGGCATATCTTGAAAAATATATTAAAAATTAAAATTGTATTAAAATCTGATTTACACAGAATATATGTAAGGTGAAAGCATTTTGTTGGTGCTACAAATTCTTCTTGAACCATGTGTTGTTTTGGTTTTCTTCTTTCCTGCATGTAGTCATGAATAAAAATGAACCTACAAGCCAAACTTGAATTCGCAATTGCATGCATTATCTTTATGTAGAATGGTCACATTTAAACTAACTTAACAATTTTAACTAAATATGTTGGCAAGTAGGATTTCAGCTTGATCATGGACTTGTATTGTTGTAGAAATAGATAATCAAAATTAAATCCAACTCACATTCCAAAATAGACTGTCTCTTTAGAAAAGAGAAATTAAATTAAAGTCTATTTGTGCAACAGTAGAAGGTTGAGAAAAATTTCAATAATCATTGCTTTCTATTTAGCAAGAACACAATATTTCCATAAACTTAGTGTGAGCAAAAAGCTCTATGTTAAATCCAGAATGAATAAACTAACTGAACTTAAAAGGTTTTGAAGTAAGAGTTTTTTCAATTTAATAGTTTTATGCTGGTCTCTGAGTACTCAGGGACTTAGTACTTTGAAACAGAATTGGCATAACAATCAGTGAAGTGAATGATGTCATTTCCCAAAAGGCCAATTCAGGTTCTCCTTTTCCAGACAGATATTGTATGCTCAAACTTTGTTCTTTATTAAACAGAGATATGTAAACCTCAAGAAGATATTAATTTCAAACTTTCAAATAGAGTTAATACTTGAATTTCATAATTCTAAGGTTAAATCTTCTCTATCAGTCTGATCTGGTTGAGTAGAGAAGGTAAAAAGGACAATTAAAAAACCCCTATAACCTCCTGCCTACTCCAACATTTTTCTTTGGCTTTATAAATCTCTTCCTCTCCTCTTTTGTTTAAATTTCTCTTTTGTTCTGTTTATGACAATTCCAGTTTTCAGACAGATTCCTGGACCTTGCAGCTGTTCTTTGGCTGAGCTGATATGGAAAGGTAGCTGTGAAGAATTTTCTTGGTAAATTTCATTATTTTCTCCTTCTCTGAAACACTGTTGACAAAGATGAGATTTAAGTTTTAACATTAGTTGATGACTCTTCTTGACTGAGGTACAAGAACAGTGAAGATACTTCAGTTTGTGTTGTTCTGTATGTTGAGTTAAATATTTAGTATAGAAGTATATAATATATGTGTCCAAATCAAGTATTCAAAGAATTATTTAACTGTTTTAATTCTCTTTCAAAGAGACTCAGAACATTCCAGCCAAGATATATACACACATGCTAGGTTCAACAGTGTCTTTGCATGATCTATATAAGATGCAAAATATGTGGTGAAAAGAAATGAAATGAATAATTTAAAAGCTTCATCATTACCATAGTGCTTGGAATTGGTTTAATTTATTTAATTTATTTGGTGCTAATTTGATTTCCTTTATCTTATCCTCCTTGGCCTGGATCAATTCCACTTCATATTAGTCTGTGCATCCTCAGATTTGCTTCCAAGAGCAGTAAGATGAATCATGCTTTGGAGGTAACTGCTTTTTTCTTTAGCTATTTGAGGTAGCCAAGACAACTCACTAAACCTAGGTAAAACTCCATTTTTTGTGCAAAAGGACCATTTCCCAGCTGTGTAATGCTATCACCTGCTGCTCAGGAAAACAAAAATTGTGTGCTGGGACCAGGTCTGTTCCTAATCTAAGCATTAATTTCTAGGAAAATTCCTTTCTAGGGTGAATGCATTCATACATGAAAGTATCTCTATGATGTGTCCCCTGGACATGAGGTAACCACTACAGAAGCACACCTTCCCTATCAAAAAAGTAAAGTCTTTACTGAAGTCTGGGAGGTTCTCAAAAAGACAAGAGCCTTAGCACTTTTCCATATTTTGCTTTGTATTTGAAGTAACCACAGTGAGTGGATCACACACAAATTCACACTTGCCCCCACACATGGAAGGGTGTCAGCTTTAGGGCGTTTGCACTGAGTGTACAGGTTGCCAACCACTGTAACTGAGCAAAATGTTCTGCAGCTGAAATTGCTTTGACAGTTTGAGCTGTGTTCATTCAAATACAGAAATACAAAAAAAATGGCCAGTGTTGATGCTTGTAAGTACTACCTAGTGCTTGGAAACATCATGTGGTTTTAAAATAACCAGTGGTTGCAGGCCTCTCCTCTCTGTCTTTTTGCTAATTGCCATGTTAATGAATTGTTGACATGTGATTGAGGAAAGTGTTGACATGTGTGTGAGGAAAGTGTCAGTGATTACACAGCAGAAAGGTGAAAATTGCAACAGCGGGCATAAGAAATGCCAAGCTCTAGGTAGATGTCTTGATAGCCATTTGTGGCACTCATTTAAATTTCAATTGTCTTTTTTTTAATGCACAGCTAGGACTGGGATATTGAATTCATATAAACACTTAATATAAAATTCTAGCCATTCATTATGAGATTATTTATTTTAGTACCAGACTTTTCCTTTAATAATTTATAAAGGGAGAAATAGCTACTTGTGAGGTTGAGATCTGGGTTGTTTTTAAAGATAAAGCCTGGGAAGCAGAAGAAATTCAGAGGAATGATACTATACAGCAACTTAGCACTAGAGCAGGCTGGTTTTCAACTAGGCCATCTTAATTCTATATTGAGCCTAATGTAAACTCCCTAACTATGTTGCTGATCACCAGGTAAAATTTGGACCACAGCAAACAGGGACCCACATTTGGAATTCTGACAGTGTGTGTTCAAGCTGCAGAGCTGTTCAGCTCTAGACCTGATCCCATGTAACCTCTGATCTAAAGGTAAATATTCAGAGATCTAATGGTTCCTTCTCACTGTTACTGGGAAAATGGGGGTCTGAAGGCTGAGTGGCAGCCTAACGTGAGGACAAAGGACCAGGCTCTGTAAGAATAGCAGTGCATTCCATTTATGTTGCCATGTTTATGGAACATTACCAGGAAAACCCCATGTGGCATTATTTGGTACCACGCTTGGAAGTGGACTACAAGGCAAGGACCCAACGGGAGGGTGAACCAACGGGACCAATGAACCGTTAGTTGCTTAGAAGGAGCCACAAATACATACAGCATTTTGCAAATGAGTTGGAAAACTGTCTACTTTCCCAAGAAACTTCCATTTGAGCTAGTGAACTCTTTATGGAAAAATAAGAAGTTATGTACTACGTATGTTCTTTATAAAATTCTGAGAATTTATTATCTGTAAAAGGATGGTAAGGTGAACTCAATTAACTTTTAAACAGGGAAGAGATTTTTGCTCCTACATTTTCAGAAGAAAAAAAAAGCAAGAGATTTATTTCATTTTTATTGAAAATAAAATGAATTTTTTTCTGTCTTTATAGAACTATACAATAAAATAAAGAGTAAAAACTTATTTTAAACCACACTTTAAGTTTTATTTTTAATGCTTGTTTTCTTCAAGAAATATTACTGAATAATAAAGCTCCAGATCTCAGCATACAATTGCAACTGATCTATAGTTATTACAGTGAAACCACTGTAATTATTCTTAGTTTATTAAAACTATAGTAAATCAGTCTTAATAATAGTAAGACTATAGTAATCATATTGAATAATAGCTGCAAGTTATTATCTCTATATTTACTACACTATTATAATAATTACAGTTCAACTATATGGTTTTATTTAATACAATGCCTAAATTTACCATGGCAGTTTCATTCAAGTTTCTTCCTATACATATTTCCTAGAATACAATAACTGAAACTTCTGGTGAGAAGTAGGAAAGCTTCATATATATTTTTTAAAACTTTCATTAAAAGGATTGGTAATTAAATAATATATATTAATAAATTTGAGGCTTTCATGAAGGAAAAAAAAATCTTTTGTCATGGTACAAGAAATTTTTGCAACATGATGAAACTAATTTTTTGAGATTAAAAGGGAAAATAAGTTATATGTTTAAAAACATTTGATAGTTTTCTTTAAAATTCTCCAAATATTTTTTAAAGTGGCAGGCAAACCAGTCTCTCTACTATCTTGCCTTAGTAAAACAAAAATTACAAAAATTAGGGAAAATGGATAGGTTCTGCACATAAGGGGGCAATTTCACTTATTTTGAGAGCTGGATTTGTCTCTGTGTTAGGCATTCCAGTTTCATACATTCAGAGTCTCATGACCCTCTGTAAGGCCATTTGCTTTTCTCATATTTAGCTTGCATATTCTTACAGTTCTTACCAAAAGCCAACTGACACTATTTTTGTACATCTACATTTCTTTCTGTAATATTTCCTGCATGTCACCCATTACAGGTTATAATCCAGAACATTTTGAAACTGTAATGACCTGCTCTCTGGTCAGACAAAAAACCTATCTCCCAGTCTATGGGTATCCCCTGAGATTTTTAAGCTGGTGATTTAGGAAATTATTTCACTGCTGCCTTGCTACGTAGGATTCATAAGAATGTCCACCCACAACCTGCCTCGCACAGGCCTGGTGGTTACAGGTCTGTACAGGTCCTCCCTACCTGAGCTCAGGGAGTTAAACTTATAAAAGCAAGAAAGCTTTTAAAACTTCTGGGCTAGGATCAGACTATTTATGAGCTCTCCCTTCTGAAGGAGGATGGGATAAACCAGAAAACAAAGAAGTGCACGCAAATGTGTAAGCATGGACCATTTCATATCCTATGGGATGAAGGCAAGAACCTTTCTTCAAGTAGGACACATCAGACTTAAGCATATTTTGCCCAAATGTTTTCGTTAAATCAGGAAGAATAGGGTATTTGTTGATGTCTTCTCTCTCTTACACATACACAAATTACAGTGTCACAACACAGGCATGATAATCTCTCTTAGTGTTAAGAGGGAACCCATGCTATAATGAAAGGGAAAATGGTTTACAAGAAAAAGAATTCTAAAGTTAGGCAGTCACTATATTAATTAAAGATTTATTTTTCAAGCCAAGACAAGCAGTGAGACAATATGGTCAGTCATATGCAATCACAATCCCAAGCACTTCCAGAGAACCTGAATCTGGTAGGAATTAAAGTTCCTGAATTATCTCCAATTTAGCAAAATGTAGTAGAAATAAATTTCAGAACATCTCCCACAAACCTCTAATGTGAAATCCATGTGAAAATGACTTACTCTTTAAAAAGTCTTTTTTCTATAATTTTATGAGAAAGAAAATGCATAATTTGCTAGATATGAAAATTTTTGCAGCTTTAAGATTTGTGGGTGCCTGCAACTACTTGTCAACATAGGCAATTAATAAATAAAATAATATGAAATTTTAAATACAGTTTTAAAAGAATTGAAATATAATGTATTCATATCCTGATTTGCCTGTCATTCAAGTTATCTTCATTTAAATAATGAGTTGAACTTTTTTTACTTAGCAGAGAAAAACCAATTTTTTGTATTTATCAAATTATGAAAATTTTAGTCAGTAGCTGTACATGTGTGATAAACTTGTTAGAAATTCATGCACATGCAAAGGCAATCAATGTCAGCATGATGGGAAAGAGGAACAAGAAGTGGAGCTTGTAGGGAGTTCTGACTCACAAAGAACCAAGATGAAAATACGCTATGAACAGTCTGAGTGAGCCTGTGAGAAAGAGTTCACTCTGCCATGACAAAAGAAGTCACAGGGGAACATGATGCTTGCCAGCACAAAGAAATCTAGCAACAGGCAGGAGGTGAAAGTCAAGAACCAATGTGTACGAAGGGTCAAAAATAAATTTAATTCAGAAAGTGAGAGAAAACTTCCCCCTAGAGGAGACCTTTGTTTTATGTTATCACAGAACAAGCAGAAACACAACTGAAGGAATTATTGCTGTGTCTGCCAGCTGGAGGCCAGTCACTGGAGCAGACTTAATCATTAAACAGGATACTCCACCCATTGGCAGGCTCTGATGGACCAAATTCCAAACAAAAAACTCCTTTTGATTGTGTGGTCAACCACGGCTGCAGCCCTGCAAGATCAGCAAGCTGTATGGGATAATATTATGAAGATGCCTTATTTATTATTTAGGCTTCAGTAGCAGATGTAACCTTCCACAGAGACAAAAATCCCTTTCTGCACAGCTCTCCAGAAGCACACAGGGTCTCTGGGCAGGCCCTGAGGAGCACACAGGCTGTAAGAGGTCAATAGTCATCACCAGCACGGGCTAGTTCATGGGACAGATACACAAGTACAGACACGAGAACAGAGCTGCAGCTTTGAAAAACAGGTTTGTTAAAGTATGACAATATGAGCATCTGCCCTCAGCTGTGCTAAAGGTGTAGGACTTTGTTGCTTCCTGCATGCCTAATTTCCCTTCCATATCTGCACGTGATCAGGGTTTGGCACCTGATACTCCTGGAGCACTGGCAGAGCCTGTTGTTCTTCCAGGTGGGTCAAAAGCATCCAGCCCCTGCCCAAGCCTGCAGCATTAACTTGCCTGAGCTCCTTATTAAAATGGCAATGGATGAGGAATGCTGAAGGCTGCAATCTAAATCCTTGAAGGCCCCAGTGGCAGGGACTCGAGTGGCTCTGCCTGGCATTGTCCTTCCCACAGAGTAAGAACAGGGCTTAAACAGCATTCCTACCTACCAGGGCTGCTGTGCCAAGGCACTCATGCTCCTTTCTGAATTTGAGAGAGTCCTGGTTAGTGAGCAGTAAACTGTCCAGTTTATAAAATATTTATAAAAATATACACCACCTCTCTGAAAAATGGCTTGAACTAAATGTGCAAGGCCTTATTTACTGAACATGTTAGAAGAAGAGTAGCCGTCATCATGGTATGAAGAATGCAAAGGAAATAGACTGGGAATACCCCTGTTACTTCAACATTTCAGTTTCCAGAACATTTCCCCCAGCCAGGGGCCATCCCCATAGGCTGCAAGAGGCAGGAAAAAACTGATTTTCCAGCTCCAAAATGACAGAATGTCAGCAATAAATCATGTTTCTCTTTCTAAAAAAAAAAAAAAAAAAAAAGAAGGAAAAAAAGAAGAAACAAAAAAAACTTTACAGTGCATGTTGGATATCATATTTTCTAGACAGCTTTTGAAAGTGTTTTATCTCATCAGTGTTAGCAGTCAAGTCTTTTTACATGAGAATGTAACAACAGCTGTTCTGGGTTAGATGAAGTGTTTATCTAACCCAGGTATCTTGTGTTTAACGGTGGCCAATAGGAAATACCTAGGGAGGAATACAAGAGCAAGACATGCAGTGATGCTCCCTGGGTACGTGCTTTCAGCCACCAGAAATCCACAGCTCAGGGACATCCCAACCCAGAGGTGTTATCTCTAGCTTTAGTAGTCTTTGATAGATTTTCTTCTATGAATTTGTCTAATAGCTTTCTGAACCCCTGTCAGATTCTGGCATTTTAGTACCAGAAAAGCAGTAAAGCAAAGGGGAAACCAGATGTGGAAACCATTTTGATAAAAGGCTCTTCTTTTTACCAGAGACAAAAATCTGAAGACTAACAGAGAGGCAGCCTCATGTTCAAAATAAGAGTTTTTAACTTAATAGGTTGTGAGCTGCCCCAGAATCCTTGGTCACCACATGGGATTCCTGGGAACTGAAGTCTTCAGGACTGAAGACAGACAGCATATAGACACTATTGTAACTGAGTCACAAGCTAGATTAACAGTGAAAAAACCAAAAAGTCAGGAGGCCAAACTGATTCATTTTGAAAGCAGCGGCATTTTTTGAGAAAAACAGTTTTCCCTGAAATTTCATGGGGAACAGAATGCATTTAAGGTAAATACACATTTATGTGGGCACCAAGTTCAATCCTAAAGTTATTACGTCTGATAACTCAGTATCTGGGTTCTTAATATTCAACAGTTGTATCACAAAAGATTTTCTTGCATTCTGAAATGAATGTTTTTAAACAAAGTACTCATTAGGGCAAAATTTGTCTTTTACAAAGGAACTACATCAAGCCAAATTCATCCTTCAAGTAAACCTTGAACCTTTAAAGAAGAGAATAAGGAAACATTTACATACAGTTGAATGCTTCTGCAGTTTCTGTGGCATACACAGGAATGCTCAGATGAGTCTCCTAACCCACAGGGCGTGTTCTAACATCACCATCGGTGCTGTCTCTCAAAAATAATGTACCTGTAGGTCTCCATACATAGCTTTTCCTTGGGGTGCTGGCATCTAAATATTTTTATAACCAATGCATGACTACAAGCAGTTCTAAATGGCCCTGAAATGGCCAGAACTCAGAATTATAATTCCCTTTTTACTCATAAATCAAATAACAACAACAACAACTCAAAAAAAAAAAAAAATCAACAACATTCTATGGGAAACTAAGAATACATTTCTTGTAATGCTGAGCAGTTGCATATGAAGTCACTAGAAATTTGTTTGCTTTGGCAAGACAGAGTTAGAATTAGACTAGGAGCACCAGCAAACATATTTCTAAAATGTGAGTCAAGCAAAGAAAGAAAGAAGCCAGCGAACCAAGGGGAGCACAGGAAACCTGAATATCCCCATATCATACCCAAAAAATAAATAATTCAGTTGAGCCTCACCATGTCATTTTCTCAGTGGATTTAGTGATCTCCCATGCAATAATGTGCCACAGTACATTTTGATCTGCATCAAAATTAACAGCCAGACACTATATGAAATATTATCTTTGTTAGCTTTACCACTAACAAAAATACGCTTCCAATTCTTCACATCCACATAGCACATCTATTGAAGCAATCTGGGAAATTAGTTTGAGATAAACTGTACAGCAATTTTATTCATAGCCTCCCTGTGTATCACACTGTTAATCTGCATCACAGCTCACTAAATAGTGCCTAATGTTTATTGCATTTAACTGAATGTATACGATTCTGAGGGTACGCCAGGGACCGATTATCATAATTATACATGTTTCTATGGAAACCCACAAGTCTATCAGTTTTGATTCATTATATTGTTATACCTTCTAGCACTTTCTAATTATTAGGTGCCCATAAAAAAGTCTCAGTCTTGCTGTTACTATAGAAATGAGCTATAGACAGGCCTCAATTGTTAACCCTTACAGGGCAGGAATGGAAAAAAGGAAGTAGCACAGCACTGGATAGAGGGTAGCTGTTTTAATAGGATAAAATATAAATTATTTTAAGCTGGAATCTTAATTTTCTTTAATGGCTTCACTGAACTTTCTCATTTGTTTGAAGAAAAAGTCCAGCTAGGAAAACAGAGAAAACATCTTGGCTGTTGGCCACGCAGTCCTGGATATGGGATGTTATAGTTGTGCTCTGCAAATGTCCCTCAGTGAGAATATAAGATTCCCTTGGAAGACACAAGTGTCATTAACAGACTATGGAAAACACTGTAATGTTTGGTCACTAGAAATCTATAAAAAGTCTGTCAAACTACATGGGAATATTTGTACTCCTTTCAGTGGCCTTCAGTCTAAAACTGCCCTAACGTGCCACTGGGTGACTGAGTGCAGGCTTGGTTTCAATGCTGGAATTAAAACTGTGTTCAATGGGAAATCACAGGAAGCCAAGATTTCCTCAGGTGACATCCATTAAGGAAGAATAATCCAGGAGAAAATGAGTTATAATGAAAGTAATAAAAACACTCTATTTTGATATGGTTATTTTAATCTAAGTTAACATTTTTGGTTACTTTGACATATAATATACCCATTTTCCTCCTCATCCTGTATCTTCTGTCTTCTACAGCCCCATGAAACCTAAAAGGGACTGAGTGGTTTCACCATTTCCCTAACCCTCCTTCTATTACAGTTTTCAATTAGAAGTGCCTTTTAGTTTAGATCAGCAAAGCTCTCCCAAAGTGACAGTTCACCCATCACACTGCATATCTATTTATTTTGGAAATCAACACATCATTCAATAACCTGAGAACAGGCCTCATTGCTATGCTAATAATATTCAAAAACATGTTGACGTCAATTGAAACAAGTAAACTAGGATTAATTCATAAAGTCAATAATAAAAGAGAAGGGGAAACATTCATACTTTTGCTTCTTTAGCTGCAATTTTACCTTGCAAGCTTCTGTCTTCTCAGAGAAATGGCCACAACGTAGCTCATACAAGATTTCAGCTAACAATTCAGTTTTCCTATCTGGAGCTGGTTTTATGGGGTTCAGCTGAAAAAAAAAATAAAAAGAAAGAAAGCAGTGAAAAAACATCACTGCATATTCATTTTACTGTGCAATGGTCATGGCATAGAATGTTTCAGCTCAAAGTTATGTATTTTTCATTCTGAGTTAGGGTAAAAAGCTGAGAATTTAAAATATATTCCCTTGTTTTAAAAGACTCACATTGTGTAATTAGCTGTAATCTACATATTCAGTTCTAAATCAGACTTCCACAACTTCCAGTCAATTAGAGCTAAATCACATGACATACAACAATGAATGAGATGTACATTTGCATTTATATGTAAGAACTAGCATAAAAGAAAGTGAACAGAGTGTCATTCTATATAAAGGTCTCAGATTTATACCATATTTTCAAGGACCCTTCTGTTCAACTCTTATTTTACTATTGCCATGGAGAAACCAGATTTGCTGCAAAACAAGCTAAGCAGCTAAAGAGAAAATTTAATCAGATAATTTAAAAAATCCACTAATTGGTATATTAATACGTAATTTATAAGGTATAATATGTTTGGCTAGATTAAAATAAAAATCAGACTGCAGAGAATATGAATATTTACGCAATTTAGCATTTCCAAATAATATGACAGTGCACAGGGCCAGATCCTCAGCTAAGTTCAATGGAGCTTTGCCAATTTATACAAGCTGAAGGCCTTGTATAATATCTACCTTTTCAACTCTGTTGCTCATGGCTATGCTGGATAATTGTCACACTCTCCAGGTGAAAGCAGTGTGAGAGTGTGTCCAGCAGTGTCCAGCAGTGTGCTGATGTGGGCAGTGAACATGGCTGACAATTTGAGCCACCCCCCATCAGTCCCATATTTGTTACCTAATTTGATCATTCCTTTCCCATCTGCTTTAAGGTGAATAGCAGTCTTTCAAAGAAACATACAGAATTTAAGGATCACTTCCCTCTTGCAGGTGAAATTGGACCTCCCATGGTGTTCTTAGTGACATTGCCTTTGTGACAATGGGGCACCTCATTATTGCTCTGGACACACAGTCAAGTCCCACTGACCTTTATTTTCAGACATTTAGTGAGCTGGAAATGAGTCCATTGAAATTAATTGAAATAAATTAATTAATCAATGAATGAATGAATGAATGATATAATTAATTATTAGCTATTAGGTAATCCATTGTTCAAGAAAATGTCATTCAGCATTTATCAGACACACCGTCTAGTGCTACAGGATTATATTTGCTACCTGATATATACCTTTTTTAACATATCTCTAAATATTATTTCATAAACCATTGAAAAAAGCCTGTACCTAGATATTTCTTTTCCATCTAAATATCAGATTCTTTTAAGAAATATAACCATTGGTCTCACATTTACATGAATGAAGAACACCTAATAGCCAGTACATCTCTGGCATCAAAGGGACAATGCGTGTCATTTCTGCTTAAAGCAGCATTTTTGTGCCATCACAAATTAAAAGAAAATGTCTAGAAGCTATGTAACAACTTCTGTTGCATGAGACTTTCTAGATTTCAAAGTATTTCCTACATAATTAAAGAGAAACACCTTAAAATTGGTACATACATGTGCATGAACAAAGTAAGGGGAAAAATCAAGGGTAGAAACAAATTGGATAGATTTGTCATAAATGTTAGATTATCACAGCCACTGAGAATTACACAGAGCCTCTTCACAGCATATTTACTCTTTTTCAAAGGTGTTGAGTTTACAGACACAAAGTTTGAAGTTGTTTTTAGAAGTTAGCTGAGGCTAGCTAAAGCTACTTATCTGAAATTGCTTTAGCAAAGATTTTTGCTTATGAATATGTATGCTGTTTTGTACAAAGTACTATACCAACTGCAGGAATATTAGTATGAGCATACTCCCATCACTTCAAGTCTTTAGCTTCAGTAGGTGGTTGAATTGGTTTTGTACTACCAATTCCTCAGGGCAGGAACGTTGTCTGTAGTGATGTCATGTCATAAAGACCATAGCATGACTTTCCCTCTCCTCCCTTATCAGCTGTATTGAATAGAACTCTGAAGATGATACAGACCCGTGGGGGGTTGTCTGGGTTGTTATTCAAAAATTGATTTAGAGAAGCTAATGTTCAAAGTTCAAAGAATGATTTTTTTCCTTAGCTACATGGATTCAGTTCAGCTATTATTTTACACCATTCATTATTTGAAAGGATTTCATAATCAAAGGAGGGAAAAGTTCAGGAAAAGAGTGAAGTTCTCCCCCACAAAAAGACATTTGGATTTAAAATTAATGTTTAAATTTCACCTTCTCTAAATATTCTGGTATGTCTGATTAAATCATTGGTAATTTTTATTTTTCTATGGCCAGCTGTTGTCTGGAGTTTTGGAACACGAAAATTTTCCTACTATTGACCCTACAGCTTGGCTGAATACCTAACTGCAGCTTCAATGTCTTTGTCAACAAATTCCTTAATTCTGTGAGGTTTTGGATAACTCTGAGGTCCTCTTCAAATTTATATTATGGCAATACAAAGCAAAAGAGATTCAACCATTAACTACATGGACTGCAAGTGGGATTTTTAAACCCGTGAACACGGAGATTTTCCTAAACATATTCATTATAAAAATACCAGTATTTATGTAAGTTTATATTAAGAGTTTTCATGGAAAGTACATTATTTTTTCACTTAGAGTTACCCAGTGCATTTGTCCTGGCGAAGTACAGCACTTGCACCAACACTGGTGTCTGGATAAAAGCATAAAAATCAATGAATTGCTGAAGTTTTATAATGAGACCTAAGGAAAAGGGAACAAAATTAAATTCCAAGTTTTCACTGTTATTACAGTAACTAATAAAGACAGGCAATTTACCCATGAGTCTTGCATCTCGCTATAATTGGCAATTGACTCAAGTTGCAGTGGAAAGGGCCATAGTTCATTTTGTGCCAGGTTTGTTTGTGTATGGGGACACCTCTGTGTGGTGTGATGTTTGCATGAGGCCAAAATCATCCTCTTTTTCTGTGTAGTGCATTAAAAAAAGATGTGTACCTCTGCAAAAATTCTCCTACTTCTGCTATGAGCAAAGAGCTATGGTCTGAGGACAGCCAAAGGGAAAGGAGGGTTCAGGGTGCTCAAATGTCTCACCTGTCTATATGTGTGTAGGAGGGTGAGGCAGTCTGCTTAAGGGAGCTTACACCCATGTGATGAATAAGATCTTCAGTTTTAGAGCTGTTGGATGTTATTGACCCACTGACAGTTGCCAGTCATAAAATGAAGGAGACATATTTGTCATGCAACCCTTGCACTCCAGATTGGATTTTGCCTTTAAAACTAAAAACATACAGTGATTTGTATCATTGATAAGAATTACGACCATTCTCACCCTAACTTCACGTCAAACATCCAGAATGAGATTCAAAACCCAGCCTTGAAGGGACAACTACTGTGAAACTAAAACTAAGACACAGGCACTTGAGAGGAAGATAGATAGTGCTCACCAAAAATACCAGCTCTTCTCTTAAGAGGAAGTTAGAAAATTTTGCACTCTGTTGCAAGACCAAAGGCAGGAACTACCTAACCATAGCAGAAGCTTTTAGTAGCTCAAAACTGTGCCCATAGATTCATGCTGCCTCTCCAATACACATTGCCCTCTTTTGCAGTGATCACCTGCAGCTGCCCTGCACCCCCTCTTCTTGCTCCCCCAATGCCTTTACAACAAGCACATTTCCTTGTTTAAGTCTGTTTTTCCCTGAACTCTTGGGTCTCTTTGAGGGCCCAAGGCTAACTGCTCCTTTCTAAACCCTCTATTTTCTGCTACACACCAAACTTCTCCTACAGGCCTATAGATCTCTTTCTGCCTTTGTCTCTAGCTCTAAGTCTACTTATCTCATTCTTCCCAGTCCCTCTCCCTTGCTCTGTCCTCTGCATCTCTCCCTCTCCCCCTCTGTCTCTCGTAGCTTTCTTTCAGGCTGTTCTTTGCTTTAGGCCTCGTTCTTGCACAGTGTGATCTCTCTGCCTAATCAGCCATGCAGCTCATTACATTCAGGACCCCTTTGCTATCTGTTTGGGTTTTTATAAAATCTCCTGTCACCATGGCATCTTACTGTATTCTCATAATTGTGTCCACTTGGTATTTTTTGTATATTAATGCATATTATATTATTTGGTACAGACAAGCAAGAAGGTTTTGCTTGGGATGTTTGCTCTTCTAGACCTTTCTCAGTTTCTTGTGGCTATACAGATAAAGCTCTGCCATTCACACATGCATTTTGAATCTTCATTAATGTCAGTTCTTCATTTCTATTCTCCTTGTCATCAACATTCATCTGTCCTCAGCCAGGAGTTAAGAGAGCATTTTAGAATGAAGGAGTTGTAAAACTGTTATTACAGCAGCAGGCAGAATAGCAGCATAATTAATAAAGGGGCTCAAGCAAAATATTTAAAATAATTTTGGTTGGAAAATTCAGTCTTTGTTGTTTTGACAAAACACTCTCCAGGAGTGCCACTTTACTTAGATTATTATTGCTTCTTACATGGATTCATTTCTTCTGTACCCATCTTCTTGCCCTCTCCCTTTTGATTCCTTCCTGTTTGCTCTGCAACCATGGTAAGTCTACACCCTTGCTGGAGGCTGGACCCCTGACCAGTGTCGTTAGGTCTGCTCCACTGAGCCAGCAGTTAAAGTCAGGGAAAGGGGGAAGCTCACATCTGGACAGCCTTCCCTTCTCTGTGCATGTACATCTGCTTTACCAAATTCTGCCAACCCAGAAAGACCAAAAGGGAAAAGTTCTTTCTCTCTTTTTTCCTTCCTTTCCTTCTCTTACTTCCTCCCCAGGACCCAGAGTGTGAAAATTCTTTAGGCTGCTTCAAAATTTAGTTGTGTAGCAAGTGCCAGTCAAAAAAGAATTGCTTCTTTGGCTTGTGTCATTTCCAGGGGGAGGGAAAAGATAATCATTGGCTTCAAAAGGATCATGTTTCTGAAAGCATCAATGCAACTTTTCACTAAAGGATCTTTAAATAATTTCTATGCAATTAACTAAGTCTCACAACACTGCCCCAGAACTCATGTTATTGTACAGTGGGAGAAACTAAAGGAGATTAAGTGACTTATACATTATTATGTAAATCTGTGACAGAGCCAGTCACAGAACCCAACAATTTTCTTTAAAGTCATGTGACACTGTATTTACATTTTCAAATTTAGCATTCTTCTCCAGGAGTCCATTCATAAAGTTCAGTTTAAGGTTTTTTTACTACTCTTCTTGCAGCAATGGTTTTCCTGTTCAACACTGCGCTTAAGCACATAGGTGTCTTCAAGCAGGAAAATTGGCCTGGTTAAGCGATGTTTGTTCTAGTTATTCCACTAAAACATTTAGTTTAATGAAAATTGTCTACCTTAATAAAAAAAATTCCAAATTTTGCATGGAAAATTGATTTTAATAGATTTACATCCTCAAAGTAAAAAGCAAGTACATTTTTCAGAACTTATAAGCAGATACATTGATCTTTTTTCTCAGCACAAGATAGTCTATCTACTTAACTCTATTTTTCTTAGTTTAGCCTTATGAATCAATAAAGAGTAAAGAGCTCCATTCTGTGCTGGTAGCCAAAGGCCAAGACACAGCACTGTATGGCCTTACTGTGTATGAAGTGAAAAATAGTCACTTTTAGCATGCCAAATGCTAAGTCAGTAACAACTGAGGGGATTGAACATCTTTCAGGAAAATTGTTCAGCACCAAGCAGAATTAGAAATAAAGCAGCATATGATGCTGCGCTTATTTGACACATTGTACTATTTGAAGTTTATTACCTAAGGTGCTTTGAATTTCATATTTAGCAAATTCTTGGATGTACAGTAACACAGCATGATGCTTCTCTGCATCCTTCTAAATTTTTATTAAAAATGAATGCTCTTGCTCAGCTAATGAATTATTGACTTTGTTTTTCACTTAACTCTCTTTATTTTGCCACTATATACACTTGTTCAGTATTTGCTTTTTTCATTGTATCATAGCACTGGTGACTCATGCTGAGTTTGTGACCCATTATGTCTCCCAGGTTTTTTCTACACATCTGAAACCTAGTCTATTGCTTCCTATTTCCTATTCAGTTCACCATGTCTAAGAGCAGATTTATGTATTCCTGCTTACTGAATTGTGTTCATTTTTTTCCAGCTGATTTCTTCAGATCGATTTAAGTTCTAATTTTACATCTGGCATGCTTGCAGCACTCCCACAGTAGTGTTCCCTGTAAATTTAATAAGCAAACTGCTATATTATGCATCTTCCAGATTAATAATGAAAATGTGGAGTAGTACCAAACTGGTAAGTACTCAAAATAAATTCTCATCAGTTTTGCACATATCTGGAGTAAAATAATTTCGTCTAGCTTGCTTATGAGATGCCTGTGTGAGACAGCATTTTTTTAAGCCAAGAACAGTAATGTCTACTGTTTCTGTTATATCCAGTACACAGCCCAGTACTGTATCACAGCTGAACTGGTGTGGCATGATTTGTCTTTGAACCATGCTGACTGCACACCTTTTTATATACTTCGAGGTACCTATAAATTATTTGTTTTGTTATCTGAGACCACCTCTCCCAGAGAAGTGAAGTTGGTTAGTGTACAGTTTCTTGACTCTCTTTTTTACTTTGTTATCATAGTCTTTACATATGCTTTTCTCAATTCGTCTGAAATATCATCTTTGAAAACACTTCGGTATTCCTTTAGCTACATGTGTAGTAGGAATTTCATTAGACCCAGGCATTTGAAAAAGTCTGTGCTATCTTTATACTTTTCTAAATGGTTGTCTTAACCTGAAATGTCACGACTTTCCTTGGTGTTAATAGTACTAACTTCTGACTAGTCAGAATTTATAGTGTAGACATAAACAGAAATTAGCTATGTGTATTAGTTTCAGTTTTTCAATCTCTATGAGATTAAAATGGTCTTAGTATTCCTTGCTTTGCTCCTACTAAAACTGCTTCCTTTTCACCTTTCATATATCTTGTAGAAAGTTTATTGGTTTGTCCTTTGGCACTTCTGAATTTGTCTCAATACCTTCTGCCATTTTTTCATATTCATCTAAACTACTGACTACATCAAACAGTCATTTGAACTACTTCATACTTTATAAATTCTTTAATTTAGACTTTTACTAAAGAGCTGATGATTTGACAAGATTAGTGTCTTAGTGTAGTTCCCACTGTATTGGAGTAATTAATTTTTTTAGAGGAATTTATTTCCTTACAGAATTTATTTACTTTGTTTTCTGTAGTCCTCATCTTTCTCTGCAACTATTAGGGCTCCCAGTTTGAAATGCACTGCTTTTATATTACAGGGTCATGTGTCTCCTTTCCATAAAGATCTTGAACTCTTTCATTGCTTTCCCTCTGTCACTTTGCTTTCAGTCTCCACATTTGCAGCTAGTCCTCTTTGAATGATCAGAACCAAATCCAGAGCAAGCAATCCTCCAGATACCCTTTTTTCCCCTAACTTGCATACAAAAAGATATGTGGAAGACACTTAGGAATTTCTGAACCACCAGAAGAACTGCTTGGCTTTTAAGAATGGTTATGCATTTGAGGGCCACAAATTAATTCTGTCAGTTTCTCCTAAGGAAAGTCCAACTGTCAGCTGCTACCATGGCCTTGGTCCATCAAGAATCCTGCCACAACCTGAATTGTTGAGCTAATGAATTTTTAAGCGTCTGCACTTGATGATGTAGACCATAATGAAGATTAAATCAATATTGGGATGTCCATAGTCTATCACAGTCCCATGAAATTTGCAAGAAATGAAGATCGTATGAAGTTAGACGTAAATTAATGGGGTTTGTGCTGATTATATAGTAAATATGAGACAGATTTTTCTACACTATTGAAGTAAAATAAAACAACCAATTTGCACTCCAGAAACTAGCTGTAGTTGTGGCATGCTTGGCATTCACTTTTACTTAGTGGCTAACATTTCTATGTGTAGAGGCAGTGAGAAATCAAGGCTTGGATAGCTAAAGAGTAAACATCAGCAGGCTAATAAAGATCTGTGCCCCAGCCTCCTGTTTGATACAGTTTGGTAGCAGGTCAGATACCCTCAAAGTCATCTTTTTTGAGGCATTAAGTAAAGTTGATAATTTCACGGTCTCACATGTCTGCATATTTACCTCAGGTTATAAGTACCTGAGGTACTTTTCTTAAGGATGTTGCATAACAACTTCATTTTTCATGAATAATTACATCTGCACAGCCCCATTTCCATTACTTTTTCTTTCAACATTAGGGACCCAAAGTAGCACTTACTGAATGAAACACTATTTTTCTGTGTCTTCTGTGACACACTGAAGATAGAAAATTTTACTTGTATCTGCTCTTCTAGAAGACAAAATAATTGAACATTGCAATCTTTCTCAAACTTTTTGTCCTAGTAGAGTAGGTTTTGGGTATTATTATAGTTTCAACAGAAGACTAGTACATTATTAGATTTACTTTTTATAATTGAAGAAACTACTAAAATACTATGGTTCTGTAAGCCACTCTTTTATTCTTCCCAGCCTCACCAATAGCCTGTTAGGACCTCAGTTTGGGAACAACAGCTTAGATGGAAAGGGAAGATTTTCAAGGTAAGAGAAATTCTTAGCTTCTGACTGAGCAAGAGGCATCATGGAAAATCTCTTCTTAAACTAGTTAATTCTATAGCTGACTTTCAATAGTATGGAGGATTAACCCTGGGAAGAAGATCTTGCTGATGCTACTATGAATAGTGGTAGTACAGAAAGAATGGGATGTCAGTGCAGGAAAATTAACGAAACTACTGATTCTGCATTGCATGGAGAGGCTGGGTACTATTCCAAGTTAAACTATAATTCATATTCCTCTCCAGAAAGCCTAGCTCTTTTCCAGGGTCTGATTTCTGCTGTCTGTTAATTCTTGATAATTTTTTACCTTCTTGACAAGAAGTAGAATAGATATCAAACTGCTATGTATTATGCATCTCAGCATTTTTATATTCAAATCCAGATACTGTGTTCTGATTTTCCACTTTTGCTGTATAATTGGGTCATCAGGTTTTTCATTAAAATGCTTAACAGAACATTACACTTAAACTCCAAATCTATTACCTTTTATCTGAGCATGTTTATAATGTTCTTCTTTAGTATCTTGAATGAAAACATTTCTTTAAATAAAAGATTAATTAAAAGAATAAGATATAGTTTCTATAGTAATTCACTAAAATCATTTTTAAAAGCCATGAACATCATAAAATTAATTAAATTCATCCTGCTACATTTTGAGAAATATACATTAATCCAAAATGGCTATATTTTTACCACACTTTGAAATGGGTACCATATATTATTCTCAGAGTATTCAAGTTTCTTAATCTAGTTTGGAGTTGACTGATCATTATGATTAATCAGCAGTTTGCTATTTTAAGTTTAAAAACTGGTTAGAATGCCATTGCAGGGTTTATATTATGACTAGCAGATATTTCTGTTACCTTACAGAGGTGATATGTTACCTGCTGTTGGTAATGTAGGCTGTTAAAAGCTATTACTCTTAGAAAGGAGTAATGCTTAATTAAACAGCTTTGAAATTCATGGACAAAGCCTATCCTTTCCCACAAGAGGCATGTGTGGACACCTCAGTAGGATCCTGCCCTGATCCCCACTGAATGTCCTGGAGCTGTCCTCAGAAAGGTGCTGGGAAAGGCAGAAGCAGATGGCCAGGTATACAATTATTTCAGCCTGGAATATAGCATAATAATCAGCCCATGTAAGGACGTTGTTAAAGCTGAAATGATTTGGAGACTGTGAAGCAACTTGTGAAAAACCAAAGTTCCATCAGTGTGGATTCCCATCTAACAAAAAGGATGGTTTACCAGCTGACAAGTTTAAGCAACAAGTAATAGTAGATCACACATACCACTCAAAAAACTTCAAGACAAAGTCAAAAACTATCCAGGTCAGAAAAGGCATGCAACCATTCTGTGAGTCTCTGATGACTTTAGAAATGTATTCATGTCACATCATTTCTATGAGTTTCAGCTGCTGTATTCTCACCTATATAAATATTGCATAAGTAGAGATGTATGTACGTGCAAAGGTGTGTACACATATATATGTATACTGTATGCATCTGTGTCCAGGCACATGTGCACAAGCAGGTGGGAGAGAGAGAATTGGGTTATTAAAGAAAAACACAGAGAAACTCTTCACTTTGTTTGTTCTTGGTAGAATAACCATAGAAATAAAGGAGAGATCCAGAGTTTTAGCAAGATACAAAAATTGATTTTCAAATTTGTGGTTAAGAGCTGGGGCAATATTTTACAGTCAGATTAAAAGACAGGACACTTACTGGCCGCAGAAGATTCCAAGGGAAGATGGGCACTCATAGGCATTGCCTTAAAATGTGGATATTGAAACATCCCAGAAAAAGCTAGAAGCACCAAGCAGGACCCTTTTTGCCTGTAGGTTTTTCACATCAGGTATGCAGTTATTGTTTTGTATTATATGCTATCTGAAATTCTACAAAAACCTTTTGCTGAAAAACAAACCACTGTTCTTATGCTTAAAACCAGAATTACAAAATGTGATGTAAATAATTATTCATTTTATTTGACTTAAAGTAATCATTTTCCTCCCTATCTTAAGCCCCTGTGAATAGTGTCCTTTACAACTACAGTTTTGAAGAACTTAATACTGGGGGAAAAAACACCTGGCATTAAATGACAGTGAATTAGACTCACTGTCACTTAGAAAAAAATTACTTTGGAAATTTAATCCCTGATGTTCTCAGTATCCCAGTTTCAAAGAGGACCTATGAAGTACACAAAATGGATTGACCTTGAAAACTGGAAATAAAGATGGGTGAATTTTACGCAGTGGCATTGTATCCCTCTTGCTGTTGCACGCCTAGCCATAATTGGCAAGCCATTCTGGCTCTTATAAACATTCAGTCAGAGAATTCTGATAAACTTTCTTAATTTACTCAGATCAAACCTTTTTTAAAAACTACAACCCTCAGGACAAAGGTCTTGTGAAAATGCATGTTGCTCAGTGCAGCGTTCTTGCCAACTTAGATGCTAATTTACTTTTTCATTAACATGTGAACGAAGAAGATAAAATAAAAAAGATTTGTCAAACCGGAGAGTTTGTTGAAGGAGACTGACTTTAATCACCCAAAGTTATCAGAACCAGTGTCAGAACTATAGAGAACAGTTCTAGTCAGAATCAGAGCCATAGTCATCAAAAGACATTTTCTGGACCCCAGAAACTGAGGCTCTGCAGCAAAAATAGAGCTCATCACACTTAAAATGTGACCCTTTTACAATATCTACTACCTGATGCCAAATCAAATGATGGACTTAAATATAGGGTGTTAATGAATAAATTAATTTTCCAGCAGCATAATGCTATCACATAAACAAATGAACTCCATTTTTTTAAATATAATTAAAGAGGCTAAAGTATATATCAATGGCAATAGAACCCTGAGTCTTCTCAAAGCCTTGTTGCTCTTAAAGGATGACATGCCCAATCACAACCATCAAAACAGCAGCAATAGAAAACAGAGGTGTGACAGCAGAGTGCTTCCATGAAATTCTTGTTATTTGTGACTAAACCGTATCTTAACTTTCTCTTACTCCCCTCCACAATTTGTTACTTTACTGTAAAACTCATGAGAAGGTTGACAATTCATTCCTCCATTCAGTGTTTGCAACTTGCTTAGCAGTGTTCACTCCACAAAACTACAACAGCATTTTCAAATCAAACTGTCCTTAGGCAGTAGCATTAACTACCTTTTCTTTTTTTTTTTTGCTGCCTTTTATCTTAGATTCCCATTCTTTTGTGCTCTGCAGTAGTCTGAGGAAGCACCAGTTCAGCCATCATCATTATGTACTTTTATTTATTAATCACATTCATGATGTGTTTGAGCTACATTCCAATCAAATTGTGAATTTGTCCAGAAGATGCAGCAGTCATGTCATTTTGTATCAGCAGCTTCTCTTTTATTCCAATACCTCTCTGACCTTCAGCAATAGTGTCATGTGCTTCTATAATGGTTCTCATTGCCTCCTTTCTCAAGCACCACAGCTCCCTAGAGACTATCTGCATGGGAAGATAACTTTAGGAGCCTCTAGGGTTCTGCTTTCTGTTTGCTCCCATACTGGCTAAAAACCAGTAAAAATCCCATTCGTTCAAATCCATATATTTTTTCTTTTATTTTTATTTTTTTTTAATTTAAGAGCACAGAACAACACAGCCTCTGCTTTAAGTTTCTCAGCAAAACTACCACCTAATTACTGCCTGCTGAGTAGTGCAGTTAAACACAATCAGTCAGAAAGCCTTAAAGGTACAATATCCTTTTTCGTGAACTGTCTGCTTGTCAATTTGAAGTCGCCCTCCTGCTTTAAATCAACCAACCACAGAGCTGTTGTGAACAGCAACTGATTTTCCATGCAGTGCTGCGAAACAAAATCACACCGTATCCTATTTTTAATGGCCACAGTTTTTCAACTGCATAACAAGAGGTAGCTGGCACTGCTGAGCTGAACCTTATCAAAAATGGGTTCAAGTAGAAATAGTGCAGAATCCTTGAAGAATACAAGTACAGACCCAATTACACGTGCATTGTGATGCTCAAAGCCAATTACAGGCAAATAACAGTGAAGCATTGATTCCACCTTCTCAGCTGCATTGTAGACATTGGTTGTTTTTATTTTTTGTATCTACAGGACACAATGAAATAATTTTTAAGGCTCAAATCCCAAACATTATTTTATTAATCCACTGTATATTTATGTACATAACTTTTAAAAAACACCAGCCTTTATCAAATTCACATCAATATGGGCAAAGTGCAATAACTTTATATTTCTGTAGGTATTTTTCCAGTTGATCTTCAGACATACAGGTATTAGGAACACATACATGGACACAGCACATAGTTACACAGCACATAAGCTTTTAAAGACTTGGCAGAGTGGGCAATTTCTAATACGCTTGGGACATTGGATAGTTACCAGTGCTTGCCAATCTGACCTGTCCTCATCCATGCAGTTAAGCTATAAACCTCTTGGTAACTGGATTTTTTTTTTTTATTAACTTGGTAACAATTTTAAATATAGTGAGTGAAGAAAGTAAAAAGTGTACCTAGATTGAGAAACAATATGCAAAACCACATTTTCACTACAATTTCCATGCTTAAGTCAATACCCTCAGTATTGCTATTATTTTCAGGTACACTCTTGGTTTTTACTCCGTTCTAGTAATGTTGTGCACCAATGAAACGTCACAAGCATAAAAACATTTTTATACCTTTTAGCATTGATCATCTTAATTTAAATATTCTGACTTACAACTTTTTTTGTCTTTGTGAAATATATTTCACCATGTACTCTCACAACACTACCACAAGGTAGAGTAAAAAGATTGCCCCATGTAATGGGCAATGTTTAGAACATTATCTCCACATCTGTAGTAGTAAGTGGGGCAGAGATAGGAGGAAATGGAAAGGGGAAATGTGGAACAGACATTCTGGCAGCAGATTGGATGGAATAAAATCTGTACCAGTGGTTCCAGCAGGAGCCACTGGAAGTCCTCTCTAGCACTTTACATTACTTGTTCATAACCTCACAAAATCTGATTTTCTTCTAAGAAGAACCATATGCTTCAATTTATTAAATGTATAATGCCAGATTTAAAGACAGTAAATATTTTCCACTTTAAAATACTGGGGTTTTTTATTCTCATATACTGAAGTATCAATTTTTTTTTCTCAGTCTCAATCAATCTCAAAAAAAAAATCTCAAAATACTAAGCCTTGCCTACACATTAATATAATCTTTTTGTTGGCTACTCCACTTGTTTAAAACTTACTTCCTATTTAATATAACAACAAAGATGTAACCCCCCATATTTCCAATAATTTGTACTAGCAATAATGCATTGATTACAGATTACAGTTAAACTAGCATTAGAGAAGATCCACTAATATGAGATATAAAATCCTGTGAAATTAGGAGGAAGAGTTTCACAAAAAAGCACACAATTTTGGTGTATATTAAAATATGTACATTAATTAATTATCAAAACTAAACTTTACAATGACAAATTTATAATGAATCATTTAGCTTTCACAGAAGATCTTGGCTGAAATATATCTGATCTACCACTAAATCTAGCTAAAAAATAAAAACTATGGATACTATTGCCATATAATCAGTTGGAAAAGTTAATACCAATGTGAAAGCATGGAACTAATATTAAAAAGTAGATACAGAAGGATATCATTTTAGAGGAAAAGCTAGGAAAACCAATGAGATTCCTTACATACTCACAGAAACATAACAGCACTCTAAAAATAGCAGTACAGAGTTTTGTATAAAGGACTCATAATAATCTGATTTTGTGGTTCTGAAATAAAATAACTTTGATTGAAATATCTATTACTTTTAGAAAACCTTTCAAATGACAGAAGGTAATGTTAATATTATACAAGCGAAAATATATTCCATCTTTGTTAAAACTTTCCTCCCCAAAATTTCTAACTTTGCAGAAGCTATAAAGAATGAAAGGAAAAAAACAAGTAGCCATCAAGTATAAGTTTCCTAAAATTTTCCTAGGGTGGTTTTGGACATTCACAGGCCTACAATAAAGGAATGCAGCACAGCCAGAACGTATTTCCCTACTACACTGAGCCAAAAAAGGTATCAGGCAGAATAAAGTGATAAAATGAATTGACCAATCTGTCTCAGTATGCAATCAGTCTATATCACAGATTCATGGAATGATTTGGTTCAGAAGGAATCTTTAAAAACCGTTCAGTCCAACCCCCAATGCAATGAACACGACATCTTTACTAAATCAGGTTGCTCAGAAGCCCATCTAACCTGACCTTGAATGTTTCCAGGGATAGGGAAATATGATTTTAGGTGGTGTATTTCAGAGGCCATGACAATTATGGGAGAAGGAAATAGCTCAATAATTTGGACCATCCTTTGTTTTTGTGTAGGATACCACTTTGGAGATCCTCTACTTCTTTGGCTACCTTGGATTACCATGGGATTCACACTAAAAGTTAAGAACAGTTCTCTAGTCATAGATCTCAAGGGCCAATTTAACTACCAGGAAGAACTCTTGAGATGTTCTTTCATATTCCTGCAAACCACAGTTGTGGCCACTAATGAAGTCATTGTACTCCAATTCAGAAGAAAAACTGTCCTGAATTATCCATTTAGAAGGTTACCTAAGGATGCCAGTAGCCTCTACAAGCATGACAGCTTGATAGAGTAATCATTAATTCTTTTAATTGCTACCTCTGTTCCTAAAACAAAGCAATGAAAACATAGTTATTTCAATTTACATGAAAATTCAAGATTTTGTATTATTTTACTGTAACTTGGGAAAAAAAGCAATGAAAGTTTGGCACAAATGTAAAAATTTGCAAAATACCAAATTTACATGGTAAAATAATTATCAGATTTACTTTTGAAGTTACACTATACTATTTATTAAGGATGAGGGATGCGACTCAGGGCAATGAAACTCTTACGTTTCTTGCAAAAACTGAGAGTCTTTTTGAACTATAAGGGTATAGAGAGGGTCCATGAGATAAAAAGCTTTCAGCAACACACAAAGTAATTTCTAATAAAATGTTAGTGATCGAACATGATAAAAGAAATTGGCTAGGACATTTCCACAGAAAAAAACAAACAAACAAACAAACAAACAAAAACACCAAACCAAAAAAAAACACTTCATACTTTGAAATTGTACAAGAAACCACAGTGACTCCCAAAAAGCCATATTTTAAAGTTTAGAGAGAAGATTACCAAGCTCTTTCCTTGCCTAAAATTTACTCTTCAATCATGCAAGACACTGAGCAATTTTTTTCTTATCTGTAAAAGCACTTAAACTGGAGCTTAACTGGAAGCATGTGACAAATGCTACAGAAATCAATAAGAAATAACTGTTTAAGTGCTTGAAGTTAAGCAACTACTAATGTGAATTGCTAAATAGAGCCGTGGTTCTCAGACTTTTTTAAGAATAAAGTTTCTGTTATTACTGAAAAGTCTTTCTAAAGCACTATCTTGCAGTTATAAAAACAATGGCTACAGATCAAAATAAATGAATACTCATCTGTTAGCTCTCAGAGGGCTCTTCTCTCCCTTGGAAGTGCTGTCTGGTGGGCCCATGGACTGAATCCTGTCATTAGGGAGACCTTGGATGAGTCCTGAGACCCTGAAATATGCCTGTGAAATCATTAACCTTCGATCACGTAATGATACGTCTGTAATAGGAACGAGTCAGGTTTACTTTTGAAATTAGTAAAGAAAATAAAAGTCTAATAACTGAATTCAAAGATTCAGAAGCATTATTTCTCCTGATCTTAATTTACAGCATCTTCTGGAAATGAGATTTGAAAGGTAGCTGCTCATTTCTTCACTCATACTATGATCATCCTGAAGCTTGATGGTTATTTACAATGCGTTTACTCATCTACGTACCATGTAGGAAAAATATGTAATATGGTGGTAATAATTAGCTTTGACTGCAGGCAAACTTCTGAATAAAAGTCTGTATTCATGGTATTAAATAAATGAGGGGAGCTGTGACCTTTTTATAACTTACTGCAGAAATTTGAGCCTTCACAGGCAGTTATAGCTATTAAGGAAGTATTTCTCATGCAATCACTTTTTCTTCTTATTGTGGGTGTTAGTGCTACTATTTAATTTCATACCGAGCAGCATATTGCTAAGCACATCAAAGAGGACAACACATAGTCAGATGAGTATGATTAGTGCCATTATCTTGAAGACCTGCTTACAAGATTCAGAGAGTTAAAATCAAAGGAAAAATAAAAAAACCTCAACAATTGTGTGTTTGGGGTTGGTTTAATTTTTTTCATTAATAAATGGGATTTTTGCTTGAAAACATTGAGAAATTAATGAATATATCTGCAGATAAATATTTATTTTACTTTTCAGTTATAAAATTGGAACTTCCTAAAAATCAGATGTTTCTATAGTCTGCAGCTGGGCCATTCTTAATAGGAAATTCTTAATTTTATTTAAAGGCAAAATATCGTAATATTGTGGACTACCTTTTTTAAGCAAAAAGTTTACTTAGGTAGGTAAAAACGTGTGATTTGCCATCCTGGGCCAGAATAAGTTCCACCTGTTACAGTATATGATTTGGAAACACTTAGTAATCCAGAGGGAGTTTTAAAAATCCTGCAGCAGGCTCATAAAGTTATCTGCCTCATACCCTAAGTCTCTTCCTAATTAATAACAGAATCAAGACTGCTT
This sequence comes from Illadopsis cleaveri, assembly GCA_013399915.1. Taxonomy (NCBI): domain Eukaryota; kingdom Metazoa; phylum Chordata; class Aves; order Passeriformes; family Timaliidae; genus Illadopsis; species Illadopsis cleaveri. The sequence goes on along the minus strand of VXBB01020334.1, from coordinate 511,235 downwards.
TTATCTCAAAGTGTAAAGTTTAACACTCATTATATCACATGCTTATAGCTAATTAGGCTGACACTGGCCTGGACTGCTCTACTTATGAAGTTTGATTTCTTTCTTAATTTTGGTGAATTCTTGATCTTTGTAACATCTAATGGCAATGGGTTTCAGAGTATTCACATGGTGAAAAATATTGTAACTTTAATTTTAACCTTATTGAATGTTCTCTTGTGTATTAGAATAGAATGAATTAGAATGAATTCACATTGTACCTCCTCTACATTTTTATTCACTGCTTTCATGTGTTGCAGCCTTACAAATCCATCTGTCAACATCTTTGCTACATCAATGCTACAGGAAATTCTAGGTCTGAGACTGCAACATCTTTTTCTGTGGCATTAGTTGTTATGAATGGATATGAGAGCCTGAATATTTAGCAGTATACTCCTTGTACATATGTCTCTTCGTTCTCTCTTTATAGCATTAAGAACCCTTTGTAATTCATTTCCACAAATAGAGTCAAGAGTTTATTACACAAGGAAATTTCCAACTGCTGTTGCTATCAGTCCAAGAAAAAAGAATACAGAAAAGCTATGTAACAGAAGCAGAAAGAAAAATAAAACTACCAGAGCATTAAACTGTGGACTGCATTTATGCAGATAATCAAAACTGATGTGGAAGTTCCAAGGCTCAAGATAACTCATACCCTGTTTCATGCACTACTTAGTGGCTCATATAAACAGGCCTCTTCAACTGCAATAATGTTGTCAGTTCAGAAACAATTAATAATATTGGCATCCTTTTTCTTGGTCACAACCTGACAGATTAAGGTGGATATAAACCAGAAATGTTCACAATGTGGCTAAAGGATATTCACAGCTGTGATGAATGCTTGGTCTGCTATTACTGAATCAAAGGCTGCTTTCTTTCTAGAGAATATCAGTTCCAGGGCAATAAACCCAGGCTTTCATGAGTTCAATATTTTTTAATGATTTTTTTAAAATAATGATTTGAAATTGAAAATAACAATGGAATGTATAGAATTAATACCATAGTTACAACAGGCTATTTTCTGTGGGTATGAGTATTAGGAAAAAAAAAATCGAAAGTTGAACCCTTTGTATCACTTCAGAAGAGAACATATATGGATGAATAAATGCATTATTATACATGTGATTTCATACAACAGGAAAACAACAAAAAAAATTCCCCTGTAGAAAAATGTGGTATTTTCTCTAAACCTTTCAACTCAAAGAATGTTTTACAGGTTTTGCATATGAACCAAAACTGGAAAGCTCTTGCCAAAAGCTTTCTGGTCTCTTTACTGGCACTGCAATTGCAGTTCCAAACCTAGAATTCAGAGTGGCTACATGTCACTGAATTTTTGATGTGCTGATTTCAGACTGGCCCTATTTTGGGAAGGATGTGTTTTTGTGCAACTTTCCAGATAAAACATATGCAGATAAGCCCTTTTGGAAGATGTATTCAGGGGTAGAGTGATCAGTCAACATTCATTTTGTGGCTGGTTACAGCACTAATTTCTGCATTAAGACCAAATTCTTGTTTAAATCTAGTGTTTTAGGCAGCATTCATACACTGATTCACTGAATGTTAAATGAAAGGCTAATTTGAAAGCAAATGATAAATCTTCATAAATTCACTCTTATTTTGCATTCTCATCCTACATTTCCTACCAAATCCTTCCTGGGGTTTTATGGCTTTCTCTTTGTTTAAAAACATTTCTATACAGAATGTTACAATTTTCTGTTGAATGGAGATGGTCTTTAGGTCTTCATTCTTAGTGATAGTGGTAGCTATCATTCCCTCCCTGTATTACAAAGTGAGAATATGACTTTGGATTGAGAAAGTCAGGGAAAAATAAAATAATTAACTTTCAGTTTATATCCTGACATACATTACCAGTTTATAATTCCAGCTATTTTGGTGGAGTAAAATCATCTTTCTTTTACTTCCTGAGGCTGAATATCGCCAAAACAACTGCTTAAACCTCTTTCTGAAGGATGATGTGCACAGCTCCATTTATGAATCATCTTTATTATCTCTGCTTAATGGGTTTGAGGGTGTCTTGGATTCTCTTATATTGCTTTAAATCCAGTCCGTTCTCTTTTTAGACTCAGCAGTGATAAACAGCTAGAGGCAATAATTGGATATTCAGTCCTTTCGTATGTCCTTCCTAACCTTCAGTTTCCATGGACAGTCTGCATGCACTGCAAATTGCAGCCAAGAGGATGCAGTCAAACTAACAGGCAGGAGACATGTAACTTCCCCAGCACCACCCTGACAAACAAGAGCTGCTCCTTCTCTCAGCAGAGAGAAGTCTCATGCAGTCTCTTCTATTTACTGTTCTTTGTTCCGTTAAAGGTCATTTCTTTTTACACATGATTTGTTATTCCCCTCTGCATTGAGTGTGTTTCCTTTAGAAATGACCTATTTATAATCATAATAATGCATTCCACTTACATATTATTGTCCAATAAAGGGATGCTTTGGGGTTTAATAGTACTGCTTCTTTCACTTCCCGTCCAACAGCTATTGAGGCATGCCATTAGATTAAACTATAACACATACTCATCTTTAATACCCTGTTGTTTGACCAGTTTTAGATAAACTGCATGAATTACCTGATTGCTTATATATTCAAGGATAATCCCATGAAGTCTATGTCGTCTCAGAGTGGAATGCAGTATCTGCCAGGAAATATAAGCCATGGAAAATTATTGACTTAATAACATCCTGATTCTCAGATGTTGTGATTTCAAATATTTAGATTTTCTTCTAAACAGTAACAATGCAGTGTTGCAAGCAGGACACGAAAGAAAGACATTCACTTGTCAAATTGAGAGCGAGAAAAAGAAGGACTTTATTTTGGGAATTTCAACTTATATAGTTTTTGGGATTTGGTCAAGGATTGGGGGACAAGAGGAACACCCCTCTGACGCCAGTGGTCAAACCAGCAGTCCATCACAGAGAGGAATGCGAAAACAATCTACTTTGTTTATGTTAAAATCATGAGAACTCTAATACAAAAATGAAAAACAATCAGAAGGCTGAAAAATCAAGGCAACAATGCACTTTGAGAAGAATTCTGGGAATTTCAGCAAGTGAAAATGTGTCAGGGAAATTGGTCTTCAAAATTTTTCCTGAAGAGGTAGGAAGGTGTTATGGATCCAAAAAATCTCTCTGTACATGTTATTCTGGTATCTAAAATACTGATTATTATTTGAGGTAATCGTCTATCTTTTTTGGGTAAGATAAAATATTGTGTTGGTTTCTTTTTATTTTTGTTTCCTAAACCACTTTTTTATATTTTAATATTTCCAGACAGGGGTAGAAATGAAGCCATTGCTCTTGACAGAGAAAAGAGGAAAAGAGAAGCTATTTAGAGGACACTGAAGGGGTGCTGAGAGATACTAAGACTTCTAGGATGTTTTTTCAGAACACGAGATTTAAATACATGAGAGTACCAAGATCAGTCACTTGGAATAAGCTGTCATTCTGTTTGTACCATCAGTTTGGAACAAACATGTGAAAATCCCCAAAGGTAAATATTTCCCCCTATTCATCTATTTTTGAAGAGGAATCAATACATTATACAAGATTTTTATTTTTGTCTTATTGAGCTCACTGTATTATAAATTTCCAAAAGAAACAGTATTCAAATTACAAAGAAATTTCTTTCTTAATCATCTTATTGGCAAATTTTCTCACTAGATTTATTTCTATCATTATTGAAATGCTTTTACCTACTGCAGACTCTTTTTATATCTAGTTGTTTATGTACCAGCAGCTAAAAAAACCCAAACAGACAAGCAAGCAAACAAAAATATATGGGCTTTTGAGATGGAAGGATTTTAGAAAAAGCCCATAGGAAGAAAAGAATCGTGAAGTTATATTTTACAAAAATATCATTTGGAATCTAAAAAGGATACTTGAGAAAAAAAAAATAGATGCAAAATGTTTTTAAATAGTGAAGAATATGGACCCTTCAAACTCTCTGTCCATTCTTCACATATGTAGCTAATATATATACCACAAATCTGTAGTATAACAAATGGATTGTGTACTACTAATTTCAGAATTAGACTCTAGTTTTCTGCCCCTTAACGGTGGATAGGCTACTAAAGCAGAAAGGACTTTAGTTTATAAAGTGTCAAGTATTTCCCTCTCCTTGAACATAAAATCCACAAACAAGATCTTTGAGGCAAGCATAAAGCTCTCTATTCATGCATCTTGTACAACTTGTTGGTTCATGATAAAATATTTTTTGAAAATTACCCCAGTTTTAAATGTGTCTATAAGCACTTTTATGCTATGATGGTTTTCATATAGAGTTGGGATATCATCTGCATTACTAAATACATAGTTATGAGTATTGGGCTTGCTATCTTTTCAATTCCCAACATCTAAAACCTTTGCAGTCTCAACTGTTACTTTCTTTTCATAAAAAACTATAATCCACTCCATTCCCAGTTTTGTGCATGTTCTCTTGTACATATTTCAAAGGCTGGTGTCTTTTAGAAAGGTATAGAACCACTGTTTAGCAAATTCTGCTTGCAATTTTTATTTCCTTTACATATTTGGATGACGAGGCCCCATATACTTCTACTACATTATACTTCTCTTGTATGGCTCAGGAGAATGAGAATTGTTTATATTCTTGCTTCTTGATCTCCCATAGTGAGGCTGTAGAAAGACCTGGACCTAGAATCAAATCCTTCTCTACTCCCTCAAAGTTTTCAAAAATGAAGCATGAGAACAGATCTGTCAGTTTTACATTGAGTCTATTTTCCTCTTCCTGTTTCCTCTGGAGTATGTTGCCAAATCATATGCTTCCATTTTGGGACTTGGAAAAAGACTTTCCTAGTTTGAGCTGCAATCAAAACCTGCAGCTTTCTGAATTTCCGGGGAACACATTACCTTGACACTTGCCTTTCTCCAAGTTGTCTCCTGGCTCTTGGACTGTTCAGCATCCTTCTCTCCTTTACATTCATCTGCTTGTGGGGTGCAAAATCTGTAGTCAGAAGTCTCCACATTCAATCTCTCAACTTCCCTCTCTCAACTATTATCCACCCTATTTATAGAATGCAAACTTTTTATAATTTTAAAATCTATGATGGAGGCTTATTTTGAAAATAAAAGTAAAGTAAAAAAAGTACTATATTTCACCAGAATAAGCTAACAAGATATTAACACAGAATCAGCAGTGGAACACCTGCTGCTTTTCAGAGGATATTTATCACGTCACCAAAAGAAGAAGAAGGAAAGAAATTCATTCCCAAAGGGAATTGACACTTTGTGGTGTCAGGAAGAAAAGAAAGTGTTTGAAAACATTAATAGCATTATTATTTTAATTTTTGTGAATTGAGGTTTCTCAACACTAATGACTTATTAATCTGGCTATGTCCCTTACAATGAGTTTGCACCACAAGTTAGAAGCCTCCTAGTGCATGTTTCAGAGGTAATTACAGTCCATGATATATTTATATATTTTTATGGGACATTGGGATAAAAATTATGAGCAAAAAGCAAATGAAGGATGAAAGAAATATTTTGTTATCACTAAGATATAATTGCCATGTATGTGGAAGCAAGACACATTGTCCCACATGATTTTCCTAAATACCAAGGAGCTCATAGAAACACTGCTTTCCTCTACACTTCTGATAAAATATTTCGCATTTTCAAAGACAGAAACAAAAAGAAATATCTTTATAAAATTACTGAAGTGTCCAAAGGAAAATTTTTTTGGTCTCTGCAAGTCTTGAGTAACATGATGAAAAATCAATAAAAAGTATATATAATGCAAAACCAAACTAAAAATGCAACCAGTTCCTACAAATCTTGCTACAACTATTATTGTGCTTTGGCTTTGGAAATATACAGATAAGTTATCTGATTTTCCTCCAGAACACATCGATTTCTCTTAAAGCTGTCTTCTAAAAGATGCAAAAAACTTTCCAGCCAGTCACACTTGAAAAACTCTTACTAAAAGCTATGATTTCAATTGCACTGTTAGTCAGCCTTGTCTTCCAGAAAAGGAGCAAACACCAAACAAGTCCACTTGCTTACTTACTTGAAGGGGAAAGGGCTAAGGAGAAGTAAAAATATGCTTGTCCCTAACTAAGGAGAAGAAAGCTAACAGCTAATTGGTCACACATTGCTGGATGCATTTATTTGCCTAATAATGATCTTTACTCTATAATCTGTTTTGGCTCTAGAATAAAGGACAGAAAACCATCCCAGATAATAAGGATTTCTTTGTGACAAAAAATTCGTACTTGTGACAAAAGATTCATATATATTTCTTTCATTTTACTGGTGTTTGTCTTGTTTCCATTTTCTTTATCTTCTGACTTACCTTGTCTGGCAAAAGTCAGCAACTTCAAAAAATTACTTAAGGACAGGTACACTTCCCAAGAAACTGAAGCACCAGCCTAGAACACATTATGATAAGAACTGGATTCCTTTACCTTGTGCTTCCTACACAGCAGGAATTGTAGGAAGGCAATTTTTACTCCTTTCCTCACCACCTTCAAGTTTTATTGATATTTCAAGCTCTTAGAAATAAAAGCAGCATTCTACTCATTGTTCTACCTAATAGCTGAAAAAAAAATTCCCGTACTGGCTGTCAGTCCAGAGGGGATTTCTTTTGCTCTCTGAGGCAAGGAGCTCCTACTGACTCCATTGACAGTGTAGGAAGGAATTTCTTGTAGAACAATTTGGAAGACCCATATTCCCAGCAGGGAAAAACTCGATGATCTCACAGGTCTTTTCTAACCTAGCTTAATCTGTGCTTATCCTGTGAAAACCTTGTTACTTCTATCCCTCCTAAAAGTTTTTAAGCATACTGCATGTAGAATTATATGTTATTGCTCTGTGCAGGTACAAGACACAGTTCTACATGTGAGGTATGATTTGACACAAACAATGATGATGACTTCATGTTCTACTTTCATCACAGGTCTTAGCCAAATTATTTCCAGTTATGTAAGTACACTCAAAGTTGATGGGAATGCTTAAAAAATCAAGAAAGTGAGGAAATATACTTGTACTGCCAAAAAAAAATTGTAAGGCTGCACAAATAAACCAGGGCTGTAAACCTAACTCTTTTGTTGGCTTTTAGCACATTCATTATTTAACAGGGCTTTGAAACAAATGCTTCTATTGCTGTCTAAACAATTAAATAGTTTTGAAACTTTTTCTGCTTCCTTATACAATCTAGGGTTCTCAGCTGCCTGTCTGAGGCCCATGAGCTATTTTAAGAGCCTAATTCACTTAGAGTATTTTATGTGTTAGCAGAATGATGCATATTACATTTGTAATTAATTTTGAGCTGGCAAAATAGAAAGAAAAAGTCTCTCATAAAAAAGATAATAATTACAAGATCTCAAAGAAGGACATAAGGATCCTTTGCAAGACTTTTAACTTCTGAACTAAAAATGCAGTTACACTTTTGTCCTATTTTTACCCTCAAATGACACTGAAAGATTTTTATTAATAAAAAGTAAGAGATTACACGGACATAATATCACAGGGCTGTTATTTAAGAATTGACCATTTATTATACAATACATTCCTTTTCAATGTTACATACGTATATGTACATAATTAATTTATACAGGGATTTACCTGAAAAGAATAGTATTTGAAGATAAGTATTTTTTAATTGATGGTACTTTTAAAAGAATGCAGTGTTTTAAATTAAATTACATTAAATGCTTTAGTGTTTACTCTGCATTAAACCCTATTTTATTTATTGTCATCTTCCCAGCATGGTCTCATCATGGTTGAAGAGGGTTGCTAATGCTATTTATATTATGCTGCACTGTCCTCTAATTGACCTTGTTTGTGCAACGGAATGGCTGCTTTTCTCAAGCTGCCAGCTCTTTATTGCTGCATTTTGACCATGCACTAGTGGCTCTTTGTGCTGCTTTTGAGTTCAAGAATCAATACTGCATTCCCCACCGCCAATAAAGGAAGCTGACAGCATGAATTAACTGAGTGTAGCCAGTTGCATGGAGGGCCATTGTCTTTAAGGAAAATCCGGACGATTACAAGCCTCCATTGCTTAGTGGAGATTTTAATGCAAAGCGCGAGGTTGCTGTAATTTAATTTTGGCCTGCTGCTCTGACACACTCCCCTTTTCTATTGCTTCATGGAGTCCAAGCTATTAATGGCTGCAGACCAAAACACATAGGGAGACAAAGGCAAATAGTCACAGTCACACAGTAGCAGCAGTTACTTCTGATTTAACAGCAATTTTTCATTTGCATTTAGTAGAATTGACAGAAACTCTTTTTTTTTTCTCCTTCTCTGACTTTTCTCTGTTGAATTCATACATATAAAATAAGCCAAATGAAAGCAAAACATCCAAATAACAGAACCACAATGTGGTGGCATGTCTTGAACTGACACCTAAAGGAAGTTTGCACATGGGGCAAAATTGGAAATGTATGCAATGCCCAGGGCTCTAGCCTCGCCGAATCCTCTAGTAAGGGATGCTGCTAAGCCACAGCTGCTGCAAAGGGTTGCAAAGAAGTATGCACAAAAAAGGCACGTTAAGGAAATGTAAAGTTAACAGTAGGATTTCTGCTGCTAAGAGCAGAAATGAAATCACTTTTTATTTTAAAAAGAGTAATGGCTTTTATTCAAGATGCTTTGATATCGAAAACTGTAGTTCCTTATGACAGATAGTATTGTTGATTCAAATGGATTGAAGTTATTCAAAAGGACTATGTGTTATGTACAAACCATTTAACTCGAGCTTTTAACTTGTTTTCTCTGTTGACAGTAGTATGAGAGATTGCCTGAGAGGTAATCTTTCTAAAGCAATGCCTGAAAAGTTTTATCCACTTACGACTTCTATAAAAAAAATCCAAAGCTCCTGATTCCTACTGCCTGTTTACCCGCCATATAAACGTCTTAGGAATTTACCTGAGATAAAAAGTTGAGGCTAAGCTTAATTTAAAGGATATTTCTTCTAGACCATGGGTCATGGAAAAAAGCGCAATGCTTTTATCTCTTCTGCCATTGGCCATCTTGGCCATCAAAGAGTTAATTACCTTCTTCTTCTACAGCCAGTGTATAGTAAAGAGGCATTTCAGGAGGATGAACCACCCCATCCCAAAGTAGCAGCTAGAGACAGCTGATGGACTATGATCGGGAGATATCTATTAACTAAGTCAACTTTTAGAGCGGCAGAACATGGTGAGTTAAACCCCAGACTAGCTTTTTCTAAGTTATGCAGTGTGATAAAGGGAATGGAGAAAATAATAGTCAAGAACTTGAGTAGGTATTTCTTTATTTTTACTGGCACTGCCTCAAAGGTGTGTGAACAGAACTACACACAAGTAATGCAGGGGTGCATAAGAGGTGTTGGGGCTTTAAAAAGGTGTATTTCCTGCCAAAATGGAAAAACTCAGGAGACTTATTCTATCAGCAAATCCAAGAGATGGAAACTCACAACTACCCTGAAAAGAAGAAAGTTATTTTCTTCATCCTGGAGATGGGAGCTAAGAGTTGATCTTACATTTTAGGAGATACTCATAAATGCTCAGAATAATTTTTCCTGAATATTTAAGGGTCTTTTACTAACTGCTCTTTAACTCTTTCATGACCTTCTCATCTTGCAGTCATGTGCCACAGCTCCTCCTCTCTGAAAACACATATAAATTTGCCTTTCAAGAGCTCCTTCCTGATAGACCACATTTTGCACATATTCACACAGCAAGGCATAAATAATCCTAAAATTTTTCCTAATGTGGAAAGTTTAAAAACTACTAACTGCGAACTCAATTTTTCCACAGTATAAACATCTTATATGGCCTATTATAAAGAAGAAAAACTAACAACAATAACAGCAACAAAAGCAAGGTAAAAGTAATTTGGAATGACCCACAAGTGATCATTATCCCTTGTACAACAAAATGATGAAACTGAAAATCAATGTATCTATGAAAGAAAAGATCAACAGATATAAGGAATAGTTAAGCACTGTAAGGAAAAGCACTAAGGTGACAATGAAGATAATCTAGGCAGACAAGCTGACACATGGGTTAGAACTCAAAATTTTGTATGTAACATGGTCTTGACCCGGCTCCAGCCAGCAATAATTAAAATTATATGACTGACACCAGAAGGGTCAGATGTGAACTCCGAATGAGATTTTAAATACTTCAGTTGCTCACTGAGAAGGTATGTTGAACTACTAGCCAAGTTCAGCACTAAGGTACCCAAATACATCTCCTGTGGACTAAAACCAAAGCTACTTGTATTTATTATTGGAAGGCAGAACATGGCACCAGCTGTTGAAAAATATGATCAGTCACAAATGATCAAAAGTTATCCCTATTCACAGAAGATTATTTTTCCAGGCTAACTTATTAATAAACTTGAAAATATATTTCAGACCTTGTAAAAATGTTGACAGCCAGGAAGTTTGGAATCATTAGCAAGACTCAGTTTTCAGGCAGAAACAAGGGCAGAGCACATCTAGCTTGACTTTGAAAATAATATGTTATCAAGATTGAAACCATAAAATTATATGGAACTAAGGTAAACTGAATTTGCATTTTTCAGTTCAAAAGAAGAGTTGCTTTGATACCACTGTGATATATTTACAGTACATACACGTGTTCCTGGGAACAAATGTTTATTTAAAATTGCACTCCTCTCTTCTTTTTTTTAGTTGTGTGCTTTTTCCCACAGTCAAGTTTTCAGTAGTGAAGCTATTCCAAGTGCACTTTATGTATAAAAATACTGTTGAGATTTCAAAGGGAAAAATGAATATGCAATTTGGCAAAGCAGCAGTTTTATAAATGCCAGTAGTCATCACTAAATTCTGTACATTTCTAGCAGGACACAGTCATTTCTCTTTCTGCCACTAATGAGAATTTAATCAATGATTATATTTGCATGCATCACAGAATATACAGTAACTCAAGCAACGTTCATTTTTAAATCACAAGCAAATTAAAACCTATGTTTTGCAGACGTGTTTATTTGTTACTGCTTGAAACCTTTGAAGCTAATATTAGCTAATGAGGCTAAAAAGGTATTGCCTCTGCTATTATTTTAACCTTTTTACCTATCTTACAAATATTGATTTTGCTTGGCTGTGCTAGATGCAGTACAAATAGGCAGAAACAGGTCTCACTTCAGATGCTGTGCCATTTCAGTGAATACAAATAATATTTACTAGAAGGCTGGAAAAGAATATTGGTACATAATTACTAGACAATCAAAAAAGTTTTAAGTTGCCAAGAGTACCAAGAGTACCTTGCCTATCAATCAAAACTACATAATATGTCTGATTTTTGAGAATCAATGCAGCTCAGTTTTGTGAAACCTGAAGGAAGTGTGGCAATCTTTCGGTACACCTGAAAAGGCCCTTTCCCTCAATAAGAGACTGCCTAGAAAAATATTTTAGAATTTTTTTGATTAAGCTTTTAGGTGTCTATCTTCAGAGCCTAGCAGCTGAACTTTGTTATCTGACCTAGTTCTAATAACTGCATTAATATTTTATTACTAATATTATTCATATTGTTTATTATTGATAATAATAATGATAATAATAATAATAATAGTAGTAGTAGTAGTAATTGTAGAAATGCTGGAATCTTCTCCCAAGCAAAAGCTAAGGCATTATCCCTATCAATACACAGATAAAAGTGATTTCTTATTTAATGACTTCCCTGTCAAGATAGAAGGACATGTTATGCGTATCAAATGGTCTGTTTTCTTAAAATAATTTATAGGCTGTATAAAAAGGTTACTCACTTCACCTGCTACCGAAATGGATATGCAAGATAGTAATATGGTGTGAGTAATACTTTTAGAAACATTTTTAGGAAGGGAAAAAAAGAATATCTTATCACACGAAAGCCATGGAGAATTTAGGAAGGGAGAATACAATCAACTAATTTAGAATTTGGAGAGCATATTAGGGTTAACACCTCTAGTGATAACTGCCACTTGAGCTTTCATAATCATATGCTTCAATTTTAGGTCTCATCTGAAAGGCAGATCACATAGAGAATAGTCTGAAACTCTTTAATTGCCTTGTATAACAATACACATTTTAAAGTAAGTGAATGCATTACAGCCTTGACTTTTGTTCTGCTCATCTTGTGTTACAAATAGAAGCACACCCATCGTTCTTCTCATCAGTTAGAAATTTTAATGTTGGTGCATAGGATATTCATTCTGCATAATTCCTTTTTCTAGTAATAGGAAGTGTCTGGTTATGCCTTTTACAGTGAGAAGAGAACTGAAGCCATTGTCCTTGAAAAGACTACCTTTGCTATGGATAAAATCCATGTCAGTGTGAACTGGCATTTGTGTCCCTTGCAAACTACAAAGCAGAATAATGCATTTGGAAAAAAATGTATTTCAATGACCAGTGGCCACTTCTGATATTTTATGTTAATAAACTGTCTTGCACACAGCTCTTACTTGCACCTTGGTGAGCTGCCACAGGAAAGTTACTCCAGATTTACATCTGCAAAGCCAAATTTGGTTCTGTTTGGGGACACATAGCTGGTATTACATAGCCTCTCATCAGAGGTTTTGGAACATGTACAGAAGCAATGTTTAGAAGCAAATGAAGAGGGAGGCAAGCAAAGGTCGTCCATTTAAGACAGTGGCAAGTCTAGTAAGCTGACAATAATAGGAAAGCTCGAATACCAGTGTTGTTTGTTGATTTGTGCAGTGGAGAAGCAGCTACCTTTTTCTGGCTATTTCCCATGTGCTAAATGAAGATATTTCCTACTTCTTGAGACGGTGTGAGATTTAATTAATAGTGTTCTAAAGCATCGCATGAATCTTATTTCTGCTGGGATTTGCCCACTGCCTGCATTTGATACTTTGAATCAGCTACAAGTATACTGATATCCATATTTCCAACATGAAAGGAAACATATTATTACAGAGAAGGTAGCAAGCAGTAACAGTTTGGGGAGTGTCACAGACTCTCATTGATTTATAGAGGTATCATGTGCCTTTCCTCCACGGACTTACAATCTTTTCTTTCTTACACTGGTTGCATCCATCTAAATAATGATAGGGAGCATATGGCTTTACTTTTAACACTGGCACAAATTTCAGTCAAGCAGCTCATAGGTTGGAAGTCACAGATGATATCCAGTTCTGGAAGAATGATGGCATCAGCAAGCCAAGGACTTCTTTTGGAGGAGCAGAGGAGGGCATAGGGGCAGCATGGCCTCAGCTGGATCCCACTAGGATGAACTTTTCCAAAGGCAGTGCACAAGAACATGTCTGAGGGAGCATGAAATATTCAAAGTATTGGAGACGTCAAGGGTGTTTGGGGGGACAGAAAATGTATAAGATATTTTTATATTGTAAGTCAGAAAAATAAAGGCCATTAGGGATCTCCACCCCAAATAGTTCCATTCAGATCAGACTACAACTTCGGAGAGATGGAAAGGTAGAGCTAAACTGGTGCCTGCACTTGGCCAACCAGCCTGAAGGGAGACACACACTGCAAGACTGTCGGGTTTTACTTATGCTAATCAAGGTACATAAACAATAATGAAATAATTCATCAGAAATAGTGTTATAAACCATCCTAGCTTATAAAATACAACATAGCCTTGACTTCTAAATGCTAATAAAAACTTAATTTCTTCAATAAATTTTCCATTGTAAAGTGAAACCAACACTTCCATTAAAAGATTAGCTTTCTAGAGATAAAATTTGTAATCCAAAAAGCTGGTATTAACAATGTATAGTGGCTTTTTGCCTTGTCTGGTCGTCCAGAAATTATTTTTTACATTTTCAAGCAACCTATTTCCCTTAATGATAGTGATTTTGGTTTCCATTAGATCATGTAGTATTGATTTTAATTTTTTTCCTTGTGATTTTGAGCCAAATCCTGTAATCTTGGCTTTTTATTAAACACTTGTGGACATCCCTCTTGAGCTAAAACATCATGTGGTCATTTGGTTTCCAAGGGTTTTAATAATGCATTTTAAGCACAGAATATGTTTGACTGGGGAATTCTTTTGTGCCACCATTTTGTTATTGCCTTTTGAAAGCAGAAAAAACCCCCTATCAATATTTTATTGAATATAATGATCTGTGAGGTTTTTGTCTGTGAATATGCAAGGCAGTGAACCAGAGTTGTCTGAGACAGACCGGTGTCAATGCTGTCAAAACCAATGCAGCCCCTCCAAATACAGGCAGTGAAATGTAAAGCAGAAAGCTCACTCAAACACTTTTTTCTTGAAGAGTGTGCAGTTTTCAGGCTTGCCTTAACCCCATGCTGTCTGCCAAGAGCACCTGAGAAAAAACAAAAGACATTTTCAAAAACAAAGAAGGTCTTTCTAAGAACATTTTGAAACAAGTTTCCATGACCTGCCAAAGTTGCAGAACAATAGTAAAATCTACTGGATAGAATCAGCCCGGTGAAATATACTGACTAAATATTTCTGTGCTGTTACTTGTTAAAAAAAAATTAAAAAAGAAAAAATAAAAGAAAAAAAAAATAAGATTTCATTTTGTTTAAAGCAAAGGTAGAAAAAAATCAGATGATGTAAAATATTGATTTAGAACCTTCATACTCATAATTCAAATCTGAAAATGTGAACCTTCTCTTCTTTAACCAGAGTGTAAGTTAGTAATTCAGGCTATAATTCTGATTCTATGCGTTCACATTATTGCATTATATTCAATAGGCTATTTACTGTGCATGTACAATGCATAACAACTCTCTGTTTTGAAAAGCTGTTTATTTACAGCTTCAATCCTTAGTCATGTGCTTAATTTTACAGACTTGAAGAGTTGCACTGGTAAAAGAAATACTTACCTCCATCTTTGAAAGATAAAGGCCCAACTCTATGGATAGTAACAAGGTGAGGGCTCTAACAGGAAAATGTTGCATCAACAGTAGGTGTATATCAAGTGTTTTATAAAATCCTAAACCCATCAAACACATGAGATGAAGAATCTTAAGAAATCAACAATATGCCTATTCCTGCACAGTCTGTGATTTTACGTGTTGTACTGGAATACCTGATTGCACGTCTGGATGAGAAAGAAGCAAGTGCAGTTTAGAAAGGAAATCATATACCAGGGAGGATTGAAATTACCTTTGACAGAAGAAAAATATGTAACAGTGATGCAGAACTGTAATTCAATGCAACATGACCTAATTATTTTAAAGGAAATGCCAGCAGCATTTTAAAAGCCTTTGGATACACAATTGTTAAAATTTAATGCTGATGTTTGCATGTATCAGAATTTATGGAAATCTTTGTGAAATTTTCACTTCTGTTTCATCCAGGTCGACTCTGAAACAAGACTGTGACCTCAGTAGTGTTATTCAACTTAATAAAAATTTTAAATAAAATAAATAAGTAATGCCAAGTCATAGCTCATTTGCAGGACATCAATCATACATTTGTAACTAGTGGATTAAATAAATACAAGGAAGAAAAAATAACTCGAGGTTCAGCAGAATTCAACATTTTATGTTTGTTCTATTAATTTCTTATATGAACACAGTACATTTTCTCAGTCTAGCCCAGAAATAACCACACATCCATTCAGAGGTGCAATGCAATTCAGTAAGATGCATCTTTAAGGGTCCTTTTCAATCTAACAACAAATGAGTATAGAATGTCCAGCATATCATTTTTAGTAAGGTGTTTTCTGAGATGCATTGCTTCCTCAGCCACCTCTCTGCAGAGATGTGCTTCATGGTTTGGCAGGATTCAATGAGATACCAATGAGATACTGGTATGAAGAGCCAGTTCACCAAGCACTCTCTGACTTCTCTCTGCGTGCTCTGCACAGACCTGCAGGCCCTCCCTGCTCTACATGGGTGATAACTTTTACTGGCTGCAGTGGAAGAGGCAGCACATTGGAGGTATTAACCTATCTGTCTTTCATCTACCTGTAAACTCCTTTTTGTGACTGTAGGAGGAAGTAAACTTGGTTGCTAAAGTTATCACTAAGTTATGGGCAATGGCTCATAAACTCAATCTTGCTTTCATGGAAAAGACTCTACACACACCTGGATAATTCAGAAGCTGCTCGGGCTGGAATAGCAGTGGATTCGACATTGCCTTTTCACTTGAATTTGAATGATGCCTACCCAGCAAACAGAGCTAGGAAAAGAGGTTGTCAGGGAGGGAAGGAGAGCCCACAGTGTGCAAGGACACCACAATACACAATGTTCCTGTTGCCTGAATATTGAGATGGGATAAGATTTGGAGGAGAACTGCTTCTTATTTCAACTACTTCTGTCACATTTTGAGTGCTCTGTGTGGAACTGTTGGCTGGATTTCATGCTCTGAGGTAGTTTGTTTCCATCATCTGTTAGCTAGCAGTTGTCTGAGATGACCATGCCTAGCACCACATGGTAAAAGGACACCATGATGCCCATTGCCTCCACTGATGACACCCAAATGATCATGCCCTACTCTCAACCTGAAGACAGAATGTCCTTGCAGGGTAGAAATGAATGTGGCTCCTTGTGCCCTGGCACCAAACAAAGTCAGTGACAAATCTTTGCTCTGCAAAGAGAGAGCAGATAATTAGGTAGTAAACATTATTCTGATTTTCTCCTGACCCAGAATAATCCAAACACTTTAGCTGAAGGAGATCTCTTCCCAAAAACAGATGATATGAGCTAAATATTGAAACATATATGTACAGCTTATCCCTCTGCATATCCAACTGATGCCATTTTGCTTTTTGCCTTTTTTCTTATATACTCTCTGTATTCTTTGCACATATATTTGTAGCCAATTGTATTACTGGCTAATTTTCCCAGTAATTTTCCATGCCCATTTCTTAGGCAGAAAGACAAGTCTTTCTATAGGGCCCTTGTCTTGTCTTGGTTCTCCCTGGCTACCAAGGTTGAGAACAACTCTTTGAGACACATTTTCATAAACAAAGTACAGTTAGTATCAAGCGGGAAATCCAGAGAAAGAGTGTGACCTGGGGGGTGGGAGGGAATTGCATCACCACTTGTCCTCTTAATTGGTGCTTTTTGTCAATTATACTAATTTGTCCAACTTGTAAAACTCCATAGGAGTGAGCTTTGGTGGACATTCTTCCGTAACTGCCCCAGAAGCTCCAATAAAGATCCACTTTTATATTACCTCCTATATTAATATTATCTAGAAAGTGTTTGTTGTTTGATTTGCAGGTTGAATAAGGGATCACAACTCTCCTCTGGTGCAAAAAACAGTGAATGTCATTCAAAAAGCAATGCCATGCAAGACAACACCACAAGGTTGTATCGCCTCAGAGGCGGGAAACTACTTTCAAAGCTTCAATGACAAGCTTTGCACCCCTCTTTAGTGGAAGACCTGAATCTGGCCAATTAATGATAAATAAAATGGAAGAAATAAAAGGAACATGAGGACCCTTTAGCTTAGATCTTACAATGGCATCCTTTGCTAAACTCACCTAGTACCTGGCATTACTGACATTTCAGACATTACTGGCTGAAATGTACTGACCTGTCTACTTCCACTCAATATCTGTAACAACATCTTTCCATTATTCACCCTTAGGGCTGTATTTACCTAATGGAGAGAGTTTTAGTGCTCCGGATACTGAGAGACAGATACTCATGGCTATAGTCAGTCTTGGTGTAGCAACTCTCCACAAATTCTGGCTCCAGTGTACGGGTCAGTTAGCATCAGCTTACCGATTTCTGAGCTTTAATTTATTTATTGAGGCGAAATGACTTCAGTAGGAGCTGCAGCTATTCAACACTTCTCAAACCAGGCAATTTTACTTAGAACCCTAGAAAAAAGAGTCAACATCTGGGTTTTAGGCAGTGAAGTTTTCATCTGTTGAGAATGAAACTGGTGGCGTAATTTAGGCAGGCATTTTACTCTTGGCTCCACAGGCTTCTGCTAATCATATTTAGGTCTGACCTGTACCATGCCACAGTCTTTGGACTTTCTTGATTTAACATTGCCAGGTTAAAGCTAATTTCCACCAGTGGTGTGATAAACATGTTTTTCACAGGGAACCAGATTCAATCCGTGGTGCACCAAGATAGTGCCTGCCATTTGCTGAATGCAATGTGGCATGCTGACAGTGGCAGGGGTAAGCAGAGCACCAATGGTATGGAAACCACAGAATGTTGAATCAGTGTCCTTGTTGCTTTGCCAACGAATCAGCTTTTGAGAGGAAATATGTGGCCCATATTTCCCAAAGCATAGTCTGTCTGGTGTTTGCAGCTCTGGAAGAATTGCCGAGTTTAGCAATTTAGTCATGATTAATCCTGCAGGCAAATATATGCAAATCAGAATTAATAAATCATTTAGGTTGGAAAAGGTGTTCAAGATCATCAAGTGCAACTGTTAACTTAATTCTGCCAAGTCCACCACTAAACCATGTCCCTAAGTGTCACAGCTACAGGTCTTTTTAATACCTCCAGGGATGATGTCACATCCCTTGGAATCCTGTTTCAATTTGTGGCAACTCTATCAGTGAGGAAAATTTTCTCATATTCAACCTATCCCTCCCCCGGTTCAACCATTCCCTCTTGTAATTTCTCCCAACTCGGGAGAAGAAGTCCACCCCCACCTGGCCAAAACCTCCTTTCAGGCAGCTGTAGTGAAGACAAGTTCTCTCTGAGCCTTCTTTTCTCCTGCTGAACAACTGCAGCTCCCTCAGCTGCTCCTCAGGAGATTTGTGCTCCAGACCCCTCATTAGCGCCATTGTCCTTCTCTGGACGCACCCCAGCACCCCAACGCCTCTCTAGTGAGGGGTCCAGAACTGCACACAGGATTTGAGGTGCAGCCTCAACACTGCCAAGTACAGGGAAACAACCACTGCCTGTTTCTGCTGGCCATGCAATTTCTGATCCAAGTCAGGATGCCATTCGTCTTCTTGGTCCCCTGGGCACATACTGACTGACCAGTCAGCCAGCACCCCCAGCATTTTCCACTGAGAAGCTTTTCAGCCACTCTCGTTCAAACTTGTAGTTCTGCCTGGGGTTGTTGTGACCCAAATTCAGGGCCTGGCACTTGTTGCTTTGCTGGACCTCCTGCATTTGGCCTTGGTCCATCAATCCAGCCAGATCCCTCTGCAGAGCCTTCCTGCCCTCCAGCAGATCAACACTACCGCCCAACCTGGTGCCATCTGTGAATTGATTGAGGGTGCACCCAATCTCATTGTCCTGATTGTTGATGAAGATATTAAATAGAACTGGGTCCAAGACTGAGCCCTGGGGAACACTTGTCTGCTAACTGGATGTAACTCCATGTAATCTCTCTCTGGGCCCAGCCATCCAGCCACTCTTTACCCAGTGAAATTTGCATCCTTCCAAGCCATGAGCAGTCAGTTTCTCCAGCAGAGCTCTGAAAGTCCATGTGAGAGGAAATGAGAATACAAAACACGTGCTCCAAACTGTGAGCCTTCTTTCTCACTTCACTTCCAGTGTTTTTCTGATTTTTATTTTTCTGATTCTATTTTTCTTATTTCTTCTGTATTGCACATAAGTCTTTGTCTTCTTATTATTGCTATTACAATGTGAAAACAACATAGATAAATCATTTTTGTATGTTTTAACTGACCTAAACATTCATTCATCCTTGTGGAAATTGTTGCATACACTTATGTGCACACACACCTCAACAAGTTTAAAAATCTTTCCAAATAAAATCTCGAAAGAAAGTACTTTGCTCTTTATACATTTAGAAGCAGGCTCATTTTTCTTCCCAATTATAGCAACTACAGAAAGAAGCAATAAGTCTCAGAAGATTTGTCACAAATCCTGCAAGTCCATGACAGTTTCAAAGAAAACCATTGGTTCCCTTCAAAGCAGTAGTCTGCAGCTGCCTGACAAAAGGCCACAACCCAGTACAAGGTAATCATTAGGCAGACATTACTATTATTTTCCTAATTAGCCAAAAATCATTGGATTTCCTTTGATCCAAGTGCCTTCTTCCTGCTGAGCAATCATTTTATCTTGCTTATGTTAACAAACATACAAGCCACCAATTGTGCCTCAATTATCATTTGACAAGGACAATGTTTTCTTCTTCTTGTGTGAAGAAGGGAAGACTAAGAACAAGTAAAAAGCCAAGAAGGTTCAGAATATAACTGTCCTTTCTTTTCACTTCAGCTGATCTGGTGACAAACCCCACCAAATGAACAGGATCTGCAGATAGATATGAAGTCTCTGTTCGGATCCTGAGGGGAAGTGTTAATGCAGAATTCTACAGTGAGTCTCATGTAAAACAGACTGAAAATATTCCTGCTATAACTGAAATGTAGAGAGCTCTGTGTTCCCAAAAAGGGACCCCACAGCATTCCCCCTGCAACACTGTCTAACTGTCAAAATGTGGCTAAATTTAACAGAGAGCGCCCAGGGCTGAGAAAAAAATATTTTGTGAAATGTAAAGAGTGAGATAAATTTGTACAATTCAAATCCCCAAATTTAGTTTGAAAGGCATTTCAAAGCTCAGTTCCCTACATGGGGAGTATTTTTTTAAACTATGTACAGGAAAATCTGGCATAAGGACGTGTATATGTAGAAGTTTATTTATAGCTATTGCTAGTGATGGGTAGGAAATTTTTTTGGTCTTTCCGTAAGCTGGTCTTTAGGCTGCTCAGACATTGTTAAAAAAAACCCGCAGTAATGCAAAGTAGACTGTTATACCAATTTCTGAATTTAAAACCAAGCACTGTATTGTTTCTAAGGGAGTTCCAGCATGTTTGTCCAAATTTCTTCTTGGTTGTTGCACACTGCTCTTTTACTTGTCAGTTTAGCATATCACAGCATTTTTTTTTCCAATTCATTTTATGAATTAGTATTACCATATCTCCAGGGAGGAAATAAATAATGGAATGCTGATAGGGAAAAAAAAAACACCAGAAGCATGTAGGAATAAGAAAAAGCGTTTTAAAAGGTGTAAAATTGTTAATTTTCGGTATTGATAATTTAGAGGCAGACAGATAAGTATCTCACTTACTTTCTATATATGACTTAAAATAGGTAAGACAAACTGCTGAATTTATGATATTAACATCTGTGTCATCAGGAAAGCTTCTATGTTGACCTTTAATGTCTTTATATTGAAGGGTTTTCATTACCTAAGAAAACTAAGCAAAAACAAGAACAGGTAGGGATGTGTATGAAAAATAATGCATTCTACCACTTTTACAGAAAAGGACAAATATCTCATTATTAAGACTTGTGCAAAAAAAACAAACAAAAAAAAATCAAAAAACCACAAAACACTAGATTGAAGTGCATCTTCACTATTTGCTTAAACATATTTTTTTTCTAGGGAGATAATAGTGATTGCTTTACTCTTTTATTTACAGGCAGTTTAAATTCCTCTCAAAAATACAGTTTATAGGTCGAATGATCCCAGATAGTTTGAAATTATGGATGTGTTCTTTTTATTGAGGCTTACATATCCTGCAGCAACAGCCCTACCATCTCTTTGCAGCTTGCTGTACTGTTGCTAAGAATTTAGAAACAGACACGTCAGTTTTAATTTTAAAGAGACTGTATTTTTTCCTCTGCTCTAATAAATCAATCTTGTACTGCAATGTTGGCACTCCTTCAAATGGGTCAGGAAAAAGTGTGTCCTTAATTCACCTCATGCAGCCTGATTGCTGATCACCAATAATTTGATTAACTGCACCACAAGAAATTATATGGTTCAATGGATGTAAGCATGATCAACCACATCCAAAACATCAAAGTCAAGAGGATTCTTCCTTCTCCCTAAATTTTCTGGAGCCAGAGCAGCCTGTCTGGGGATTGTGCTCCCAGCTCAGGACTCCCTGTCCCCTCTGCCTTCAGCAAATGATTTGCCACATGAAAGGATTTGGGGCTGCAATTTTAAAGGAGATATGACCACAGTCTGACTTTAGGCACAAATACAAAATTCATTGCCAAACAGAATATTTAGGCCTCTGACTAAGCAAATTCTGAAGGAATTATAGCCACTGAACCCAGCAAAGAACCCACACTGCCAGGATTTCCTCTCTGAATGTTTGGGATAGTGGGCACTTTTAAAGAATTTGGAATTTGCAAGGACATTCCTAATAGTGCTCAGCCATTCAACTCAAGAGATGTAAGGATCTTTTCCCCCCAAAATGCATTTAATTAAAGAATGTTTTAAACAAAAAGTGAAGAAGGCCTGCTCCGTATCTTTGGTGTTTTCCTTTCTCAGGCAAAGCCTGGCTTGCAGAAATGATGACATTTAATACCCCAGCTTCTCCACTAAGCATGTGTGATAAAGCAGAGCTCAATGAATCATGCAGACATTATATAGGAATATTTATAGCCATACTGGCTTGGTTTACTCTATCCATCCTTCACACCTTCTGCACATTTGCTTCTTGCACTTAAGGCTGCATTGAAAAGCCTTGACAAAGCACTTAAGGCCTTTCCTGGTACAGCTGCTCACAGAAATTTAATTTCAGCACTGCATAGGGGAGTCTCTATGTTCACCTAATTTTTAAATTTGCTCAAGTAACTATTTGGGTTGGAATGGTTTCCTACACTCATTCAAAGCAAAGAAAGAGTATTGTGGGATGGAGCTGAACACCAATAGTTAAACAGTGAATGACAGACATTAAGTGCTCACCATGACATCAGGGAACAAAAAGTCCATATGTGCTTCAGTTTAATAAATATATGCAAAAGATTAGTTTAAGAAAATAACAGTTTGGTTATAAAGACTTTGCTATCTAATTTTGAAATAAATTATTAATTTCATATTATTATCCTAGATGAGAGCAGAGATAGAGATTTTTTTGTTTGTTAAAAGGAAAAAAAAGTCAAAGAAAAAAACAAACAAAATAAGAATCAAATAAGAATCAAATATAAATAACTTTGCAGGCTCAAACAAAACTAAAACCTTATATGCTGTGCCTTACCACAAGAGTATTCATTTTTATTTTCTTCCTGGTAATGCCACAATTTCATTGTTTCAAAGATAAAGTGATAACAAAATGATTGTATGTAAGGAGTAAGGTTTAGGCAAATATACATGAATGTCCTTCTGACTTTGATTTTGCTGTGAAATTCCATATTTCTCACTTTCGTTTTTGTTTTAGAACCTTACTGATTTTTTAAATATTTCCTATCACTTCATGCATAGAAACTTTGACAGAGGTAGTTCAGAATATGAAGAACAGTGGAACACCAAGTTCCTAAAACAACAGAATTATGCATCTTAAATATGTTTGAGTTTCAGAATGCCAGAAGGACATGAAAGCTCTGTTTCTATCTTGCCTGACAAAGAATAAAATTAATAGCTTGGATGAATGCAGCGTAGCCACAAAGGACAATCAGAGTAAATCTATAATGGGCTGAAATTCAGTGAGAGCAATAAAGTGGTCACAGTGGTTTGAAGGAAATGAGAACGAATTTGAAATTTTTTTTAAAAAAAATCTATAATGATCTTTTTTTAAAAAAATGTATGTTTACTCTTGTATTACTTTATCTGATATTACTATAGCTATTACATTGTCCTTCCTAATGTTGCAATGACACATATTACAAGTATGTCATTGCAAACAAAAGAAAATTATTTTATATATTTATCCTCATTTTCAAGAACAGTCTACATAGAAATAGAGGAATTAAAGGAATGGTAGATGGTCATATCAAAGGACATGGTATTTACCATAGGTGAATTTTTATTCTCCACATACATTTATTTCCCATCCACAATGAAGGCACAGGATATCTGGACGCCTCAGAGCTTTGAGTGCCACATTTGCTTCCTGAAGCAGGCCAGAATTGTTTTCAGGGCCCTTGGCAGCCAGTCAACCCCCTGCAACAAGAATTCAGTGTCAAAACTGCAGCTGTCAAAACCCCCAAAAATCTCTGCCCTGCACCCCAAGGCAGTTTTGTTGAGCTTAATTTGCCACCCATATCCCCGACCTGTAACATGGGGGCACTTTCATGGGTACCTCAGCTTGTGAGCACCTTCCTCATCCCCAGGGCCCTGTCTGCATGTCACAGACATGTCTGACTCTGGTTATCCTCCTCACTGGGCCTGATCCATACCCCAACCCACAGACCAACCACCCTGTCCCAGCCTCAGCCCATCCCCAGGGAGATGCCCAGGGCTGGGCTTCCCTGGTGCCTTCCAGTTTTCCTGCTTCTGGCTGGAATGATATGGGGTGGGCTGCCAGGGCCTGCCATGCCACCCCAGAGAGACCCCACTGCTGCCCAGGGAGACCACAGCGCTCAGAGTGACCTGGCAGCCTTGCATTGTAGTAAATTTGGGGGGTGTGATTCATGTTGAGGGTTTCCAGGGAGGTGATTCTCCCTCTCTACTCTGCTTTGGTGACACCCCACCTGGAGAGCTGCATCCAGCTCTGGAGGGATCTCCAACAGAAGAAGGATGTGGACCTGTTGGAATGAATCCAGAGGAAGGCCCCAAAGATTGTCAGATGTCTGGAGCACCTCACCTATGAGAGAGGGCTCAGAGAGCTGGGGTCTCAGCTTGGAGAAGAAAAGGCTCTGGGGAGACTTTATAGGAGCCCTCCAGTACCAAAAGAGACTACCAGAGAGCTGGAGAGGGACTGTTCACAAGGCATGTAGTGATAGGAGAAAGAGCAATAACCAAACTGAAAGAAGATAGATTTGGGTTATGTAGTTGGAAGAAATTCTTCTCTATGAGGGTGGTGAGACATTGGAAGAGGTTTCCCATTGAAGTTGTGGGTATCCCACCCCCAGTTAGGATTCAAGGCCAGGTTGGATGGGGCCTTGAGAAACCTGGTCTAGTGGAAAGTGTCCCTGCCCATGGGATAAACTTTAAGGTCCCTTCCAATCCCAACTGTTCTATAATTCTATGAAATGTCAGCTGAAGACACAGCCAGGATGTCCATGTAATGGTAACCCCTACACCGCCAATGCTGTTGGCAGCAGGGTCTGCAAGCGCCTACAATATGAAATGAAGTTTTCACTGAGTTGGATATGGAACTTTCCATCTGCTCAGACAGAGATTAACTATTCTCTCTTTCTATTTTGAAGACAGACAACACAGACGAGACTTTTGGTGGCCTGTCCCCCTTTCCCAGGCTCTGTTTCAGTAGAGTGCCATACTCTGCCTGCTCATTTCTGCCACCAAACTGTGCATGGAGAGGCAGAGCAGACCCTGAACCTGGGCAGCAAGGGCAGGCAGCCACCAGACTCCTTCCTTCCCCCAGCAGCACCTGAGCCACCCAAGCCAGGTCTGGGACCAAGCACACACCAGTTCTATGTGACTGAAGAAGCAGAACAGTGTAAATCCCAAAGGACGTGTTGTGCTTTTGCAGTCACACATTAGAAGAACACCTGCAGCAAGACAGAGTTTCAGAATACCAGTGCTCACTGCCTGCTTTTAGTCTCTCTTTAAATAAGTCACTCTGCTCATACTATGCAATGTATTTAGACAGGAAAAAAGTGGTTGTCAGAAACAAGAATTTACTATCTTATAGAAAAACCATTAGTTGGATGAAATACAATCCCTCTCTTTTCTGTTGTGTTTTCTCTGCAGATTTTTCACCAGAAGTCCAGGATTAGTTTAACAGACATGTGAGATATTGCCCATTACCCACCAGCTGGGAAGGACCAAAGCATTCAGCAACTGGCATAAAAGTGTATTCAGACACAATATGCACAAATGTAGATTTATTTATGTCTTGCATAGAAGACAGTAATTATTTGAACAGCAGATAAGTCACTGAAAATTTTATTGTCTTGTTTGTTTCAGATGTCTCAAAGGGAAGTCAGTGGTACACATGCTCTTTAAACTGCTCAGGTGAACTTTATCCACTTCGTAAGATGACTGTGTTCCAGTGAAACAGCAGAGTGCCAGATAAACCTCCAGAGCAAGTGAGCTGCCATTACTTCCCCAGCTGGTCACTGCAGCCACTTCATATTGGATAAAGAAATGGGCTTGAAGCATATAGTTGAAATTATTATCATTGGGATTTTTCCTGACATAACCTCTTTAATAATTCAAAAACAAGAATTTGATAATTATCCTGTATCTGTGTTAACAATAGTATCCATCCAATTAAAACACTTGCTAGATTTCATAAGTAGCTGCAGCTGCCTCAGTTTTGATATGGAGTGACTGCACCAAAACTGGATAAGCTATAAACAGCAAGGCCAGTGTGAAGAGAACAGTGGGTTCCTCATGAACTTGGATTTACCCTATAGTGACCTGGGAGAAGATAAGATAATAAGACAAATATGGCTTAGTTCAGTGGGATTGTGTCCAGAGAGGTAAGCAAAGAATCTATTACAATTTGAGTGGTGCCAGAAAAAAGTTCAGCAGATCTATGATGTCTGGAATTTCTACAATGCCCTGAAGAAGCAATGGGCCCAATTGTTATCAATTAAAAGGTCAGAATGAAGAAAATCACTGGAAGAAAAAACCCATCTATCTCTTGGTTCCATACTTGCATTTAGATTGACTTTTAGACAGATCTTTTAAATAAACAAAGGGGAATAAGGACAAATCAGGCTCTGTGTCATACAGATGCTCAACACAAAACAGTATACAAAATATATGGATAGTATGAAAATGAAATCAAGTCTATCTTGCTCTTGATAATTTTCTAGTCATTCACCAATGTCAATGAAGTGTCATCTGGGATCCAGGTAAGTTATGCCTTTGGGATTTTTTTCATATTTGTTCTTGTTTTGCATTTGTCTGCATGACTATATGGTCATGCAGTTTCATAAACTTTCTAAAAGCTATCTTAAAACAATTTACTTTTTTTGCCTGGGATATACTATTTGGAGGTCCATTAGAATTTTTTTTCCTTCCTAATCTAAATTTATTAATGATAAATGAGTGTTCAATCTGATCTTTGAATCATACTTTTCAACCAGAAAATTGGTTTTTTGGAAACACTGGGATAAGACTGTAAAGTAGGCTTGTTAAAGAGGAAATCTATGCTGGAAAGCAATGAGTCTATTGCTAAAAGCAGACAGACATGCTTTCCAAATATACCAAGAGAATTGCACAACTGTTTTCCGCAGAGAACCTGTGGGATTTGAGTACATTTTTATGCTCTGAAAACTCTGAAAATATTCTGCATGCCTCTAAGGATGTACCTTCTCCCCACCACCTCTATAAGGAATTTCATATACATAGAGAAGAAGAGAGTTAAGGAAAAATCCACAAGAGTTTTCACAAGGGAAAATGCTTTGGGAAAGAGGTACAATTACCTGTCACCATCTCCTGGTTATGTTTTTGAATCCTGAAAGAACTTCTACACTTCTTACTCATTCTACGTCATGTAAATAGGTCACAAACCTCTTGTGTCTGACTTCATCAAAAGCCATGACGGGAGGGAGGTCAAGTCATCTGAGCTCTGAGGTTTGGCCCTAAATCATTAACATGAAGGCAGTCATCTGGGTGTCTGTTGGGCTGCTCTGTGCTTAAAACTGGTCCTGAGTCCAACTCCTAATGGATCAGGATGTTTCATCCTGATCATGCTTTTTGTCTCCAGGTTCTCAGTGGATTAATTGTAAATGACCACAAGACCACACAATGGCTGAGTTTCTAAGATCATGCCAAAAACACAGAAGGAGGTTGACATATCTGTGCAAGGTGATCCACACAGAGGTCATGGCCAAACTGGGACCACCTACTGCAAAGCTGGTTTGTGAGCTACTAGTGCCGTCTCCCTTAGCCATCCTACTGGGAATTTCCAAAGAGCTCACTTACAAATGGGTCTTTCTATGGAGCATTCACCTGTACCACATGTCAACTCAGAAGCTGACCCAGCTCAAAGAACCTTTACTATGACACAGCCCCAAATATCCTGTGACAATTGCCTTTAAAATAAAAAACTGGGTCATCCCTGCAGTCATATTCATGTGAGCAATTGTTATGCACTGAGGTAAGTGTCATTACAGGAATGGACTATTATCACGAGCAAGTGTTTGAAACTCTCTCCTCAGGAGAGTAGGTGCATCCCTTCAGCTTCTCTCTTCTCACAGGGCCTCTGTTTGGTGTAACATTCATATACTTGAACTATAAAGCCCACCTTTCATGCTGTCTATTCAGTTTTCCAATTGACTTTAAAGAAAGGTCTTTGTCTAAAGACACTGTAAGAGATTTGAACTCTGTCAGGAATGCCCCCTGTGAGTTCAAATCACATTACTTTGCCCACTAGGCTCATTACAAAAGGAAGTTGAACCTACAGCTTTCTGAATTCACCTGAGAAGCCAAGATTGGACCACAATAAAGAAGGGCAATGTGGTTCTCTTGATAGGCCCAGGAACAGCTCTGTTAACATCCTCAGGAGTTATTGTATCTATAGATAGAAGGAACAATTTTCAAATGCAATGCCAGAAACTCAGGTGTCTGTATCTCTGCCAACTTTAAATACTACATTAAACATAGCTTTATGTGTCATGTGTCTAAATTTAGACACCCTAGTTTTAAGGATGAACTTATAAAGAGGGCAATATATATCCAAGAGAAGACAAAAACACTCCCTTAGAGTACTTTTGACTTCTTAGAAATACTTTTTAAATCGTTATAAAAGGCCATGGAAATATTCTTCCTACTTGCATATGAATAAGACTGACTGGTAAGAATAACATTATCAGCATTTAAGGGGGTGATCTTTATTTTCTACTAACGCCAATTTAGTAAAGTGTCTTCTTGATTTACATAATATCATGAATAGCACTTCCTGAACTGTTCATGACAGAGAACAGGATAACCAGAAAATGGCTCCAATTACAGTCATCGCACAATAAAACAGTGTGCAGGGAATAGTTTAAGATTCCTCACCATTTTGTGCATTATGTCACTCTCACCTAGACAAACCACCTGGAAACTGCTACCAAATCTGTGCAGTTGCACTTCACACTTTCCCTATGTGGTTGAAAATACCTCATAAAGTACTCAGCTAAATCACAGATAATTAGGCTCCATTGTTTAATTCAGCACAACATAATGCTATTATATCACTTCAGCATAACTAGTCAACTGGTCTTGTGTCAGAACAGAATCACTGCTTTAAATGTGCAAATGAGAAAGCAGTCCCATCATGTGGAGCCAATTCAGAATTTTTTGGTTACAATAAGCAAAGTAGATAGAAAGGTTAAAAAGTGTGAGATTTTTATTGGGGAGCAAAATCAAATCAAATGAATCAAATACATGTCCATCACTCCCTCTGTGGGTGTGTGTCTGGAGAGGAGGGTTGAAAACTCCATTTTTTATATTTTTCTCTCGTAAAAGGAAAGCATGAGCCAAGTACTGATCTCATCTGTATTCTCAAATCTTACTGACTCGCTCAAACTCTTCTGCAAAGTTTGCCAACAAAAAGCTGACGTGCAAGACAAAACTTTAAGGAAATCAATGCCAAATAATTGCCCAAGCCATAAGAAAGAATAAACTTGCCAGTATGTTATGTTCTACCAACACTGTGGTGAGCTGTAAACCTAAAATCTAGGGGAATGAAACAGCCCTTATTGTGCATAGTAGGCTTTATATAACAGCAGGCAGCACAAATCATTTCTCTACTGCAGTTCAATAGCTAGTCATTCCCTCTCTTCTATATTCAATTCTGCACCAGAGCCATGACTTAAATGCTATGCTGCTGTCATTTAGTTGGCTCTCCTTTCCTGGGCTGCCAAAGGAGATGCTTACAAATGAAGCTATTGTCCCAGTGATCAGGCATCTCCTGGTGGGACAATATATGATAAATTTTTAAGGACACGGCTGCAGCATGAAACGTGCTGTATTTTACACCAGATATTGTCATACAAGGTTGTCCTTCTTTTTCTTCACTTTTAAGATTTAAGTATTGTTAGACAACTAAAAAGTGTCAGAAGGAGATCCAAGGTGTGCCTGGCAATATAGCACTGTAGGCTCATGGAAAATATCAGCTGTAAATTGCAAGGATACAGATAACCTAATTCCATTGAAGCAAATCCAAAAGGTATGCTGAGTATTGACAGAGTTTATTAATTGGACTCTACTTGCCCTAAAAACGTGGATTCTTTTTAATTCTGTTCCAGGGAAGATTTTAAATGCCTTATCCAAAGATAAACATAGTCCCATATTTAAGGACAAGCAAAAAGCTATTGCTTGACATGTGTGCATGGTTTAACTGGTATTTCAGGTACAAGCCCAACATATGAGGTAGTTGCAAATTTCTCAAATAAAAATATTGAAAACCACAAGGGATAAAACTCATTTGAAAGTCAATATTTCTTTCAAAGAATATCGGTTCCAAACATGAAAGCAAGGCCCAGATACCCACTTCCTATCTCCATGGCAGCCACAGAATCTAGGTCTAGGTTCCACCAGTAACAACCCCTTCTCACAGTCTTAAAAGCAATTTTACCATAAGCCACTTTAGGGAAATATATTACTCAGTGATTTAAAAAACCTCAATTGTAATGATCTTTCAAACTGAGAAACAAGGGCTAATCAACATATTCAAGTAAAATGGATCATTATACAGAAACACAGAGGGCAGTCAGTGTCTTATATTCAGCCAGTGGTGGACAAAGCAAATAATGCCATAGATTATGCTGCAAGAGTGCCACAGTATGAGCTCCTGCAAGTCAGTGGATACAACAATTTTCCTCCTTTGGTGCTAGAAATAAGGCATTCCACTAGTTCTATAGTACTAGAGGAATATTTCCCAAGTTTCATTTTCCTTTAGAATGGTTTTTTGAATCATGAGCCACAGCTACTGCAATTATCAAACCTTCAAAGCCCAAAGCATTTTCTTCCTAGGCCAGCTGTTATTGGAGGTATTCAGTACTGATGTTGTGATTCTTGTCTTATTGCTTTATAAAACTATATTAAAATACTTTTGCTAGTAAAATGTTGGTTTTTTTTTTTTTCCTTCAGTATCTAACTACCTCCCTTGCAGATAGACTGGTTACTCCAGGTATTCTGATGTGAGATTTAACAGGAAGAGGGTAATGCCTAAAACTGAGGGCTGATAGTCCAAACTGCTGCTGAAAGGCGTAGAAGGAAAGAAAAAATTTTGTTGTGTAGGACAAGAGTTATAAGTACTCAATAGATGCCACCTCAAGCTTTCAGAAGAATTAGTACAAGACTTTTTGCAGGGAATAACCTAAAACTTACACTCATTAATATCCTTAAGTTCCCCAGGCCATATACGCAAGCATAATCGGTTATGCTGAAGCAGAAAACTGAGACCTTGCAAATTATTACTTGAAACCAAAACATTAGGAATGCCGCCATGTTCTGTGATTCTAACCATGAAAACATCTGGAAATTTTTAGAACTTCTAGTTCAATTTTTATTCAACTTTCAGGTTGAGTTTATGGCTCAGTATTTTCAGACTAACATTTTCTTTTAGTCCTCTCGTCAGCTGTATGGAAAGACACTGATTGCATTCTTGACTATTTTCCTATTGCTTTATGAAGCTGAAAAATATACTGATAATAATCTCTGTCTTTTCTCTTGCGACACTGTCTGCCTGGCAAAAATTTCTGAACAATGTGTTCAGTTAAGATATTAGAAGCAAAGATTTTCTCTGCATCAACAAGCAGAAAAATTATTTTGTGATTTTCCTCTACATATTTGCTACTTTGATTAAATCAGTAGATGCATCTCTGAATTCTCATGAGACTATCAAAGAGCTTAATAATGCAGCTACATGTGGTTTATAAAAGCCAAAATATTCTTTCAATAGGTGTTGAAATAAGTTTTATCAGTTCTTCTAGTTACTTCCCACATTTCTTAGCCATGTTCTCTACAAATACCATATCCACAGACACAGCACAAGTTTATAGAGATCCTGGCTTTTCATGTGAGTGGTCCAGGACAACTGTGTTGAAAGACATACATCCATTTGGTTAAGCATGAAGTAAGACAAGAAGGGAAGAAATTTTTGAATAGACAACCTGTCTTTAATGAGTCTTCAGCATCAAATAGCAGCATATGAACACTCTTACTGACATTTTAGTTCAACATCTCAAATATGACAGACCAAAGACATAATTTATTAACAGTTGGCAGTCTGGCACTGACTGGGGTCCAACTTATACTGCAGTGTGCTCTGATTTTTCTCTCTGTTTTTTCAGACTATTTTAACTTTCAAAAGAGCTTTGTCATTTGCCAGTACACTACTCTAATTCCAGACTTACTCCTGGTTGTGTATTAAATACACTACTTACACAATTAAAAACTGTTTTTAAACATTAGTGTAACAGGAAAAAAATAGGTATGAATAAGCAATCTTAGGCAAAGCTTAATTCTTATGTCTTAGTTTCCTTTCTCTTACAAGGATTACTGTTTTTGTCAGACTCCTCATTGTGTCCAGCCAGATTCAGTTTTGTACTTCAATTATTTTTAGGTAAGATTTCTCCCCAAATGTTTCAAGATATTAAACCTAGAGATTGTGCCAACCTACAGGTCTTTCAAAAATAATTGATAGTGGAATGCTACGATTCCTTTTTTCTCCTCCTGAGATTAAAGTTTAAGAAATATCTCACACAGAACAGTAGGATTGTAAAGTCAAATGAGGATATAAATGACAATCCTGAATTAGATAAGGACTGAAACTATTTATGAACTCACTGTCGTAGCCAAGCAGAAAAGATCAGGTAAACAATCTCTCATGGGGCTTCAGATCCTGGACAATCTCTCATGGGGCTTCAGATCCTGGACAGGCTGCCTCATGATATCTCAATATCTCTTCATGCATGCAGGAGGACCTAAATGACTTCAGAGTTCTCGAAGGTTCTCTTTAGACTAAGAAAACATGTCTTCTCCATTTTTGTGAGGAATCAAAGGGGGGAAAGTAAAGGTAATGCTCCAACTATGTAGCAAAAGGGAATACAGGGAAAAAAATGGGTAATATTTTTTTTCCTTCAGAAGCCACTTTTTTT
>VXBB01020334.1:401699-478325 GCA_013399915.1 Illadopsis cleaveri | reverse complement strand
TTTTTTTTTTTAATCATAGGGTATCAAAAATTTGGCTCCTAAATCCTGAATTTGCCTTGCCACATATTTACTGGCCAAACAGTTCTCAGATATCCTATCAATGCCATGGGTTCTTACCCCTGAGCAGTAAAGAATAATAAAGGCAAGTGCAGATGAAATATACATGAGTGATAAATTCTGGATTTGCCACTCTGGCAGGATATTGCTTTTATGACTGAGATCCAGGGTACTTTAAGCCAGGCCATTTCAATTCAGTTTGCAGAAGAAAGACTGTGAAAAAGACTGTTAACTTATTTTTCTATACAGATAGAATTTTTCTATACTGATGAAACGGCTTTGAATCAACAAGTTCAGGACATTTTGATTTGATTTCTTTTCATTTTACAGGGAGGGAGTAAAGAATATCACCAGTGATTTGCAGTGAGGTGGATCAATACAAAACAGTAGGCCAGGTCCATTAAATGCTTGAGGTTCAAATATCTATGTTTGAAATGGTGAAGAGCACCACATGAGTGAATGATACAGAGAACATATCAATTAAAATGCTTTGTTTTTATCAAATGGTGGCAAGACATCAGTGCTTTTCTCATTCTTTCACTATTTATACTTGATTTTAATCTTTTTTACCGGGCGTACCTTGCAATTGTTTTTTTAATGAGAGATCTTAAGAAACATTCTTGAAAAACATCTAGATGTAGTACACAGAAAAAACTTATAAAGATCCCCTCACAATTCTGTTAACCAAAAATTTTTTTTTTGGCTGGGGCCATAATGCTTGAGAAAAATTACCTCAAACTTCTGTGTAATGGCCCAGCCTGAGCACACTAAGACCAAGCTATCTACTGATGCACAAAGAACCCAGGGGACACCTGGACTAGTAAGTCTTGGGCTGAAGTCCATCGGTCTTGATCATCAACTCTTTCTTTCAACTAAAAGTTTCAGGTCATCAAAAATCTTCCTTAGTGACCTACTGCATAATGTAAAGTATTGTTCTCTTCAAGGGAATGATTGTTTTCCTCTTCTAATTCATTTCCCAACTTCAGAAGCTTTAACAATTATCTGCTTTAATACAATATATTTCCCCCATCTTCCAGCAAAAACAGGATGTTCACAAATATATCTGAATAGCAATTCACTGAATGTTACTTCACTATGAGTATACCTGCTTTAAAAATCCATTACAGAGGGAGTTCCCAGTGTGGTGATACAGTACAAGTGTGAGTGATACAAATAAAAAAACTTCTGTTTCTGTACTCAATAAAAACCAGATGTCAGCTCAACGAAGTCACACTGCCTAATTCAGGCAATATCAGGAACGTGCATATGTCCAAGTCCCTGTGCTCAGCCATCCATTCATTTTTCCATATGTACACAGTGTACTTACATCAACAGTGGTTGTACACCCTCAGGAAGTAAGTTCTCCAAAAATTTGAATATATCACAAAACTGCAGTCAGAACTGTCATCTACGAGCTAAAATGGAGATCTCTGTTGCTAGTGGAATACAAGGTATGCATTAGAAATCTGCACTGCAGATAAGGGATCTGTAGTAAAAATGGAAGAAATGCTGTCTTCATTAGTTCTATATATTGTTTATTTTAAAACATAAACATACTCCATACTTTCACCTGATGGAAGCTTTAAAACTAAGATTTAAATGTGATAAGTACACAGCTGTAAATATATATACTAGCAAATTCAGGGGGTTTTTGCAATTATTAAGTTTTTTTACAATCGTTGTCTTTTAATGGCATAGCATTTATAAAAATGTTGGATTTAAATTTTATCTTGTTTCACATTAATATTGCAAATGAAGCCAGATTTAAATACACTGGAAACTCTACTTACACAACAGGAATTCAACGACACATTTGTGAGTGTATAACGAAACATATACATATGTGTGTATATACACACACACAAAGATTTTGGAGATTCCTCTCATATGCAAAGATTTTTAAAGTATTTCTATGTGTTAATGGTCTCTTCACAAGTCACTGTGTACTTCCACACTCTCACAGTATAAATACACTGCCTTAAAGTACAGAGATTGTAAAAGTAGCAGAGATATTAATAAACGGAAAATATCTCAGCCATCCAGTGCATCTTCCAGATGATGCAGGATTATTGCCTGCATCATGTTTTTTCTTGTTTGTCTAAGTATAGCTAAGTATCCTTCCACCATATGCTACAGATTATTACACTTCCTAATGGACATCACTCAACTTTTAAGTTTGCAGACAGAAGTTTCCTATTCTTTAAGTCATCCTCATCTCTCACTTTATTCTTTTGTGCTACTCAATCTTGTCCTGTCTTCAGTAACAGAGATGCTGTATCCTTCTGTGTTTTCTTTCTTTCTATTTTTTTCCTCATCCCTCCACTCATTTCCCTTTATCTATGGCATCATTCATGGCTTTCTTCTATTCCCTTTCAAGTCTTTCACAGTCTGTGCCCTGGCCACCCTGTCATTTTTCATTCAATAGAAGTGGATATACTTTCTTCCAATCAACACATGGTTATGGTCTTCAGGACCAAATTAATAATTTTTTCAAAGGTTTTCATGCTTTCTGTCTTCCTGGATTCTCCCTCTTTTTAGTTCACTTGGAATGTGCTTCACACAAACAGAAAATCCTTATCATTTCCCTCCTTTAAGCACTCTCTTATTGCCACACATAAAAGGTAGCAGGGAGAAGAGCTGTGCTGATTGATATAATTGCCTTGTGTGACACTACTGTCTTTATTATCCTCTATCCCCATGTTCCTCTCTCACACACCACTCTTTGACAACCTATGGCCCCTGTTGCCTCTTAGCCATTAAGGATTTTGGAGCAAGGTCAAATTTTTTGGTGTTTTCCTCACTGATTTCCTGGGCAGCAATCAAGGCTGCTAGACACCATGTCAATACAAAATACTAATTATTAATATTCATTGACCTCTTATATTTGGAAACTTATGAGTACAAGTCATGTTTACCATGTACTATAAACAAGACAAAATGTCTCATCCCACTGATAGCAAATGGATATTTCTAATCATCTTAAATTATGGTCTGCATACCTAATCTAGTGAGGTAGAACCTTGTTAGTT
Source organism: Illadopsis cleaveri (assembly GCA_013399915.1). Lineage (NCBI taxonomy): Eukaryota > Metazoa > Chordata > Aves > Passeriformes > Timaliidae > Illadopsis > Illadopsis cleaveri. The sequence continues at coordinate 475,239 of VXBB01020334.1, read as the reverse complement.
ATTTTCTTTACTTTTGCTGCCCTTATATCCATTCCTGTAGACCTTTTGAGGTGATTTACCAATTTCTTGTGGTTCCATATTAACTACGTTCAGTCTTCTAACCTGAACATCCCCCCTAGTTTAGCTAGAGGAAACTCCAGGAGAAAAATATTAGAAATTATTAGTAGTATGTAGCAACACTTTTTCCTCCCAGCCTAAAAGGAAATATAATGACAAGAATTAATAGCAGCACCACTGCTTCCCCTAGAGAATCTGTAAGTGAGTAGTGTCAGATGTAGGTGAATATTTTTTTACTAGGTCAGGGAAACTTTCATGAAAGAAACTCTAGCTGCACTAGCAGTGTAGGTGTTGCTTGGACTTCGCACAAGTACTACTATTCACATTCCATCACATCAGCTGGCACAGCTTAACTTTGAAGCTGATCGATCAAACAATTTTTTTCATTCAGGTTAAATATAATTCAACTTATGACATAAACTAAGATATCTGAACAAGAATGAATCACTTTCCAATTTTATTTGAGGAGTATGCAGTTACATGGGGGTTAGATTTGAGTAAGGTTATATGGGTATTTGGAATAGAAGGAAACAGAAAAGTTGAAAAACCATTCAGAAAAGTTCATGTTAAATCAGCAAGAGATATTACCCATGTCATGTTCTTGATTGAAAAAGCTGAAAAAAAAAGCCCTGGGAGAGAGTGTTTTGGGGCAGAGTACTGGGAAGAGCAAGTCTTGAATCATAGGGAAATTATCTTCAATTGTTATTTCTCCCATGTTCAAAAACCCAAAGCTTCACACTCAGAAACATGTGGCATAGAGATAACATAAGTAGAATAACTGAGTTGGCATGAAACTCCATCTAGGCAATGTAACTCTCTTGGGATTAATACGATCCTATTAGAAAATAACTAACTTCTTTCTTCTTTCCTGGCTTTTTTTTTCTTTTAATGAAAGACACTGCACATCCCACTCAGCATTGGCCAGCCCCTGAGGATGTTGTGAGTGACAATACTATGTCATATTACATGGTTTACAGTACCTAGCACAATGTGGCCCTCAACCCTGAAGGAGGCTTCCAGATTCTACCTAAGGACAAATAAATTACAGCAAATACATGCAAATAAACAGTCATTTAACGGTAGTCGAGACACATTGTTATGCTCTCTCCATCCTGAAAACCTTCACTGAAAAGTATTTTGAACCATTTTCAGGGGTTTTTTTCTTTCTTTCCTTATAAGCAATATCAAAGACACACACCAGAAGATGTTGCTTAGGCTATCATGTCGTATTTCCTATGATGCCAAGGGAATGTTTTCTTTTCTGGCACTTCCACAGCTGGGGGTAGGGTGGTTTGCAGGGTTTAGCAGGCAGGGCAAAAAGCTCTTTGAATATTGCTATTCTTTTTTTAATTTTACACTGCATATTGCCTCATGCTCACTTGTCTAAGGATGCAATATGCAGAGCCACTATATCATAGTTTCAATATGACACATTGTGAACCTTCTGGCTTCCAGTCCAGGAGCCAAATGGCATTGTGTATTCCCTCCATTTGGCCTCATTTTCATCTTCCCCCTTTGCACCCAGACTGACAAGAGGAACATATGAAGCTTTGTCTCGCTGCTGCATCTTGACCTTGACCTTCCAGCTTTAGAAAAGGGTACTTGCATGCGCAGGGCCGCTATTGTCCGCAGCCGGGTCCCACTTTCTTTTGACATTAAGCGAGTAAAAGGCCACGTGACAGAGTCCCTTTGCAGCCCCAACATTTCTGTCCTGCTTTCTCCTTTGCAAATATTTTAGTACTGACTCTTTTTTTTCCCCCTCAGGTCAGGCTTACAGCACCTTTTGCTTTTTTTTCCTCTCTGTTGTTCCTATCCCCCTCTCCTTTTCCTACACACATACACGCGAGCGCGCACGCACGCAGACACGCACGCAGACACACACACACACAGAGGAAAATCTATATGTGTCAGACATTCAGCAAGGGAAAGACAAAGGCACTGAGTTAATTACCCATCATTTACTGCTGCTGAGAAGAACAGATGGTAGCAGGCGATATGTAAATGGCAAGGGGCAGTGAATTATTCGATTTTTTTAGATTAATCGTCGATGACAAAGGAAGTGATTACAAGCTGTGACATTTATACAAATGTATAAAGTACATAATGCTAGAAAAAAAAGGGCTTAATATTATTATGAGGATGTCAGGCATGTGAACACCATTGTCATAATACAAAGCAACACATTTTGTGAGATCCAAGGATCTGCTTTTCTTTGATTTGCAAACTTTAGTAAGTCCTAGCCTCTGGAAATATATATTTCCCAAAACGAATCCACGCCTGACAACCATGAAAAAAAAAGGTTTGGGTGCTTTTGCATATTTCCCACAATGCATAACTCTGCCTAGTCTCAGCAGTAGAGCTTATGAGGGATGAAGCTGATGTCGAATCAGTGTGGACTGTAAAACAGAAAAAGGTGCTAATAAAACACATAGACAGGAAATGGAAAATAAAAAGAAAGGTGATGTTTAAGCTGACAGGCCCTCTGTGAGGACAGGAGGGCAAACAGTGAAGTGGAAGTGAAGACAGAAGAAAGTACTGTTTGTTTACTGCATGTCTGAAAAATAATCATTTTAGAGACCTTGAAGGTCAGAATGACATAATTTCCAGGCCAGGCCTTGCTGTTTTTACACAAACATCCAACCTGCTCATCCTCAAGGTAGTCTACTATATTTTCTGCTGTATAAATAATTAATTGGTACATGAGGAAAACAGATGCTTTCTTTTGCAGATCATAGAAAACGCTCCATCATCAAAATGTCTTCAATCACCTAATTATTAAATCTATACGGTGCTAATAATACAGATGGGAGATGAAGCCAGTGAGCCGCAAATTTTTTTCCCATTGAAGCATCCCAATCTACTGCATTCCTTGTTTCACATATTGCAGTGTACTACTCTCTGTAACATCAGCAAGGCAAATAGAGGGGAGAGTTTGGTGACAAGCTTATTTATCCTCCTCAGAAATACTTTCCAATCAAGCAAGGGAAAACATCACCAAAAATTGCTGTGAAACACTCCACTGTTGTGCATGCTTTGTTGATTATAGAGGGGTGAAGGAGGGACAGAATAACAGTATATTAGTCATCAGTACTGGGTAGTACATTTAAATCTAGCAATCCATTTCATATGAATATTTTCGCAGGAATAAAGTGCTGGCTGTACCAATCTGCCCTGAAGAAAGAGAAGAATAAAATGCTGTAGCACACTAGTATTCCCAGTGTGGTATTATTAAAAGCCAGATACCCAAGATAAGCACCAACAACTAAGCTATTGGTTTCTAAGCTGTATTTCTTTTTCTTCCTTTTAGATAATGTTACCTCCATGAGATGCAGTTAATGCAATAATGTAGTTTCCACTTTGTTCATTGGGGCACATGCAAGGTTGGTTGGTACATTTGTCTTTCTCTAAGCAAACATAGCATGGACTCAAGAATAAATATACAGTTATTGAAACAATTGAGCTGCATCCATTTCTCCTAACTGAAGACACTAAACTGAAAGTGTCCCAAATCAGTTCACATTGCACATATCATGTTATCTACTTATTTGCTTGGGATTCTGAGTTAAAGTTGTAACTTTAACTCATGGAGGTGGGGAAAGGCAGTCATTTCTCTCTTACAAGGCTAGGAAGCAGAAGAAGATTCTCCCTTCCTAAAAATTAAAGAGAAGGAAAACATTCTTCCAACTGAGGAACAGTGAATGGGAGATGACATTGTGAAAATATCTAAGTAAGTGTCAATAGCAGTATTTCTTAACCTTCCCTAGATAAAATGAAATGGTTCCAGTGAGAAAATCCTCACTCCCTCCTCCTCCCCCACCTTCTTTTTTTTTAAACAAAGGATGGATGATTTATGACATGGGCATGAGCATATACAGCTTTCTTGTACCTATAGATTCATATTTATGAGATTTTTTTTTTAAACATCATAAGTAGACCATACATTACTGCAGACTTTCCATTATTAAAGTGTTAACGGATTCCAAAGGACAAAAAACAACATCAAGAGCGAAACATATGTTTTTATTTGGAGAAAATGGCTGAATCTGAATTTGTACCATATCTAGACATATATTTATGTACATTCCTGCAACACAACAAATTCATGAGGGAAGAGAAAATAAAATATCTATGCATTTCTACAGCTTTCCACTGCTTTGGAGATATTTATTTATGAAAACCACAGGTAGTCATTATTTATAGTCCTGATCTTTTTGTTCTTTCATTTTTTTTTTTTTTTACTAAAACAAAGATGAAATTGGAATTGATTTTTTGAGGGACATTTATACTGAAAGCAGGATCATTTTATATTTTCACAAGTTGAAATCTGTATTCATTACTATGAAGAAATGTAAGACCAGCAAGCTAAAGTATTTTCATTTGCGGCCCGTATTTGTTTTATAGGAAGCTTGTCACTGCACCATTGCATAAAAATGGAATTTAAACTATGCTTGCACAATAGAATGACATTCAGTGCAGTGTTTTCATACGCATTGAAATTATACACCGGATATATATTTTTCTTATGTGTGTATGTATGTAAACACATATTTGTGCAGAGAGGGTTTTTTGCTTGGTTAGCTGTAGAGTTCGTGTTTAGGCAAGCGCACCTAACAATCACAGCCTCCCATTAAGAAGATATGCATATATAATATTTCTATGCAGATGTGTATGCTTGCCATTATACATCTACAAGCATGTTTGGTAGTACTGTTTTCATTTTTTCATTCCACTGCTGTTCACATTAAAATAACAGTGAATTTCATCTGTTGTGTGTTGTAGAACATATACCACTGCAGTCTGTCTAACCTGGGAAAGCAGGATATGCTGGGAGACCAGCATCTTTTCAGTCACTGGGAAACGGGGAACTATTATTAAAAAGTGGAATGAGAAGGCCTATTGTGGCAGTGAAGAGGTGAGTCAGGGCATCAAGACCTTGTTTAGTGAGAAAGGTCAGGCACTGGATAGCAGTTAAACACCCCAGAAAGACTCTAGGTTATTTTTCACTTTATTGTATGGCCTCCTACAGCTGAGCCAGTAATATGTTCAATCTTTAGTGGGATATAATAAAACCCCTAACCAGCTAGGAAAGCAAGTATTTTCCTTTAAGTCACTTTCATATGTATTAGCACAGATTTGCATTTTTTCATTAACATGCACATCTATCTTTGTGTGTTATGCTTAAAATATACGTTGTAAGAGCAAATATGACAAAAAAACTATTTGGTAAAGGAGTTACAGCCATAAAACTTTATTTTTGGTAGGCTTTAAACATTTCAGGTCATTTAAAATTATCACACTGCTAATATAGTCCTATTCCAGAAATAGCTCACAGCGCTCTGGACTCAGCCTTTCTGAAAGCAGATAAGCAAGTCCACTAGCATCAGTATTCCAAAATACCAAAACAAACCAACAACAAAACAGATAGACTAACACCTAAACGATGCCCCTTTAGACGTGTCTTTCAATGCACTTCAGCTGACTCCACTTTTATATAGGTTATAGGATTTACTACAGCAACCTCACCACCCTCTCCAAAAAAAAGTCTAGCTCCCCCTTCTTTGTGACTTAAATCAAACCAATAGAGCCCTCTATTGGTAAAAGACCAAATAGCTACCGAAGTTTCTTTGCAATAGGGAGCCTATGCCATCATGTTCCAGTTGAAGTCAATGGCAGATGTTTTTAGACTTACCCAGCATTAGCAATAGGTCCTGAGAGAAAAGGCCTGTGTTATCCCCCAAGTATGATATTTCATTTTTCTTGTTATTGCAACTGTCTTATGCAAGTGGTAATTTTGAGCACATAATCACCACATAAGCCTGTAACACACCTAAGAGCACTTTGTTCTCCTCAAAAACATTTCATTTTCTGAAAAGGATGCAAATATATTACACCTGGCCCTGATTCAACATTTCTGCTTTGATAAGTACAGGATTTTGACTTGACTCAGAAGGTTTTTGGGACATCATCTTCTGTACAGTCCTACATATTAATTAAGGCCTTGGGTACATTATAATTAAGCAGCCTAAGGCCAAGTCACCACAGCAACCAAAAGATGCATTACTTTTTTCATTAATAGATGAGAGAGTGTATCAGGAATGGAAGTTATTCCTGCAAAGAAATGCAAGGAGATAAAACGAGGCAGTCTTTACAGAGGAGGACTGCTAGGGACTTCAGAGAGATTTTTCCCAGTTCAGCCAGCCAATGTTGAAAACAAACATTGATTATTCCTTATGATTTGGCCCATAATTTGTATCTCACAGTCCATATTTCACAGCCCAGTTCATGGCAAAACTGTTGCTTGTCGTCAAACGGATCCAAGTACTTAAAGGCACTATTGACTTCATGGACTCCTTCTTGGGGCAGGCTTAAGGGAGGAAGAGATTTTGCAGGAAGATAGACTCTAATAATGTCTGAGTTTTGCTGAGGTAGCTGTCCATATCTCGGCTTCAACATTGTGGGATCTCATGACTCTCTTACCTATTTATGTATTTACATAACATTATTAGGATTAGCACATTGTGATTATGAAGTGGTTGTGTTTACTGCTTAATTATTAAGGAAAGACTCTGGCCTATCCAAAGGTGAAAATCATTTCTGTTTTGTATATTAAGAATCAAAGCAAAAAAAGCTGATTTAGGCTGCCACCAAAGTGATCTGTGAATCCACAATGTGGCTAGACCTGTCCTCCAGTTTTTGGAAATGGGACCTGGTAGGGGAACAAGTTTTTCCCCAGAGCTTAAATGGAAGGAGGTTGATGCATACCAAGAACTAACCCAGATACAGAGATGAGGCATGACCATATCCAACATACAAGCCAGAAACCTTGGAGCCTTCCTGGGTCCCAAAGCTCAGATGTAGTCTAAGGTCAAGGTCACCAGGGAAGGCTTTAGTGGATGCACTCCTGAAAACAGAAAACCAAGTCTGATGCTTCCAACTGTTTGGCAGCCTACATGGCCTCTGGCTCCTTCTGCCAGTCCCACATGGTCTAGTCATGTTCTCACTGAGTCCAGAACCTTTCTGAAAGTCAACATCAGTTTTTCCAGCTGTCTGTGAAGTTGATAGGATACACTGTTGATAGGAGGTCTGTCCTATACCTGCGCTAGGGTTGCATGGGAGATATTAAACCAGCAGCAAACTCATCCATCTTCACATCTGTGTGAGTCATTCCTTCCTCCTTTCGTGTCACACTTGCTCTACCCTTAAGGTCAAACCATGTTCTTTCACCAGTTTTTTCCATGTCTGTTGCTATTTTTCTGCTTTTTGTGGACAAGAAGGAAAAAAAATAAAAATATTGTATGAACAATTCTAAATGTACAAATTATGTACAAACATCTAATTGCTCAAAGGTGCAGAAGTTTCTTTAAATTTTTTTTTATTATTTTACTTGTATGAATTCTATTGAGCAGCAAGATTTAAAATAAGCTGTGGATGCTCAAGATACTAAAATGTGCAAAAATAATGCCTCCTTTCAAGTTAAGTTTGGGTTGTTGCATTTCCTACTTCTTCCAATCACGTTTCTGTGAGACACAAAGACAAACTAGTTCAGGAAGGTCATGGCATCTACCAGGAAAGATGACACTGTCAAAACATGAGAAGTTCTTCACTGGACATTTTCTGCCCTTCTTCCCTAATAATTGCTGAACATCCATGTATGTTCTGCGTAATAGGCATCTCTCTATTACTGTGTGACACAGTGGAAATTATTTGAATTCTATTTTGGAAAGACAAAGCTCTACTGTACTTCCGTCTGAGTACTCAGATATCTCTGTAAGAATTACATGAGAAACTATGAGGGGAAAGGTAGAAGAGAAAAAAAGTCCTTGTGAACTGTAAGCCAACCTGCTATAACAAATCAGTCTGCTACTTTGCTTATCAGGACTTGCAAGTGCTGCTTCAGTCTAAGCAAGTTCCTTTGCATTTCCCTGGGCATGTGATCTTCTCTGCTCTGCTTGGCAGCACACGGGATGTGACCAAAAAGGGAAAGAGAGCAGGAGCTGAACTGATGTGTCTCATTGCATTTTTCCTCTTTGTCTTTGATGCTATGTATTTATTTTCCTTTCTACATTTGCCAGACAACATAATGGCCTTTAAAACATCTAAAGTCTTGGAGAAGTGATTTTTTTTTCTTAATTCACTAACACCAATTATTTAACCAGGCAAAGAAACCCAATTTTTTTTACGAAGAAGTAATGACTTTCTAAAAATTATGCCATTCCACGATTAAACAGAAGAAAATGCCACTGTGTTAAAAACAGCTTGCCTCACACCCTGAAGCTCTTGATGCTATAAATAGAGGAGGCTGGCAGCCTCCAGCTCGCCATCTCCCACTGTACTGACACACTGTAGTGCAAGCAAGGGATATGACTGCTGCCTTCACCTGAGGAGAGAGTATTCTGGTGTCTTGTCAGTGTCTGCTGAGAAAGGGCTTCCAATTGGCTGATTTCTACCCTGTTAGGAAAATTACAGCCATCCTCATTACATCTCTTCCCTTCTTTTTTTTCCCAGAGTGGCACAGGTAACAAATTTGAATGGATGCAGTATGAGTGTGACTGCTAAAGAAATGCAATAACAATGACATTAAAGAGAATATAATTTCAAATCCAGTCTTAAAGGGAAAAAATAACAGGAATAAAAGTAAATTAATGCAAACACTGCACGTAATCTCAGATTTGTAATGCACAAAAAAAATAATTTTAAAAAGTAATTACAGGATGCAACCTTACAGAGGAAGATACCAAAATTATTCTGAAATTGTTTGACTGTGTATATAACTGATGAACTTATTTCTAACCTGTGGAAAAGAAAGCCAACATGAAGCGCACATTGCAAGGTTGCACTTGCTCCAGGATAAAATGAAAGAAAGGTGTGGCCAGGTGTTCTTCCCAGCAAAGTGTTGTAGAAAAAATAAAGGTTAAATCAATTCACCTGGACGTGATGTGTGCTCAGATCTCACCTCTCTCTGAGTGCAGGAAGCCTCACGTGCTTCAGCAGACGTGACCCTTGTGCTCAGACACTGCCAGCAGGGTGCCGAGAACAGGGACAAGGACAGGGACTGGCTAGCAAGATGCATCACTAACCACCCCCCAGATATGTGCAGAAAGGTCCTGGCAGGATAGCCTGCCCAATCCTCCTTCTGAGGAAGCCCTGACCCCTGCCATCACTTCGTTTGCTCCCAAGAGGTTGCAGTGCTGGTCCATTGTCCTTCTCTTACACACACAACCAGCTGGAATGGGCATGCTGGTAACTTTTCTTCTCCCAGACAGGGGTACAGCCAGCTTCAGAAGGATTAGACAGATCAGTGTCAACAAAATCCAAGAAGAGTCAGAGTTTCAGTGAACAATTTACTGAGAACAAAAGAAAATTCTCTTTACTATGTGCAGTGACAAAGCACCGGGCAGAGGCAACAACTGAGCTGCAGATTTCTTATTTGTGGCACCACAGCAGCAATTCAGCTCAGCCCCTCTGCACCTCCCTACAGTGTTCCCTGTCAGGGTCATGCTGCAAAATATGGCTGCTTCCAAAGAGGAAAGGAGCAGGCAGGATACCATAACCGAATTCCCCATGGACCCCAGGTGTTTGTAATTACCTGTTGGTAGGTAGGTCCTTCCACAGCGTGCCTGTTGCTTAAAGGTCAGTGCATATCGTCCTTAAAATTTCAGGGCACATATGTGCTCTATTGCATGATTTTTATTTCCCTTGGAAACTGGCACAGGGGAAGTAGAACTGACTTTAGGCTCTAAGAGCAGTGTCTGCACCAGCAATGATGACTATTTTTTCCATTAGGACAGGTAATTTTCATTTCCAGTCTCCCCAAACTTTGGGGTATCTTCTGGTCAGCTTAGGTAAGAATATACCATGCTGGAAATTTTTCCCTGCTGCTTTTACTGGTTTAAATTGAAATCAACATTGTTTTAACATGTTCATGAGGTTAATACACTGCACTGAGAAGCTGAGGAGGAAAAAGAAGAGCAGTGACCAATTCACCTGCCAGCTTAATAGGCTGTTTGGATAAGGCTAAAAGCAAACTGTGGTTTTGACTGCAAGCAGTGATGTCCTCAGAGTCAGAGATGTTATTACATACTTGTGATCAATATACGTTGCAAAGCAATGTCTTTTTTTTTTCTGCTTTAGCCTCTGAAAGGTGTATGTCTCCAAAACACTACAATAAGTCACAATATTGATAATTGTAGGTTCCGAGTTATTTATCTATCATGGCTACAATATGAATGTCATTAAGCTGAAAATTCAAATTATCAACAAGTAAAACATTCAGAAAAAGGACAAATGAAATTGTGATCATAACAGATAGGCCTGAATCAGAGCTCACAGCAAATACAAACTGAAGTTAGCTTGAAGCTTGGAAAGTGTAGCAGTCTGTACTTCCTATTTAAACAAAACTATTCCATAAGACTTTATGGGTTACAAAATATTTTGGCAAGTAGCTTTAAACACTTTCACCTTTTAATTGTCCATGGAAACTATTCGTATTTAGCCATTAACCCACCCAGAGCTGAGAATAATTGCATTGATCAAAAGAAAATTGATATTTAAATCAACATTCATATTTTAAATAATCTTTTGTTCACTGAAGATGAGAAAAAGAAAACCCATCAGAGACAGCACTGGTTCTTTGTATCATCATTGATGATCTCATTTTAACCTCCTCTCTCTTTACTTTATATCCACAAACCTGTCCTTTTTTCTTGTTTCCAGCTCTTACTCAGAAAACACCACATATTCCAGCACTCTGAAGTTTTTCCACTTCTTCATGAGGAGCACAAACCATTTATCCCCATTAGCCATTTGTGCAGTTCCCATCAGCAAGGTTCAGACAGACTGAAAGACTCCAAGTCCCATTGCCAATTCACTAAGTTATCCCTTGCCAACTCCTTTCTGTCTCTAACTTTGCTACTTTCTTTGGTACTAGTCCCTAATTTTATGGCCACATACAGGGCCAAATACAGAAGAAGTATGAAACAGTGAAAAAGTAGATCCACACAATATAAAGAATACCTATAAATGTATTTTCAAACTGCTTAGACTGTTTTCGGTACATAAATTGTGTTCTTTTTCTTAAGACAATGTTGTGATAAATTAAAGCTATTACTATGTGACCACTTTTAGCCTGTTCTTATAAAATTCAATTGTCACTTGCAAAGTGATATTTATCCTCTTTTGTTTTATGCTGTCAAGGAGGCTGAAGTAAAGGCTGCAGTGCTTTAAATTCCAGCTTTTAGTTTGGGAAAATACCAGCAAAAAGACAGATAGAGTTCAGTAAGACTGCAGATATGAGTGTCTGGAGCACCCAGGTGAGCTGTGCCGCTCCATCTGCACTCTGCTCTCTGTGCCAGGCTGCTTGGCAGGGGAAAGGAACGGACAGGACCCTGCTGTCCAAGCATTGCAGAAGACATGAATCTTGTCAATTTTGGACTGAATTCCCTGCCAGTTATCAAACAAGCAGCCAGCAAACTGCAGCACAGCACACAGCGATGTGCACACCAGCGTTTCCGTGCCTCACTGCCCTCCCCTGGATGGCGCTTGTTAAGGCATTTCCATGGGCTCCCCGTCCCCAGGTGTTGCAGACACCCTCACCACCACCACCAATTCACAAGGCTTACTGTATTGACACCAGCCTAAACACAAGCCTATGTTTACATACAACATATCTTAAAACAGCTTTAATGTGTGACTCGAAATCTCTTTCTCTGGACAAGCTTATAGGAACTATAACCTGGTTGCACAAAGTTCAGGTTCTTTGGATTTCTGTTACTTTAAGGTGTTGAGCTCGAGTGTCGTCAATTGTATTCTCAAGGGTTTGAATCACTTCCAAGAGATTTTATCACCATATACTTCACATTAGGCAGGACTGCAGTCATATTCAAAGCATATTGTGGTGGTCAACAGGGGGGGAAAACAAACTAAAATACATATTTCTTTGTTTCTAACAAGAAATTTTTTGCTGGATTAAATTCTTATTGGGCAGTAGTAAAGACATGTTATTTGCTTTTCTCTTAAAATTCTTCCTTTAAGCATCCTGATTCCATATATTTTCTCCCTCACTTTTCTCCTCTAATTTTCTTGTATACCTTCTTAAATTTTATTCTATTTTTCACCTTATTCACAGCAATTTCTTCCAGTGAAAGTATGAATCAATAACTAGAGCCTTTCAGAATGACACAGAAATGTACTTAAAGGGGGAAAAAATATCTTACTAAAGATAAATTATCTTACTGAGATATTTACTGTCATTTACAGATTTTATTCATTTTTTTTTTATCAGCTTGCAATCAATGAGCCACGGGCGTGAAAGCTGACACATAAGTTTATCTTAATGTGGAGAAAATCAGAGAATGGAACTGTAACACTTTTACAGCCCCTAAAGAAGCCTGATTAGAACAGTTCACAAACAATACGGATTCTCTGGGGTTCTCCATAAGGGGCTGTGTAAAGCTCAGATTGAAGCTGACCAGCTGACCAGCTCATGAAGCTGACCAGATTTTGCATCTCTCCTCTCAGATTAATTTAGCCAGGCTCTGATGATCTCTAGAGCTGCTATTGAAATAGTCAGGGACTAGGTACTCCAGACCACAGTACCCTACAGCTGGGTCAGAAAGGTGCTCCCTGGAAGCCCAGCAGCAGAGATTGCTGACAAGGCATCACCTCTATGCCTCGTCCTTCTCCCTGGCTCCAAACAGGACACTGTGACTCCTTCATTAAAGAATCAGTGCCTTCAAGGTCATTTATAAGAGCAGCCTAGGGTACCTGAGTGCATGCCCAGGTTTGAGGAGTTTGTCAGCCTGTTGTTTGTAGGCTGGACTGCTGTAATCACTGGTAGGTGGCTGTGAGTGCACAGTTAGCCCATCCCAGGTGTAAAGTGATGTGACTTAATTGAACTTTCAATTTAAAGTTAATTGAAAGGGGTTAATGCTAAACCATATTATCTCACAACTGGAACGGGCCAAGAATGGGAAATTACTATAGCTCAGCAGATGGCAACAGCTTAGTAAACCCTCTTAATTTCATTTTGTCCTCAAATATATCTGGCCCAACAAATATCATGACTTCACACAGCAGCTATCTTTCACTAGACCAAGAAAACCCCTGTGATGGAAAATTTTTAAGTGGGGAAAGTTGAGCCATTAATGGTTTATATACCTGAAGTTTGCTCCTACAAGACTCCAGAATGGCGCAACCGAAAGAAAAAGTGTAAAATTTCAACTTCCAAAAGCAAAGCCTTCCCATATATCTCAAAACAGTCACTTAAAACAGTGCCAGAAACGGAAAAGAAAAGAAAATCCCAGACACCACTCCCAGCTCTCTTAAAAAAAAACGAAATTAATTTGAGGCCTTGAGCACCTTTACTTTTTTTTTTCTGGGAGAATGAGTGACAGGATTCAATGAAGAAACATGAGCATTTCTGGTAAAGATCCATTTGTTACCTTTTGGTTGGAGTCTGAAGCTATTTTATTATGATGCTTCAGTGTGAGCAATCATTTAACTCCAGAGCTTTTGTCCTGTACTCACACAGAACATCAAAGCAAGCTTAATGCCATTTGAAAGATCAGAATCTAAACTAGAAGACTTAAAATGATGCCCAAGTCAACCTCATATGCCAAGAAGATAGGACGAAAGTGTGATTTAATCATCTGGCAGATTTTTAAAATATTTGTTCAGCATCTTTTTTTCTCATAATCACATTTACCAGTATCAGGGGAATTAAAATAAAAACTGTCTGTACTGATATATATCTTGCTTATCCATATTTTCCAGATAAAGAGCACACATAGCAGAGATTTTGTGAAAACTCAAAAGAATACTAAGAGCATAAAAAAACCCAAACCAAACCAAAACAACCCTACCATCATTATGCAGATACAGAGGTACCAACATCACTGTATGAGCCAAATGGTTTTGTTGGCACAAAGCCATATCAGAGCTCCTCCCAGAGGAGAGGGCATCCTGACTTAGGAAGCAGTTCAGGGAAAGTCAGGCTTGTTTACACTGCTTCTGTCTGCCTCTGAGAGAAACTGTGGTGCACCATTAGGACCATCAGCAGGGGATGGGCTGTGTGCCTTCTTCCTACCAACAGCAGACAGATGTGTCTCTTTTGTTCAGTCACTTTCCTCAGTCTGTCATTTTTCCCAGGGACCATGACCATTTGCAGCAGCCTGACACGAAGGTCACAGAAGGAAATAGAGCTGTGCATTTGAATTTTGTTTTTAATTGGGTCTCATTAGGAACTGCAGAGGGCCCTTTTTTTTTTTTTTTTTTTTTTTTTTTTTTTTTTTTTTTTTTTTTTTTTGCCAGTTAAGTTCTGGGGAGTGAAATCATCCCGATTGAAGCTACATGCACAAAACTTGGGTTTGATACTCAAGAACAGGCACTGGGGAAGCCTGCAGCTCTCCAATGCTGTTGAAAAAGTCATGTGCAAGCTAGGAAGTACTTTTTCTTCTAACTCCTACCTGCCCTTTCAGTCCTGGGATAAACACAGGAGGGAAGAAACACAAAGACTTCTTAAAACCCATACACTCAATGTATGATAATTCAGAGGGGGCAAGATTGACAAGCATGTTTTCAGACAGGAAGCAATGCAGGCTTCAAAGAGCCTACAATGTTTTTTAATTAATAAGGGATCAGTAGGAGCCAATTAAATCATGGCCATTCCAAATAGAGAAGATTGCTTTGCTCTTTTTCCTGTGCTGCTGCACAGTAGAGTCTTAAATTGGCCAGTTTCTCAAAAAAATAAGTGCTCTGCGCCTTTACAAATTACTTTGCTTTTTTCAGTCATAACTAAATGACAGTTAAGAATCAAAGAAAATTTTTTACATTTCGGAATTTAAGCTTCAGTTATCTGGGAAAAGTTTTCATCATTGGGCTTCATAAGGGTGCAGGGACCTAACACTTCAAAAACATATTTTGCTCACTACCCATAAATATGTAGTCTAGCTTATTGACACTCAAATAACTTGATGCCTTTCTCATGTCATATTCAGAAGACAGATAGTTTAGGGAAAAAATAATCAGTGTAGCTCCAGGTTATGTAGTCTGCTCCAGCATATCAATACCCTTGAAACAGTAAACTATAATATATTCTATCAGTCAAATCAATCCCCCCACCTTTCCCAGGCAGAGGCAAACCTTACCTGAATTCCTAAAAAGGAGAACTTTCTCTCTTGCTTCCTTCAAATAAACAAATTCAGCCAATTCATTTTAATTGCCTTGGAGTGACCAGCTGTGCATCTCAATACTGAAGTTAGACTTTTCTTCATTGCTGGAGTTACATTTTGATGCCACTCTAATTCTGTGCCAGAAGCGCTGTTACAGACACTGCTTCCTAATCCCATCCTTCAGTCTGGGAGCTTAGAATCTACCCTTCTTTCCTCTACACTTAATTTTTGCCACTCTTGCATCATTTCTGCCTTCTTATCATATTCTCCCATTCTCTGGAGAAGGCAATGCTTTAACAATCCAGTTCTTACTAATACTTAATGGAAGAAAAATTACACTGCTTTCCCAGGCCTTTGTTGACATACTGCTGGGCTCACCACTCTTCCTGGTCAGCCAAAAAATTTGTGTGTTGCCAGGCTTGTGTTCTTACGTATAATTCAGGGAGCTTTCATTTTAAAATATGGGTCCCATGCGAGTGTTGTCTATTTCTCAGCATTTTGTAAAGTCACGAACTCCTCTGCATTAGCAAAGTAAATGTTGAGACAAAAATATTAAAAGCTTATTTTGCAATGTGCATTAGAAAGGGGTTTATAAAAAAGAGGAGAGCTTTAGATTCCATGCTCATTTTGCCTCGCTTTGCCTCAGAAAGTGCCATCTGATAAAATCAGCAGAGATGGCTGTTGACTTCATTACATATCTGCTAATTTCAGAGATACTTGCTGAGAATATTGCTGCCTTTAATTGCCATCTTGATTTGCATAATTTTGCTCCTTTACCACCTTTGCATATGCTAATTAGAAGGCTTGGCCTACACTTTTGTGTTTCACTGGTCTACTTAAGAAGGTGGACATACTACATGGGAACAATTATTTTTTCTGGTGCCCCATTCCCTTAGGGCACAGGGCATAACCATGTGTGTGGGCACGACAGAAAGCTGACTCACATGCTGCAACCTTTCTATGCCTCATTTGTTTTCCCTCAGGAAGCCCTAGTAACTTCATATGATTACTTATTTTCTATTCTTAGGATCCTTTCTGTGAGGAAAACCATCAGTATCAAGAAGTAGGTATCTCCTGAATTACCTAATAACCACAACTGTCCCATTTCTTTGCTGTTGCAGTAAGAGAAAAGTGGTAGAGAGGAAAGGGAACTATGCCAACTTGAGTAATATTCACAGTAAATGTCTTTTTAAAAAAGTACTAAAGTCTGCTGACTGCGGATTTTTTTTTTTAAAGCCTGCTGTCAGGCTGGCAGTGGAAAAAGTCCTTCTCTCTCTCTCTCAGATGCACACTCACAGCCCCAAGGGATGAGGTGACTAAGCTGTATGTGCTTTACCACTTTAGGCCTGCACTTTTGGATCTTATTTTTACCAGAATCACCTATAGATGGAAAATTAGTCACTTTATTGCTAAAAAGAATTAGTATCAATGAGATTTGAAAAGGATGACAGAGTGAAAAGATTAAACCTCCTGAAAAGATCCCTGGACATTCTTAAAGTAGCTTTTCTACCTTGTTTTCTTTATACTTCTGAAGTGATTAGCATTTCCCGTGTGAGTTTTTAATGTCTTTTGACTTGGACACACTAGAAAAATTTATTTTTTTTTTACTTTGAATTTTTCCTTCTTGGTCTGGAACAGACTTGATTATTTGAACTCTGCAGCAAGCTGGCCTGGCTGCTGAAATCTGCACCACTCTGATGGTTGTGACAAGAACTTGGTGGAGGGTTTTATTAATTGTAATACAAAATGACATAAAGCAACCAGTGCAATTTCCCACCGTTATTTTTGTACTATGCTTTTTGAATCTACTTCTTAGTAGAAAATGAAAAAGCTCTTTGTGATAGGGATTATCTCTATTATGTGGTTTAGTAGTGAAGTAGTTAACCATGTTGATTTCTACAGTGCTATATTTAAGTTTCAGAGTTAACATCCCTCTGAAACAAATAGAGCTGATTATTCTTTTTAGAACAATTTTTTCTTGTTCTGCAGACTGAGGTATTGTCTACATTAAGAACATTTGCACCATTATAACTGCCCTAATTTTAGTTACATCAATCCCACTCCTTCATGTAGACAAATTATACGTAACCACATTAGATAAGGCATTATTTTATGGCTGTGCAGTCTGCTCATATTAGGGATTTTCAACAAAGAACAATCGAGTTCCATTAGTGCACGGTTCCCCAAATGGGGAAAGATGGTATTAATCACTTTGCACTATCTTTATGAAAAAAAAAAAAAAAAAAGGAAAAAAAAAGTTTAAATGTTTTCTGAAGAAAGGGAAGTAATAATTCAAAAACTAAAGCCACATAAAACTCTGTACCTGTCTGGGGCAGCCCCAGCCCAAAACTCTGGGGAGAATAAGTTCCTGCTGCAAAGGGCTCTATGTTTAATAGATGGAGGTGCATAGTCAAAGGCTGAGGATACCAACTTTCAGAGCAGACTACTGATACATCTAAAAATGCAAACCACTGCCTTCCACACCACTAGCCTCATGCTAAAGAGGCTTATGTTCCCTTGAGAAGGAACAGATATTTTCTGTTTGCATACTACCTAACACAGGAGGGTCAACTACCACAATATAAATATTTAATCCTAATAACTAGGGAGGCAATATCAAGGGGGTATGTTAACATGATGCCTCTCTAAAGCTCGCAGTGAATAAGCAACCACTCCCCTTTAAGAGGTAGCAGAATAGGAGTCTGACTTGTAAAATATAGAATCAAAAGTTGACCAAAGCCTGAATTTCCATACCCATTTATGCTGTAGCTGAAGAGCCTGTATTTTTAGCATAACGCATAACATGCAGCAATTTTGCCAATGTAAGGAGTCAGACAATGAAAGAGGGACTGGCAGCAACAGAAATGGGGGTTTGCCTCTTTCTCCCTCCCCTTTCCTCCCTGGAACATAACATATTTTTATCAGGAACAAAAATAAATAAATCCTCAGTTGTCTTGCTGTGCCCAATTAGTATTCCATCCATGAACTGTCCCATCAGGGAAAAATGCCTCCCTCACACACGTGTTCAGGATAGCACTGATGGATCTGAGGGCCTCTCCAAACACAGTGACCATCTGCTAGGCAAAACATAGGGGTCTGACAAGCAGGAGCCATTCAGCCCTGTTGTTGGGCCACATTATTACATATTTGACAAGGGTAATGAGAGGCTGTCATTAACCTTACATGACAGTCTCCACAATGACACACACTAAAGCAAGAACAAAGAGCAGAACTCAGTAAAAAGGCACCTACTTCTCATTTAACCCCGAAATTGTCAGGCACCATTATTGGTAATGGAGGCTGGCGGTCCTGGGGTTAATTTCCATCTCTGTGCTCTGCTTGTTCTCTTTTTGAAATGCACTCCTCACATGGTTAAGGAAGCAGTTTTATCAAGGCTATTGGGAAGGCAATGCATTATTTATCATAACACACTGAGATATAAGAACAGAGAGGGTCTCCTGGAGGAATGAACAAACAGACATATTTCATGAACCCTTCTGATGGTCTGAAAAAAATGCCGAACTCAGTCTCTGATATTTAAGGTTATCATTGCCTAAGTACGACCTTTCACTCATCTGCATTTCCTGCCAGGTTTCTGTCAAGCTTGAAATCACAAGACTGTTTTTCCCGGTGACCTTGTCACAGTCACCTGGCTTTATAATCACAGGGAAATCCCATAGAGAAAGTTAATCGGTCGCCTGACTTTTAGTTGAACAACAGATGTAGGGTGAGACAGCACTTACAATTTCAGGAAATAAAAGGTCATCTGAATGTAAGATCTCTGTCTCAGGTGTGATGATATGAGTTACAGTCCTCCAGCAAGTTATGAAGCTCTCATAATAGAGCTGCTTACCACCTCAGCAAGCCAAGGAATACATCTATTTCCATGGTGACCTGCGGGCCTAACCTAGGACAGGTGTCTCTGGGAATGAATGCAAGCACTTGTTCGGATGCCTTGGCATATTAAGGACAAATGATAGAAGTGAAAGTGAAGATTGTGCCTCACTGCAGGAGACTCAGAGCCGGTACAGCTGGGCGTTAGCTCACAGGAGTCACAAGGTTTGGGAACAGCTCGAGCCAATGAGAAAATAGGACATCAGGTGGTGGGTAGCTGCAGTACGAGGATGCTCAGAGCCATCGGGGGGAGGGGATGCCATCTCTGTGGAGAAGCTCTCTATAAATAGCATACAAAAAGCAAATCACTTTCTTTCCACACAAAGAAGCAAATGCAGCAGCACGAAGCTATCCTTCCAGAGGCAGTGGCTGGGAGGCTGGGACAGAAGCTGTATGAACTAAAGATTAACACTTCCGTGGAAAAAGTGGAAGATAAAAACTGTCATTAGAAGACAAACTATCTAAGAAATGAGTCCAAGCAAGACTGTATTTTATTAGAAAAAGTAGAATATATGTTGTACAAGCACATTTCAGATTATTGAATGCTTTTCCAAATTTATTGTACTGCTTCTTTACAAGCTGGATGCCAACATCATGTGCTACCTTTTCTGCTCTCTCACTGGAGAATGTCCTCTTCCCAAGCCACCCACAGCGGAGTCTGATGTAAAATTAAATAAGTCTTGCTGCCATTGAATCAAACCTCTGTTGTTATCTAGCTATCCAGAATTCCTTTTCCATTAACATCTGCATGATCGAACAGTTGTTTTACAACTATTCTCAAAGAACTACTGAAAGGAATGCAGAACACATGCAAAACTGAGTCCTGCTTTGAAATTACAAAAAATGCCAGTGAGGCATTTTTCTTCCTTTACCCATCCTGGTACACAGCTACAACTACTGGCATTCAATGAGCAGTGGTGATACTCAGTCCCACTTGTCCCACCTCTTTATCATGGGATAAGTCTAACCAGCTAGGACTCCTACCCAAGAGATCTTCTTTCTCAGCTAGCACAGGACTCCATTCATTAATTTCCTCAGTAAATGTGCATGTCAAACCACTAAGGATGACTGAAGCATTTGTGCTGCAGTATCATCAATATATGGATTGTACACTATTCTCTGTCTTTCCATCTCCCTCCCTGCCTCCAGCCCTTACCCACCTCCATCCATTCCTTCTTATTTTCTTAGTCCCTAGTCTAAAAAATTCTTGGCTTTACCTCAAGACAGAGTAATATGGAAGTCTACTTTCATCATCTGATTTTTAATAGACTGGTATGATCTCTAATAATAATTGTAAAACAGTAGGTTTTAGAACCCACTGATGGGCAGCCTTATCGAATATGACTGCTTGTCTCTAGCACATACAATGAGAATGAAGCCAAATTACCCCTGACTAGAATTTGTTAGGCTAAGACTGGTGGATATGCTCACCTCTTCTTAGTTCAAACTCTGGTCATATACCTGTGAACAATGGGAAATGGCAGTGGTTTGAAAGACACTAATTTCTTGCTAGTTTTTCTGAATATTTTATGTGCTAACCTTATGATAGGCAAAAATGATTTATGAATGTAGAAATATCATTGCTCCTAAGGAAATCTTCAAATGAAGTATATGCATAATATTCTAGTGGCTTTTATTTCTGTGGAGAATTTGAAGGGTCTGTGTTATCAAGATCCCTCAGGAAAACAAAGAAAGATTTGATATGTCTTTCCTTAAAGGGAATTTTAAAAGGGTTCTTTAACTCTAATTAGCGGATCTACTTGGGAATTCTCAGAAATAGTGTTCCATACTCTTAAATGAAAAATACAGTACAATTTTCAAACAAAAAAAAAGTTGATTTCCAGTTTCAAGCACAAAATTCAGACTTTACAGAAGACCACATTTGATGGCTCCATATTAACATACAGTGAGTTCCCTCCACACGTCCAGCATTTAACCTTTTATGAAAAGGTCATCACATTTACCTATAAGAATTATTTTCTTATGAATGTAATTATTTATAGGCCACTCTCCTTGTGAGGCTGTATAAAACTATTACATTTTTATTCAATATGATAGCTGGCAATTAAATGTTCATACTATTGATTGCAAGAATTGCTCTTCATTTTCTTTTTCTGAAGCTGAGACTAGTTGCTTTTTCACTCCAGTATTTTGTCAGTTATCCTATTTTGTATAACTTTTCAAGAGATACATATACTGGGTAAGATTCTTCCTGTGTTATGATATTAAAGAAAGAGAGATCATCCTTACCTAAATGGTAAAACTACACTGCACCACAGCCACTTAACATATTCTAAAAGCTATAATCAACTTGCTAGAAAGTCAGGGAAATGATCATAGAATCATTGAATGGTTTGGGTTAGAAGGGGTCTTAAAGATCATCTAATTCCAGCCCTCCTGCCATAGGCAGAAACTCCTCACACTAGACCTGGTTGCAAAATAATGTCTAATACTGAACTGTAACTGGAAAACAAGTGAGGAATACTAATAGAATGTATCTCTGTGGTATTTTGCATAGTATTCAATAACAGAAATTATTTTTGTCACTTGTCCAAGTCACCTTTACATGCCCAGCCTTGCTCCTGTAAATCTATTGTGTAGTTCACTGCATATGAAATAGATGTGAATGAAGGATTTACATTATAACCCTTTCTTGCAGTTTTCAAAGAAAGAAAAAAGACAAAAAGGAGGGGAAATAAGAAACAATTAGTGTGAACAGAAATGTCTGCTATTCCAGAGAAAAAGGAATTTGCAATTTTTGGAATATGGAACCATATAAAAGAGTTCATATTTTAATCAAGAGAGAGTTCATTCTACATCCCTGGCATATGCTGACAAGTGGTGCAAGTGTGTTGTTTTGCCTTTAAATTAGCTGCAAACACTATCACATGGGTCAGACTAAACTATGTTTAATCAGATGCCTGATGAATTGTGAATGGGTCTACCAAGCAACTGGACCGCTAAGCATTAGATGAGACATAACTGCCCCAGATGCTTCACCTAGAGTAAACTCAAGTATTTGTATTCCAACTTTCTAAAAGTGGAAAGACTTAATAACCTAAATTTGTTGATAGCTTAAGAGGCTTCAGGACTGGAAATTTGCTTGCATAAAGTTAAGACAGGAACTGCAGGGTTGAAATATGTTTAAAAAAAAACCAAACAAACAAACAAAAAAAGAAGCCATATATGAAGAAATGCACATCTTTTTTTATCACCTCTGACAGGAATAACTTGACCACAATCTGAATAACAGAGTTCCAACGAAATAAGTGAAGAAAGTTGAGAGCTAGAAGTTGCCTCTCTGAGGAAATGGCAGACAGCTTGGACTTAGATTGCATTTCCATATAAAATCATGAAAATTACAATCCATTCCGAGCCAGGAATTCTAAGAAAAGACAATAAAACAGCACAGGGATCCTGCCAGGCACTATTAAAAGATTAGCAAAACAACTCTCTCACTTAAATCATGATTTTTGCTTCCAAAACTGTAGGCAACATTGCAGACTTTCAAGGTCAGAGGTAAAATGACTGATTGACAGTGAAAAATTCTGACCTTCATTGTGGTGAATGACTGCAATGAGAAAATAATGGTCTCACCATCCTGGTGTCAGGGCTCAGTTTCATCAAAGGGTAGTGCAAGCAGTCCAGAGTTTAGGCTGTATTCCTGTTATTCCTCTCATGGCTCATGAAGGACTATTGGCTTTTTATAGTGAGTAGCTATTGGCAGTGTTTCTGCTGCACCCAGTTTCTCAGTCTGTGTTGCTGGAGGGAAGACAGCCCTGCACAAGACCTAAGTACACCAATTGAGGCAAGGCAACATGGCAGAATGGTTTGCTTATTACCATCCTAATATGTAAGATTCAGATGCAAATACAAAGTTACCAGATGCTGTAGGAGTGCCTGAATTCAAGGCTGTGAAGTGGGAAAAGTAGGTAGGAGCCCCAGCAGTTTGGCAGGTAGCAGCAATTGACTAGTAATGTGTCTTACAGTTCATGAATTTTTTGTGCTAGTGATGGATATTTGCCCTGGAGGAGGAACTTACTGTAGGCTTCTTCTATGTATCATATCAGTGCAACTGTCCTGGTTCCCTCAAGCTATGCTGAAAGCCCTAGGGGAAACATCACGTTCCCCCTGCTTTGCTCCTTCTGTGTCTCATCAGGTGTCCCCTTGATAGCCCACAGTGATTTGTTGTTTCCTTCCCACACTGAGGTCTGTGACAGTACTCTTCCTTTCCAAACACTTGCTGTGTTTGCAGTAGCCCTCTGCAATTTCCCTCAGCCTAGTCCTGCGTGTTCTGCTGCCTCTTGATCCTCACGACAGCTCCCTCCAGCTGCACCTTTTCACCATGTGTCAAGATGGGGGAAACTTTGTGTGCCAGCAGCATCTCAGACAGCAGGAGTTTCTGACAATCCTTGGCTCACTGCTGTGCTGAGGTCAAGGGTAACAAATTGCTTCTCTTGAGAAGTTTTGCCTCTAGCCCAATGGCAGTCCACAAGGACACTGATGCTCCCTGCTCTTTGTGCTGGGAGCTCTGTGTGGTGCTGAATACCTGCAGCAGTTCAAGCCTGCATGGAATTTTCTTGCTCTAGGAAGAAAATAAACAACCTGATGTACTGAGTTCTGAGGATGTTTCGTAGGAAACATACTTTCTGGTGTTGCCTGCTGGAGTCAAGGTTTTAGGGAATTGTTCTTTTAGTTAATCAAAACCAGTGGTAAAGTATACAGGTGGAAAGGAAACTATCACAAAGAAAAATACTCAAGAATCAGATAAAGGCCCAATAAAATGTTCTATTAATATCTACTTTGTACAAACAGGAATCAATGTGCCCAAATCAGAAATCAGAAGAGGCCTGTAACCTCCTTCCCCAGGGTACCAGGGAACTAGATCAATTATTTGTGCCCTGTTTGAGTTTTTTCCTTTCCAAGAAGAATAAAATGCTACAAGGAATCATTCCATTGACAATAAATCATTGGACTTCCAAAGGTTGGTAAACATAATTTTCTGCTCGTGTTTCTGAGGTGGATCACTGTCCCCTGCACATGGAGAGTTCTGCAGTCCTCTAGGGAGTCACAGGCTGTGTTGGGATGGGTTTCCTTTGTCATGAAATTAAGAGAAATACAAAACACACCCTGCCCTTTCTAGCAATCAAGACCAAATTATTGCAATGGTCAGAAAGGAAGATACCTCTCTCCAACTTGTTTCAATAGCCCATATTCAGTTTCTAACATATCCTTTCATCGTCAGGCAGGTACCTCATTTCTGTCCTGGACACCTACTCATACTGTAGTTCTGTAAGTGCTGGTACTTTATTGGTGATTGTAAGAGAATGGAATACAGGTGACCTCCCCTTAATAAGTAACAGCTGTGTTAATTACCCAATTCAGCCTCACCCCTGATGAGGCACAGCTATAGCCAATAAAGATAACTATGATAAAAGGGAGTGGGTTAGCTGGTGAGGGGAGAATCATGAAGGAAGAAGAACTTTGGGGAAGAGGGAATGAGAGAATCGTGAAGAAGAAGGATCTAGGGGAGAGAGAATCACTGCTGTGAAGTCAGTCTGGGTCAGCAGTTAGAGCCTGTTGTTGGAACCTGCAGTCATAGTCTAGCCAGGTAAAAGCCTGCAGTCAGAGTCTGCAAACCAGCACCTGCAGTTATAGTTTAACAGGAAATAACCAGCAGTCAGAGGCTGCAAAGAAAACCTACAGTAGGAACTTGCTGCAGCCAGAGTCAGTGAATGATTGGAGTCAGGATGGCTGAGCTGTAAAGAGGAATAAACCAGGACCCTTTTCATGCAGTGGTGGACAAGAAGTCTGTGTCTCAGCTCATTTCTACCCTCTAACAAGAGAGCTGCTGCAACAGATGGTATTTATACACCTTCCTACTCTGGACCTTCTCCCAAGAGACTACTAGGGCCCATCTAAGTAGTGACACATCATAGCTGAACAAGTTTGTGACTTTGTTAGTGAAGTATTATTTATGTCCTGAGGAAGGCATGAATGGCTGTGTTGTATTTACTGTCCAGTCACAAAAAAGCAAAGTAACCCTGTGCTATCTGAAATCATCTGTGTGAGCTGCTAAATCAATTCTCTTAATCGTAATGCCAATTTGCATGCTGAAATAGGGGTTATCAGGAGTCCTATTGCTTTAAATAGGAGAGTCAGTGTGCTACTCCTACTTTGCATTGTTTCATAAAAGACTGTCACAATCACGCAAATGAAGCCTGATCTCTTCCCCAAGAGCCATCTACTACTGAAAAATAAATGCTGGAACCACAAAGGATTTTCAGAGTTTCCAGGAATTTCTTTCGTCTCAGCCTTCTCAATCCAGTGCCCTTCTTTCCCTCTTCACCTTGCAAGAGAAATCATTCAGAGGATGATTGCTCAAACTATTATAGAAACAGAGGCACCAATACCAAAATTTGGGTGAGATTGACTGCTGACACAAAATAAATGCTCTCCAGACAGGCTTTGCTCAGCTTTATCTTCCCTCATGAGGGGCCTGTACATTTGACTTTGACTGTTTCAGATCTGCCTCTGTGCATCCTCCACAGCTTTCACAAACCTGGAAGGCTCAGTCCCAGAAGAGCCAGAAAGCTGGCATACTGCTCCCCAGACTACACTTCACACCTGCTTTCAGAGTCCAGATGTTTATTCACAATTGGGTTCTGTGTAGCAGAGAACCTCTTTCTGTGTAGAAAGAGCCTCTGGGTTTTTTTAAGAAGTGGTCCAAGAGGGTAACACGTGCATGTTTGAAGAGCCTTGGGGTTAGAAGTCTGACTCAGCATAGGAAAAAGCAGATTTCAGCTTTGTCAGTCCAAGGGGGCAGGACCTAATTCTCAGAAGTTTTCCTAAATTTTGCAGCAGTGAAAGGCAGGAAGCATTTACCAAAATCATCTCATTTAAACTCTGCCTCCATTCAGCAACAAATGCAATATGTACTGCACCATGCTTTGGCAAGACAAACCCCCTGAGCTCTACAGGTATAAATTACTTTGCTTCAAACTGGCTTCTTGGATTGCATATAGCACCTTTTATTCCTGGGAAAAAACAATGGCAATATTTCTTTTTTAGCAAATAAACAAATTCTTAGCACATACAGGATGGTCTGGTACCTTCATTCTTCACCTTTTATTGTATGTTTGTATGTTCTTTTCTGCCAGTAAAGCACTGTAAAGAGAAGATGGTTGTAATCAGATCATTGGCTAAAACAACTGATCAATAGCAACTGCATATGCTGCAAAGAGCCTTTAATGGCTCTTAATCCCCATTAGGCTGATCTGGAGGAAGCTGAAGGGGAAGCTGCATCACATTTCAATCATTTATAGCAGCATCCTGGTACTTGAGCAGCTTTCAGGGAATGGGAGCATTTGTTCTGAGGTGCTCTGGGACAGTCATCAATAGGATAGGAAACTATTGCATCATTATTACCCAGGAAATGCTTTGGGGACTCTCCAGGGATTTGACTCCAAGGGTTATAATCTTTTAACAGGAGCCTATGTTGGGTCAACCAGAAAAGAAGTACCACGTGAAGATTTCCTACCATCAGCAATAAAACATGTTTTGGGATGCATTTGACACTAGGTATAAAATCAAAAAGGCTAGTTTTAGTCAGGTAAGCCACCATACTCTCTTGAGGAACATCTTCCAAACCAACATTATTCATCTTCTTGACAACCTACAACGTAGCCACATTATGACAGAAGTTTCAACATATTCTTGGTTTGCTTCCTCACTAAACCAAATAAAAAGTCCACACCACACTCTACAGTACACCCATAAGTGGTTTGAGAACATTTTCTTGGGACTCCCATGTAACTCCTCTGTGCTGAAACAAATCTACATGTATGCCTTTTCATCCTACACATTTTGTTTTGCAAAGAGAAGAGACCAACACTAGGAATAAGGACCCAAAATGTGTACCACTCATTCCATAGCAATTAGGCATTATCACAGGGTTCAACAGGAATTTGAAATTAATTCAATGTTTAGTTTACCCGGTGGCGTGTCTTGCCTTTACTGACTTTGAGAAACAGAAAGCCTTTGAAAACCAAATTAAGTTGCAAGCTGCTTAACCTGAGCAGCATGCTGTGGGCAATTGCCCTTGGGAATGATCAATTTTGATTCCAGTTGCATTCAATGTGGTAAGTGAGGAAAGCTAGATAAGCTTGTCAGGGCTGTGGCTGAGATATAAGGTTAAAGAAACTGTGCTCCCCAGGTCAAGGATCTGCGCATCTCTCTCCCCTATGCATACCTGGTATGTATTCAAAGAAATTCAGTGAAGCCTATTTCACTGATGAGATCTAGAGCTGTATGAACTGCAGTTTCTCTTTACCAAGAGAATTTTTAGCAGCAAGTGGACTCTTGGAATGTCTGTGATTCTGGGGTAAGTCTAGTATTAAAATGATATCTTTTATAAAATGGCACCACTGCTGCAGGTATATTGAGTATTGCTTTCAAATGACAGCATTGTAAGAGCAGACACCTCTCGTGTTCTCAGAGGTCCCAATTTTTGCTCATCTTCAGTGTCTAGAAGGGTGCAGGAAATAAAGAGGCAGCTCTGCATCAGTGCAATTCTGCTGGCACTACTACGGGAAAACACAGCTCATCGAGCTTACCTTAACTATCATCTAGCCTCAAGAGGCCCCAGCATATTCTTGTGAATTGATTTTGCAGCTGGAAGGAAATTTCCACTTTGAAACTCCAACCACCACAGAGATATCATCAGATAAGTATAAGCTTCAAGAAGAAGTATGTACTTCTTTTTTCTTTAACAATTCATAGAAAAGGGCCCAAAACCAGAGAGGATACGCAGTTCTGCTCTTAATTTTAGGCACAAAGATGTTAAGTCAGTCTGTAGTATCAAGGGATTAGTATGGTCTCTTAGTGAAATTTGGCTATCATGTCATGTTTTTCAGAGCAATTACACATCCACTGCACTAGAGCAATTCTTGGGAAGTCATCCAGTTGTTCCTCTGCACTTTCCATTGAAGGCTCCTATCAAAGCCTTATGAAGTCAATGGAAAATCTTTTCAGTAGATGCTGGCTAGGACATAGATGAGAGGCACATCTTTGATGAGTGGACTGTGTTTCTTTGCCTTTCTTTGCCTTCATCCTGCAAAATCAGAGGTTCAGAAACTGAGAATCTCAGTGTTCCTAATGCTTATACTGGCAGTTTTACCAAAAAGACTAAATATAGAATTTTGCTGAACTGAGCCTTATTCCTAAGGCTTCTTGTGTGTCATTTAAGCTTCTGATGGCTAAATAACAGCTGCAGTAATATGAAGAGATTACAGAAAAGCACCAGGCACTGGAACCAAAGAGGTTATCGCATGGTGCTTTTGTGCAGCTTGTTTCATATCTGCCTCATGAAGTCCTCTGCCTTCCTAAAACAATATATAATTAGCATTCAAGATACATGTTTTCTACTAGCAAATGGGAATAAAGCATAGCAGAATTCTTTAAGAATGCTGATTTTTTTTTTTTAGTGGTTTTCTATTTTGAATGACATCTGCTTTGTGAGAGACTTAGGAATCTGGAAGGAGGTTTGTAGAGGAGAATGAAATCGTCTCTCTGATCCTTCTGTATTCTATCAGCTTCAAAATAAATACTAGTACTTGCCTTCCTGCAGAAATCAGTACAATTCCAACTCACTTTTTGACCATTATATATAACACTCTGCTTTGTGGAAATATTTTGAAATTTATTTTGGTGTTGTATAAATTTATTTTGGTGTTGTATTTCAATTAGTCTAATCAAAACTTTTAAGCATTTTAATAAACATGACTGAATAAAACCACATATCTGTCAGAAAACACCAATGATCCACTGTATTATCTGCAGCTTTACATACCAGAAGCTGAAGATAGCTAATAGAGTAATTCTCTATAGATTAAAAAAAAAAAAAAGAAAGAAGAAAAAAACACCAAAACAACAACAACAAATTTTTTAGATAGTTTATGTATTTCCAATTGTTCAAGCTCTTTGTATTAGGGACAAAAAACCCCTCCCTATCTGTGTGGCAATCTGAAAGGGCTTTATTTGTTTAAATTACATCCTCTGCAATAAGTGTGTATAGCAGAGGTGGCTGGGGTCGTTATAGTGTAAGGATATATGAAGACACAAACTTTAATCTTCTAAGCTCATCTTGAGCTCCTGAGGGTAAGACGTGGCTCTCAAATTTCATCTCTGGGCTGCAGGGATGCCTGCAGCTCTTCAGAGGCTGAGATCAGGGAGATGATCTACCTGCCCACCTGCCAGAGGTGGTAGGCACTGGTGAGGCTCTGTGTGCCATCAGAGACGAGGAAAGAGGTCTCCTGGATCTGATTTGAGTTTTCACAGAGACAAAGTCCCAGCACTACCTCAGTGGTATGACCAAAGCTGGTGATGCATGGCATCCCACGGCAGCAGTGAGGGAAGTGCCAGGGACATCAGTGGGCCACAAAGGTACCTTTGCTTGCCTGATCTGATGCCCAGGGAATTTTGACACTTACTGGGAGCTTGGATGTGGGACACTGTGAAGGCTTATCTGAACCTCATGCTAGAAGTCCCACTGCTCTTCTACTTCTTCATACAGCACTGCCAGAGGAGGTCTGAATCATGCCAAGAGTGATTGTGGAGCTCTGGAATGAGGACCAAGGATATGGACATTCTTTGGTGTCTCCTTGGACCTGCTAGAGAAGAACTCCGGGAAGATTAGATGGATTTCACAATTCTGTGCATTAACAAATGTTTGCACAGCTGGGGTTGAAAATAGGGATTTGAATTCTAGAACCCTGGTATCCTCAAGAACTGACAGGAAAAGACAGGACACCTGACCAGGTAGGGAATCTTTGCCAGCAAGCTAGCCAATCTGGTAAGAGTTTTAAACTGGGAATGATGAGGGTCATGATGACGTTGTCCACGGGATAGGTGGACTGGTTTGTTAATCAAAGAGTGTAGAGAGATGTGGAAATTTAATCATCAAAACAGGGCAGAAGGGGGTTCAGCCCAAGTACATGCACACAGGGAAGGAAGTACCTACAGCATTTGGGGGGAAATCAGCATGACTGAGTGCCTCTCAGTGCCTCTGAACTAATACATTCAGGATGGGGAGCAAACAGGAAGATAAGAGGTCTGTTTGCAGGTGTAGGTTTTACAGGGTTATATAGATGTGCTGAGACAGCTCACATGACTGGAACAATGCAGTGGCTGAATAAAAGCTCTTTGGGAAGGATGGTGAAGAGTGGAGTTTTTCTGTACATGAGAGAGGAGCAGAGATCCATGAAAATCTGCCTTGGGATGGGAGAAGAGCCACCTGAGATCTTATGGATCTAGACTAGGAGGAAAAACCACATGATCAACCTTCTCATGGCTGTTTGCTACAGAACCACAATCAGTAAGTACTGCGTGAGTCTTCTCCAGAAAAGTGCTTCACATTTGCAGGGCCTGGTACTCATGGAAGAATAGCAAACTCAGTGTCTTCCAGAAGGGTGATACAGCAAGGCAGAAGAAATCCAGAGGGTCTCAATCATGGTGAGTAAAATGAGTAAACAAGACAAATCCAGGCTCTTCTCAGTGATATCCAGTGAAAAGATAAGAGGCAACAAGCACAAATTTAAATATAGAAAGCAAACTTGCTTTTGCTACAAGACTGGTCAAAAAGTAGCACAGGTTGTCCAGACAAGCTGTCAAGTCTTCATCCAAAACCCCTCTTTGCCAAATTCTAAGCAACCTGGTCTAGCTGACCCTGCTTTGATCAGGGGGATGGATTAGGAAGTCCCCAACGTTGTGGTCCAACCTCATTGATAGTGTGATTCTCTGGGTCATTAGTTTGGGGCCAGGGGGAAATTTTGTCTTTTGGGAGGAAGTGTCACAGGGGCTGGAGCTTTACTGTAGTCACACCTAAACTGACAGACCGAGGAACTCATCTAGGATCCCAGTTCTCTGTGCATGTCCTGGTACTGGCCTGGGTTAGGGAATGCTCCTGCATCCTCCTCCTTGATTTCTGCAGGAAGGGAGCTACACTGCAGTACAGACAGGGTTCTGTGAAGTAAATTCTCCTTTGTGCACTAATGATCTCATTTTCCTTCTAAATCAGGAAGCTTTGTAGGGAATCTAACAAAATTTCCTTGAAATTCCCAGCTGGAGGGGCAGAAAGGAAAAATTCCTATGCAGTTCTACTTCATCCCACAGAGGAATTGACAAGGCTGAGAGTCTAAGATGAGTCCAACACAGACAGAAGAGCACCAGACTGAAGTATACACAGCAACCAGAAAGCTGACAAGCTGTTGCATTTAGTAGCAGATGCAGCTCTAACAGGGTACATGGCTTCATTCCTAGATATAATGAGTTGCAAACGCATAGTGGGAATGCTGTTTTTGTTCAAAAAATATCTCCTCAGTTAATATACAATATGTGCACTAGATGAATGTGTGCTTCTATTCCTATAAAGCAGTGAGAGATCACAGAGAGGAGCTGTCACACTTTACTGGGCTGATGCTGATTGTTTTGGCTGTTCGTATCATTGCTATTTCTCTTCTGAACAATACAGTTAAAAAGCTAATGCTCAGAAATCAAATTAAAGGATGTTTCTTCTACCACAAGAAATACAGTTCTAGGCTGTTTAAAGGGATGGATATTTTCTGCCTGAAGTTCAAGCTGGTAGGATGTACTCACACCTTCTGTGCAGAAGTCAGGAGATTAAGTCACGTATGCACCAAAATGCAGATGAGCTGTTGTACAGATCAGATCAGATATGTCTCTTCTGTGTACTTGAGCAAGGAAGCAAAAAGAAGAGAGAACAATGACCACACAAATTTGGAGCTCCAGAAAGGATTAAATGTCATCAAGAGGGTGTAGAGAGAGAAAAATTCTGCCATGACAACACAAAGGCAAGAATGGATGATCACTACCAAACAGGTAATGAGGTAAAGCAAATTCACTAACTAAACATGAATATGATATCGGGAGGTTGCCCTGATTTTTCAGTCTTCTGATGTTTACATTCTTGGACTGGAGCTTTCTCAGGCATTGTAACATAAACAAAGTAAATTGTTTTCGCATTCCTTTCTGTGATGGACTTCTGGCTTGACCAGTGGGGTCAGAGAGGTGTCAACCTCATCCTCCAATCACTAGTCAAAGTCCAAACCCTATTTAAACCCAAATCCCAAATAAACTTCCTTCTTCTTTCCCATCTCACAACTAGAAAGTGTGAGTGTCCTTCTTTCGTGTCCGTCAGGCGACATCGGGGCAAATAAACAGCACACCCAGGCAGATATCCAAGCACGTATGTAATTCTGTCAACTTCATTTTACGTCAATAAGGTATGAATGACGAGCTTCACAAGCATCAAAGACAAGATGTTCAGAGTAAAGTAAGTTTCTGATCTGGAATACAATGAAATATGAAGGAAGAACTTCTACCAGAAACAATGTTGGTTGAGAGGGATGTCTTCAACTTTAAATAAACTGGATTCAAAATCAAAGAGGTAATAAAATAGCAAAATAACAAATTAAGAAAAGTTACTTCCTTTTTTTTCCTTCAGTTTTAGGGTCCAAGAAGTTCACATGCTAAGCAGCAATGTCCACTACATTACAAGCCTGTCCCCAACTGCAACCTCCATCTCAATGAATAGGAAAATAATTTGAGGTGGTAGCAGTCTAGAGAGACAAGCCTGTGATCATAAACTTGTTTTCAATGTTGCCATTAATGTTCAGATATTGAATTTTTTATTAGCTTTTGTAAGCTAGTAATGACAGAATTAGGCTTGCAGTGCTTGGCATAGGATGTCATTTTTCTGCTGCCACAACAAATTGCAGAATCATGTGCCTGTTGAAGGTGCTGAAAGGATCAAAGTGAGTGCAACTTCCTTGTCAGAAGCAACTCTTCAAATGAGCTTCTTAAGGACATTCCTCCTACTGCGCCCTTTATTTCAACTACATTTTGTATTTAATTCTGCCAGCTGGCCCATTTTGGAGCTTGCTAGTGGACTCTGAATCAGATTAAGTGGTCTATTCAGTATAAATAAGAAAGATGGAAGACGAATAAACTAGGTGAACATTTAAATTCCTGGTCTAGGGCTACTGATAGGTCAAAGAATGAAACCAACTGTGTTTTTCTACCTAAAGTTCCTGCTGATTCTGAGAGAGTGAAAGGAATAAAGCAATTGCAGAAGAGAACTTTTTTTTTTTTTTTAACTTGAAAAACAGTTATTAAGAAGATTAAAAAAACCCCACAACAAACCAAACCTCTGCTCTACTGGGAAGTTTGCAAGGCGAAGAACTTAGAATTATGAAACGCCTCAAATTATGCCTATAGATAACCTACAGCCTGCACAGGCACATATACATTATCACAATATATTTAGTTGTATGACTTTCTATGCTAAACATAGCGTGCTCATCTGCAGTACTCCTGCCTTGTGCAATTTCCTGGACAGATCATGTCCTAAGGATGTACCAAAGTGAAGTGGACAGTTATGTGAAGGACTCCCATCCCTGGCTGGTTTCTGAGAACAGGGTGTACTACTGAAACAGGATGAAAATTTACAGAAGAGAAACTGTCTTCCTGATTAAGTTCCTGGACTATCATCTTGATCTCTGATTTTTTTTTTCTCTGTCTAAATCATAGTTTTTCTGTGTGATACTGATCATAGCATTTCTGCAAACTCTTTCTCTGTGATCGCTCCTGTTTCATTTTCTGAGTGCCCAGTCTGAAACAGCTGGAGTATTGAACTCATAATTGCAAAAGTTTGATATGAACTGTGCCCTGAACACATAAAAGGCAGCAGAATGTCCAGAAAAGGCTAGGCTCTATTCTTGAAAAGTAGCCTCCAAAAATGAACTGATATAGGACAATTTTGGCTTTAGTATCAGTGACTTTGTTCCCAATTTGTAAAGCTGAGACACCATCTTATTAGCTGGCTGATGTGTTGTATAAGTAAATTCATTAATATCTGCAAATAAGACACAGATATCAGAATCAGAATAAGGACTAGAAAAAGGAATACATTTGTGCTCAGTGCAGCTTTTGGATATTAAGCATTAAATGACATATGGGACCACTCACAGAAGAACGAATAAAAACTGTTGTGGATCATGTGTATGTACACAGCTGGCAGATACAAGGCTGTAGGATACTTCAACTGGGTATTTCCTGGCTCTGAAGCTTCATCAGTCTTTCCAGGTAAGATCTTGTGTTTTGTTCAGAGATATTTATATACTTGTAAATTTCTGAAATTTCTACATGGACAGTTAAGAGCCAGCAATATCAATCCCCACTACATAGATAAGGAATTGATCTAGGCCATGTGAATCTAGATAGAGGGAAAAGGTCTAAATAATTTGGAAAATTCTGAAATATTTTTTGCAGTAAATAAAATTCACAGATTACCCAGGTTAAGGAGACATTTAGAGAAGAATTATTTTTAAATTCTAAATGTCAGCTACAGAAAACATGCCCTGGTCATGCACAGTTTTGTAGGAGACTAAGATATTCTTTTTTTATGGTGCCCTTATTAGGTCTTTCATATCTGAAGAAATGCTAGTCATGGCACAAAGGTATGAACCATTGTATAGTTAAGAGAAAGTATTTCAAAGAAGAAAAGAGCTCCTGCTAATATTGTTCATCTGCTCTGCTCTATTTGCGTCTCCCTGAAGTCAAGTCAGAGCTTATTTTCAAAGCCTTCGATAGAATACAACAAAATTTATTCTTAAAACAAGTCTCATTTTTGGCTGCCCTTGGCCACTTTTGAATTTTTTTCTGAGAAATGACACGTTCATATGCGTGGGAACAGAGGCTCAGCAGATGTCTCAGCAGATACAGATCTGAAGTGCATGTCCCTTCAGAAGGCAGGCAAAATGCTCTATTTTTTATGAACTACCTA
Organism: Illadopsis cleaveri; assembly: GCA_013399915.1. Lineage (NCBI taxonomy): Eukaryota > Metazoa > Chordata > Aves > Passeriformes > Timaliidae > Illadopsis > Illadopsis cleaveri. Next base: position 440,259 of record VXBB01020334.1, on the reverse strand, counting down.
AACTTGGTGCTTGTCTGCATTCTGTTGCATCATTACCATTTTTGTTAAAAGCAAATGTATTTGCAAGTCTGTAGCTAAAGTGTGCCATGAGATAAAATGTGGACTTCGGGAATGGCATGATAATTACGCAGCAACAAGCTGAATATCAGATGAGCACTATTTCACTACATCAGGACTGAAGAAATCAGGCAAACATGAGATGGGCTACCTCACCCCACCTGAGAGCACTCAGAACAAATCTGCTTATGTTTGGCCCTCGGGTAATATCACAGTAGCTAAGGAAAGGCTTCTGAGCTGTGATATAAATAAATAAACTGTGAACAATATCCATTTTTCTCCAACTAAAAAATAACTCTCATTAAAAGGGCAACAAAACTCTGTTTTAGAGTTTCTTATAGTCCTTACCATTAGACTAAAGCCCATATCTGATGAATAGAAAATAAATAAATAAATCTGCCTTCTTGATAGGACTGTTATTTCTCTCTCTATTTTCTTTTTTTTTTTTTTTTTTTTTTTTTTTTTTTTTTTTTTTTTGGACTCACTTATATATTTGCACCTGATTATTTTCTTTACAGAGCTTTTCACTTGATGTTCTGTTTTCTCTGCTGAAGTTCAGGTGTATGCAGTACCTGTTTCATTAGTGTCACTTGGCCTTTCATTAGACAAAGAAAATGGGCCTCTAACGCATTCAAGGAAGAGACCAATAAAGATGTATTACTGTCACTTCACTCAATAAGAGCAGATGGGTCATAATAGTAAGGCTGATACCAGTACATTTGTAGAGTGATTCTTTCTTATCAGGCAGTTAATGAAATGAATTTCTATCATAGCATCTTTAAAATATAATACTCTCACAACTGTCTTTAAAGACCTATTTTGAACCAAATATGTTATCTATCAAAATATTCATTAAAATTAGGTGCAGGCCTACAGGAAGAGATAGATTAAATCATTGAGGCATCTGGGCCTCTTATTCCTCTAATGTGACCTCATTATATCGTAATTTGTTATTGCAGAAATTTAATTTTCTGATGCCATGAAATTATTGAGGGTCTTCCCATTTCCACCATTTTCACTCCACCTAATTGTAAACTTCAAGATCATTTGGTATTTGATACTGTTTGGCTCCAAGATTGGATAGGAAACCGATAGCCTGTAAATGAGGAAGCACTTAATGAGGAAAACGTGATGATATCTATTGACTGTATTCTAAAATAAGATAAATAAATAAATTTCACTTGAGATGCCCTCAACTTCTCACTGACACATCTATTAACTCTGTTCAGAGCAGATGCTTCATTGCCTCGATATCAAGAAAAGAGGCAGATTCAAGACAATAATCGTGGCCATGAGCCTACCGGCCCCACTGCTGGGCAGTCACTGATCCCATGGGTATGAAGAAGAAATTACCTGACCTGAAAGCCTGGAAGCTGGGCTTTAAATGTCACAGGACCAACATAGCGAGCACTTCAGCTAAAAAATGCGCTCATGTCGCTTCTTTATGCACTTTCAGGGTTCTTCATTGGGACAGCCTTCCCTGCCACTGAAATATACTGGAAAAATAAATTTCTTTCCTGGTCCTCTAGTAATCCTTCCCAGCTGAGGCATGACATTGGAAGACTTCAAATTTTCCAGGAATTCATGACCAAAGTTCTATTACCTACCAGTTTGTTATCGCAGAAAATCTCATGTGAACAATTTGACAACGTTGCCCCACAGAGAAGGTTCTGTAAGTTTTGGATACTGCACAGCTGTTGCATGCAGGACAAAAAACCAAAACAACTGTTAATGCCCATAGGTCTGTATTCAAAGCTGTCACAAATCGGGGTAGAATATTGAGAAGGACATACCCTCAGTGAATGGCATTCTAATGTTCCTATAATTTCCCACACCAATCACAAAATGCACTTTGAGGGCTTAATGATCAAAACCGGAGCTTGATCATGCTGGGTCAGCTTCTCCTGCTGCTCTGAAGTTTGAAAAAACCTTGTGCAAGCCCAAGTCAAAGAAGAATTTCCCTTTCAGGTTTAAAACCAAAATAGCCTTAATAAAGCAATTTTTAAAAAATTAAAAATTAGATATAAGCAACTGAACAGAGTTCTGTACAAGTACAGCAATATGAAGAATGCATTCAAATTGTATGCAGCTTTGTCATGTACTAATGTACATATATATTTGTGAAGGCTAAAATTAAAAGTCTTAAAACAGTTCTAAATCAACAGAGAGTGGGTTAACATCAATATTCATGTGCAAAATTTGGCAAAGCTATTTAGCTTCATTTCCTATGGATACATCAACTTTTAATTTCTTAGTGAGGGAATGGAAATACTTTTGCAAGGATGTTTCAAATTACAAAAAGAATTCACAATACAGAGGTTATTACTTCATAACCTCAACATACCTCAAGAGGAATAATCATCAGGAATGTCCGGATTTAAAAAAAAACAAAACAAAAAACCAAAACCAAACCAAACACCCCCCCCAAAAAAAAACCAAACCAAAACAAAAAAACCCACAAACAAACAAAAAAACCCCACAAACCTTTCATTTTTCTGTATGCAAGTGGATACAAGAATTCTAGGAGATGTTAAAAAAAATAATAACACCAAAACCAAAGGACATCTCCCTGAGGTAGCTTCTGGAGTGTGTTTAAGTAGAACCACTTTTCTTAATTATCTTGTCGCTCAATAATCTAATAGTTACTAATTTCAGTAAAACCATAAATATCACTTAAAACACAAACTCCATTTTTAATCAGTGAAAATGGCCATTTGTTGCAAAGGTTTTTGAGTAATAACTTTGCATTCTTATTAATGATGGGGATTTATAGGAAAATCAAAACTATATTAATTATACCATAGCCTCATTATATATTAATAGACTCAGAAACCAAATATTTTGTGCCTTGCAGACTGAGGTGTAATATTTATATGAGGCTTTGCAGCAGCAGCCAAAGTGGCACTTAGCTCTAATGCTCCTACTTTAGAGTATTGACTTGGTGCCCCTGGGACTCATGAGCTCAAATCCAGCTGGGAATGCAGATATGCTGCACTGAGCCTCCAGAACAGTGTCTTGGGGTTTTTCACTTATCACAGGGGGCCAAACTATGTCAATGGATGCAGTTTGTATTTTCAGACATCAGTTTCTGAATGCAACATGTGTGTCACATGTCTATTCCAGGCAAGGCTGTAGAATCTCCTGCTTATGTGGGAGAGAGGCCTGAGAAGATGCAGCCCCTCAAGGTCAGCAATATGCATCTCTTTAAACACATGCACAACCCTCACACAAAACCATGAGCTGAAGTAATAAACCATCCTCAGAGCATAGGAATAGGAATGCTGCTTTTTGCACAGCACGCAAGGTATTTGCCCCACCTTGTGCTTTGGCAGCTGGTGGAATCTGGTGTTTGGGTTGCTCTCTGGGCATTAAGCTGAGAGCAGAATGACTGATCAATTGCATCTCCATGACAGCAGCCTTTGTAGAGCAACTGCTCAAGTCAGATGCCAGACTTGTGACATTACTTGGTCATCGATGGTTTCTATAACTTAACTGAATTTGCTGCTTTTTGATCTATTTTTTGTGTGGTCCAAATTGTTTATTTTGAAGAACTGCTAAAGATGACTGAAGCAGCCAGACAGATGAACTCTGTTATTTTCTATATGAACCTTGACTATGTTGCTTTACACTGCCCAAGGATTTTTGTACATACCTCAGCCCCAGGAAGCTCCAATAAGAGAGCTGTTCCTCAAAAGGCACTTTAAGGGAAACCACTTTGATCAGTCTGGAGGAACAGAGAGAGCTCATGATGGAACCACTCCCATCTTGTTTGCCACACAAGGCTCACACAAGAGAATGGGCACCCATTGCATCACTGGCTCTCCCTACCATAGCTTTTCCATGTGTGTGGATGTTGACATATGCCTGGACCACCATGACCTTGGGACATCTCAAAGGAAAGAGAGGTCAAGGATATGACCAAGTCCTTCTCCTAAGCCCAGGAAACTTAAGAAAAGACAGTGTCATTGTTGTAGTCTCTGTGAACTGCTCTGTGGGGCATGAGCCCTCTGGAAACTTTCTCCTACCATGACCCCTATAGGGTGGTCTCATTTACAGGTGAGACCTAGCAATCCATGCCCAGGTAGAGGTTTCAGCTCTCTCCCTTACAAAGCCCTAACCCAACAGCAATTCAGGGAGTGATGTCCCTGCAAAGAGAGCTAATTCCTCCCTCCCACTAAAGAAATGGCAAGTCTTCATGCCTGGCGACTGCTCTTCGTTTGTTTTTAGCTTTTCCAAGTTCTTTTCTTGACAGCACCATCCTCATAAGTGTTTGCAGCTCAAGCTGTGTCATCTGAATATGTCATTAGTCACTGAATAGTCGAGTGAGGAACAGTCAGCTGGGGAGGATTCAGAACTATACAGTACTGATCTCTGCCCTCTGAGGATTATAAGCATTTTTCTAAGTGCCTCTAATTTTAATCTCCCAAGCTGTGGCTTGTACAAAAATATATTCAATGGCCTCCTCTCTAGTATAATATCTTTATATTAAGGATTTTCTCTTTCACCTCAGGAAGTCAGCTTTGTAGCAGACCATCTCATTTAAAACCTAGTGTAACAAGAGTGGCATTTTTCTGTGTAAAATTGGAAGTACCACAGGTGATAGATTCAGCTTTTGCCTCTGTCTGGTTACAAGTGTTGGAGATGGAAAAAATAATTTTGAAACACATTGTTGAAAGTTCAGCTCTTTTCAGTTAGTGAAAGTAAGTAATTTACTTCTGTCTGTAAGTAATAATTATCTGTGTAGAAACCATAGTGATGGAGAAAGACAGCCCAGCAGGGTAAAAGGAGAACAAGAAATCTTTAGATTTTCTGAAAACATTCAAAAGGATCAGTAAGCAATCTGTCTGTACCTCCTTCCTGGAACTGTGCACACAGGATAAGAACACAATAGAGAAATAAATAAAAAATCTAATAAAATAAAGCAGACACCTAACACGTAGAGCATAGATGACTCTCTTTTGATCCAGGTAAGGCCAGTGGTTAAAAACAGGATCCATCTGCAAAGAATGGGAAATGGATATGCAGACAGAGTCGATGTTGAGTTTAATGCTGATTTCAGGAAAGTCAGACTGTTTGGGGCTATCTCTGGGGCTTTACAATGATCAGACTTTGTAACAATGTCAAAACATCAGGGCAGATGTGAATGAGTCATACCAAAGGTTCAGAGGTATGGATTGGATGCTTCTACCTAGGTCCTGGATGAAATTTTGTCCTTCTTTGTCCATTTCCACACTTCTCACTCAACACACGACAAAGTGAAGGAACGTTTTCATGAGCTTCTCTGTGGCTGCTGACCTATAGTTCTAGGTTGAGGAAGTTCAGTGGCTCCTGGTGACCATGGGGACTATTCTCATGTGCTAGGCTAGATCACCACTGTGCAATTTCAACCAGGTCCACGGATGGCTTTTGGGGAGTTTATTTACAGTAGAGGGCAATCACATCCCCTTCTCTGTTTTCCTGTTTATCACCCTTTGCATTGGTTTGTTTGTTCAGCAACCTATTCCTTTCAGACAGGCAGGAACTGCAGTCTCAGAGGCTGGGAAGACAGTAGAGACACCAGCTGTGAGCAGAAGCTCATGGGAAGACCTTCAGAAACAGAGAAAGTAACAGCACTTCCCAGCTATATACTATCCAATATTTTTCCCAGTGCTTTCTCACAAGTGTATTATTTTTTTCTTGTTGTGTTACTAGCATTTGTTCTTCAGTAGACAATCTTACTCTTTAATAAATTTTTAAGCTGCATTTACCCATCCTTGGACTCAGAGCTTAAGTCCAGTGCCTTAACCAAAACATCCTTCACAATGCCAAGGCTTCCTGCATGAATTGTTTCTGCTCAGCAGTACAGCTTCATCTGCAGTCAGTGCCCTGAGCACTGTGCCTCCCTCCCCTATCAGCCGTTTCAGGCAGGAGCGAAAACACACCCTATCCGCCTATGATATCCTCTTTATTTCCTTGTTGCAGCCCTTTTCATTTCTCCCTGGCTGTTCTCTGACAGCTGCAGCCCAGGCTCCAATCTGCTGCAGGTGGCTCTTTTTGCCCTTCAGGCTTTCTTCACCATTGTGATGCATTAATGAAGTAGAGCTCCCTGTCAGACTTCATCAGCAGTCTTGTGAAGGCAGAATGAAATCACTTCTATTGACCCACTGGCATATTTATAGGCTCCTTCTTTTTTGCTGAGTATGGCAGTTATCACCTTTCCATCCCCATGTTGTGTTTATTCAGCAGAAAGCTAAATCACATCTGTGCACAAGTGGAACATTAATCAGTGAACGTAAGGCACTCATAAAGACTGCTGAACCTATCTAATTACCAGAGCTGGGAAAGCTCACAACACCTTCCCCTCAGAGGGGTTTGCAACCCCATCAATCCACGGGCCTCAAACACAGCCCAGCAAGCTCAGGGACTTTTTCTGCTCTCCTTGTGCTAGACAGTCCCCAGAAAGCAGAATTTTAAAGTTTTCTCAGACTTGTTCCTGATACTTCTCTTTCCTCCTACAGAAACAACAACTAACCCCCTTCAGGGCAATGCTTTCTGGTTTTGTTGTTGGATTTGTGTATTTTTACTCTACCTCTGTTTTCCCCTTTCTTATTACCAAAATTGTTAATTACCAAAATCAAACATCCTCCATGTTACTGGAGTTGGAGTTTATCATTTAAGTTCACTCTATATTACTAGATGAAGCACAATACTACATCAACATGGTAATATTTTCAGCAATTATGCATAAACAGCAGAAGTATTTGTTAAACTTTGTGTGAAAATAAGTTATGTGTTGTATGCCTGTATATGATGGAAAAAAAAGATGCTGTCAGACAAAGTTTGTATCATTTTTGATGAAACTCCAAATTTGGCTGCCCAAGAATTCTCTATGGACAGATATATACTAGCTTCTAAAAACCTTCTGACTCAGTCTTGCTTCATTCTGAAGAAATGAGAAACTCTTTGAGTTTCAGTTAAACATTTTATTTTCTGAGGGTTTTTAATGAGCATCATCTAGAACAAATCAAATGGATTTAAAAAAAGAAAATCTCCAAATCTTTAAAAAGGGAAGTGTCATCTTCTGGGGATATTTCCAGGCAGTAATCTTTTCTTTGACCAGTGCTATATTCAACAGTTAAGAGGAAAATCTTGGAGGTAGATTTTGCCAATCATATAAAAATCTATGGAGTAGTTAAAAGAAGAGATCAAAGAGAAAACTGGCTTATTTTAGCAATATGCATTTTAACAAAACTAAATCTAAGAATCAGGATTATAAATGGTATTTATAAGAAAGAAAAGCAGTTAAGGAAAGAACTTTTGGGTCAGGACAACCAACATAGTGGCTCATTGCAAGAGAGGATATGGCCCTTTACTGAAGGATCAAGGGAACATCAGTTAGAGAGTGGTTTATACCACAGTGACATAATTACCAAAATCCACTAACTGGTAATGGCTTCTAAGTTTATCATATGTGGGAACGTAAAAGGAGAACTCCAAGAACTGTTGCATAGAAAACTTGATCACTGTGAGAAACTAAAATACTCTCTTTAGTGCATATTATTCAGAAGAAATATGATCATGTAATTACTCAAAAAGAATGTAGATTTCAGCTGTAGTAAAATTATTTATCTAAGGAGATGAAAATACAGCAAGAGGCTGAGCTTGGTCACTTCTGCTGAATCAATACAGTATTGAAATAACATCTAAGATCATTTTAAAATAAAGGAAAACAACAAATGAGAAAAGTTACCTGGATTTGCATTGGTTTCTTTGCCACTCATTTGAACCAAAATAGCAAATTGTTCAAAAATAGATACCACATTTCAGCTAAAATTTATTGAATTTGATAGAGAAATCATTTTGTATAATTTTAGGTTAGATGATTTTATATCCAAGTAGGTAATAACTCAGATCCTTGGGGAGTCGCCTTTTCCCACTAAATAGTGATCTGTCATGTCCACTAATGGGCCTCACTTGAACTCTTGGAAATTTTACCAATGGCAAAATGGGTAATTAAAAATTTGGGGGCGTACCTATGTTATTAAAGGAAATTATTAGGCTTGGAAGGACATGGCTGAGAAATTCACATCATTAGAATACAGGTCAGTAGGGATCAGTTGCAAGAATCATGTAAATTGTACACAGTCAGAAATTCAAGAAACTCAAATGTAGAACACTGAAATAATTATTTAATGGATATCCAGTCTTCTTTAATTTACCTGACAGCAGTTCTAAGGAAACCCATGGTTCTAATTGTGGAGCTAGAAACACAGAAAAAATTCTGATCAACATCTTTATTATCTCTGTATTGAGATGAGCTCTATGCTCTTTTCATCTGAAGGAATGCATGAGCTCAAGTCCTCATGAACTTTTTCTGATTAATGTCTTGTTTTAGCCACATATTCATAGTTTGTTGCTTTTTCTGGAAAGTGTCACTGAAATATAGTCAGAAAATAGCAGATGACCATGCTCCATCTAAACCTCCCTTCCAAATACACATTGCTAGGGATTTAATATTGATAGATTTATATAAGAGTTTCTCACCATTAATGTTTATTTAACAGGTTTTATTTTGTTTATCCACAGGACAAAAGAGTGGTCTTGCCCTTGAATTACACTAGTTCAAGTGATTTTTCAAACTTCAGTTCTGTAAAAAGCTTTAGATATTTCCTTATAAAAGTAAGATAGAAATCCAGATAAGCCTTTATTTATGGCATCTGAAATCTTTCAAATGCAATAGCCTACTAAGTATGAATTTACAAGACTTTATTATCTTATTGTGAGGACTACGATTATTCCAAGAAAAGCCAAATGAAACTAGGAGATCTTCCTCTGGGATCTGAGTACTTAAAAGAAGCTCATCTTGTATGAGGAATTGATTATGCTGTGTTGAAACAAAATGAAAAAATCAAACAATGCATATATTTTCTGTTGGGAAAAAGAACAGCCGTTTGCAAGTCGCCTGTGATCTCAACATCCGTGTACTCTACATATAAGATACTTTGACTGCCTGCTCCCACTGGTGAGAGTCTATTGAGCAGTGGAACAGATGCAACCTAAGATTGTTTATGTTCCCTTTCCTAGCAGATAATAGAAGGGGGACTGTGTCTACATGGATGTGTATAGATACAATTATAGAATCAGAACCATGGAAAACTCTTTGCCCTCATATTACTATGCAATACAGTCACCACAAAACCAGCAAAGACCTCTGTTTCATTATAAACTTTCCCAAAGGCAATGTCAATTAGTTCAGCCTTCAAACAGTGAGGATGTCAAGGGAGGCAGAGAAGGCTCCAAGTGAAGACAACTATTTCTAGGAATCTTCATTTCTCCATAGATCTAAGTATCATAGAACTATAGAACCATTAAGGTTGGGAAAAAACCTCTAAGATGATGAAATCCAGTTATTGACCCAGAAATACCATATTCGCCCCTAAACCATATTCCCAGATTCCATATCCACACATTTCTGAACACTTCCAGTGACAGTGATTCCACCACTTCCTTGTGCAGCCTGTTCCAATGCCTGACCCCACATTCAGTAAAGAAAATCTTCCTAATATCAAACCTAAACCTTACCTGGCCCACCTTGGGGCCATTTACTCTTGTCCTGTCATCGTCACCTGCAAGAAGAGACTGACCCCCACCTGGCTGCAGCCTATTTCCAGGATGTTGTAGAGAGGGATAAGGTGCCCTGTGAGACTCCTTTTTTTGCAGGCTAAGCAACCCCAGCTTCCTCAGCTGCTCCTCGTCACACTTGTCCTCCAGACCCTTCACCAGCTCCATTTCCTTTCCCTGGACACACTCCAGCTCCTTAATGTCTGTCTGTAGTGAGGGGCCCAAAACTGAAAACAGGATTTGAGGTGCAGGCTCACCTTGCTGAGTGCAGGTCTGAGTACAGTCCATGTGAGGGTATTATACAGTCCATGTATCCAGATTTGCTATAGCTTTAGTATGGGAAGTAATCCTTCCACTGCACACTTTCAGAAGAAGACCACTGGAGAGTTGCTGAGATCAGGCACCGTTTCCTGATCTCACAATTCCCAGCTACCAAGAAAAGGGTGACTGTACATATGCACATGCCAGCATGAGCTCAAGTGCTCTTTTGCCCTGCTGCCTCCCACTTTCCAACATGCTCTAGGACCAATGAATTCAACAGCTCCCCTCTTCCCTACATGGTTCAAGAGAACTGAAGACTTGGAGGGTGTTTTCTTTGTCCTCATTTAATTGCTTTGTCTCTACTTTCTGTCTTTTAAAAATATGTCAGGGAGAAAAATAATCCTTTAGAGGGCTCATAATTCTCAAGACCAAGTGACTGGATTTATCCTGTCAACACTCATTTTACCTTCAGCAAGACAAACATGTTGTTAGCAGTATCCTACAGAGGGCTTGCGTGGCCTTGGCTCGGGAGATCTGGTATTCCTGTTGCCGCAGTGACTGCTCTGCCCAATATACCCTGGTTGCTGTTACTGGATACAGCATTTTATTATAACTCAGCATCTTTCACAGAGCTTTCCAAAGCCCACAAACTTTAACACTGCTGTTATTGATATACATACTTCCCATAACATCAGCTCTTCAAAGGGCAGCTTTTCTTCAATGCCATGTTGACTGATCTACAGAGTCTGACTGTTGCTGAGGCAGTGAGGGTTAATGCCATACAAGGTATTTTGACTACAAGGGAAAAAGGATGGGGGTAGAAGGGATGGAAGAAGAAGAGAGAAGAATAGCAAAATTTGACAAATGCTTTTCTCAGCATTATGTCAAACATGTTTACAGAACTGCACAATTAATAAAAAAAACCTGCACTAGAGTCTCTAATTATTATTCCACACTGGGCAGAACACTTCTTCATTATCCCTTTTTGAATTGATTGTGTACATCAAACAGTCAAGATATAAATAAAATATGCCTGCATGCATAATACCCTCACATTAAAGCAGAAGGCAATTAACCTATGATTTTTCATTAATTAAATTAAAATAGCCCTCTGAAAATGTCTCAAATCAAAACAAGTTCCTTACAGAGTACTTTTTTCTTGCTGTGATGCATAGACCCTGCTTGCAAAATCATTGGTCCAATGCAATCACAATTTCATCAAAGTCTACCAATTTTCTTCTGTGGCTCCATTGTTCAGAGTGCTAATCCCAAACACAACATTGGTTTTATTTTTCAGTCTTTAAAATAATATTTACTAATGCTCGTTCACTATTTAACATATTATTTACATTTTATTTTTGCTGATTATATTGATGTGCTTTGCAGAATTACTGTATGTATTGATCTGTTCGGAAATTTGGCAAACAAGACTTAAAGAGAGGGTCACTTCTCTCTTAAATTTATATAGCTAATAATAAACTCAGTTGGTGTAAGGGTTTTTTAGTGTTTTATGGTTATCTCCAGTTAACTGAGTTTAGGCTTTTTTGCCACAGAAAGGTAGGAGTCAGTCTTTGGGCTTTTTGCTCCATACACAATCATGTTTCTTTTCAATCATTCTATTCAGACAGATTGAGTTGTACTAAAGACACCTTCAGATGTCTATTTGCTTTGTGGATTGTAACTGTAAATGACTGTAAAACAAAGAGAAGACATACTTCAGCCAAGAATACACACTGGATGATAACAAAATGTCTATTGCAAAATTGCTGCTTCTAAGATATGTCCACTTGCATTCCCTGGATGTAAGGGACAACTACAAAGGTCACAGATCTCAATGGAAAACCTGATTGTGTTTGGTTTTGTGAGGGGTTTTTGGTGCTTCTTTGTGAAACCTGAGGATAGAGAATTTTAGACACCTCCAGTTATTTATAAAGCTTTGATAATAAGCCACAAATACCTCTTTGTTGTCTTGTAAAACTAAATCTTCACACTCCAGAAGTGTTGAATTCTGTGTCTGTCTTAAAAGGGGGAAAAGAGGTTTTCAAGTACAGAATATATGAACATTTTAGCTTCAGCAACAGTGTGCTTCCTTTAAGACAGAACTCACTTAGGACTTTTAAAGAACTCTGTAAATTTTGAATTTACAAGACATTGGCTGTTTAATAAGCATAAAAATTACTTGCTACATTACCAACATTAAAAACGAGCCTTTGGAATGACAATTTCTTTGATACAGATCGTACATGCCAACGTAACAGAAGCAGGAAAATGTCATGTCTCCTTTCTTATGTGCTGGTGAGTACCTGGAGCCTATGGATGAAGCGATCAGGGAGCATCTGTAGGGAGGAACATCTTCCACATTCCAGCAAAATCCAGCACATGTACTCACAGCACACGTGTGGAAAGTTATATACTGAATCACGAAAACATGATGACAGATATTTTGCTACTTGTGCATTTTCAGCTATCACAAAGTGGAAGGTTTTGCCTGAGGGAAGGGAATCATCTTGGTTCTTATTCCTTTGTCCAGAAACTAGGGACTATCGATCTAATCGAATGCTGTGAGAAGGCACAATTCAAGTGCTAAAACAATGAGTTAGTAAAGACCAGCAGAGCAGGTCTTTCTGCTGAGTCACAAGTCCTCAGGTTAGACTTGACGACAGATTCTTCTCAGTCTTTCTCAGACCATGCAAGCCTCAAGATTTTCACTTTCTACTAGGGAGAATCATAATAGCCTCAGAGCCTTCAGCACTGCTTTCTCTTCCTCCAGCTTTTGGAAGGTAATACCCAGCCAGTGCTTTTCTTTACTGGTCTAATTCCATCTATATGTCGATAGCCCAACAGCTCATTCACTCATATATATTTTTGTGTTCAGCATTTGGGGTGTGTCTCTGGAAGGAATTCAGATTAAATGGCCAAGATCCCCTAATCCTGATCAAAGTAGACAAATAAAAGGATGAAATAAGTCAGACCTATGTTTCCTGACAACAATGCAGAAATTCTTTGCACTTTATGTGTTTCTTATTTGAGATTTCATGAGAAATAATGTTCAGAAATTTCACAGGAAGATCTGAAGTTTTAGCTACTGATTTTCTTCTAAGATGCTCCAAATGATTAGCAACCAAATTAAACTCAAAATAACCCTGCTTCATATGTATTTAACTTTGAAGACAACTATTTCTAAACCTGAAAAAGCTTTATGGGCATAAAATCTAGACAGTTTTTTTCCAACTATATGACTTGTTCTAATAATAGACCTTACTTCTCCCACAAGTCTTAAATAAATAATTATTCATTATTTTATAAGATTACAATTGATATATGGTTTTCTATTTAAACTCATTTCCTTTTGTAAACAAAGAAAAAAAAATACAAATTCTCACCAAGTTACAGTAGAGGCCCAGTTGAAAAATTATACTACCCTCATGTCTAAAAAAGCTAGCCTATTCCTAAGCTTGAATTCTTACATCATTTTTTAAATTAAATGTAAAAAAAAATTAAAATATCAATGTTTTAAGAACAATAAGGCGTTAGAAATTGGCCAGAAAACCCTGTAAAGCACTGCCTTCCCTTTGTAGGAGGTATTTTGTCTCCTCCCACAAAAGTTCTGCAAGACATTCATCCATCTTTCTCATGGAATACAGCTTTCAGCTCTTGAACTGTCGTGGTAATTTCATTCCTAACAAGTAAATTGAGTTATTTCTTTCATCCTAATGTTATCTGTTTGTGCTCTTCAGTAAGGGGAGCCCACAGTGCCAGAGAGGAGCTACAGATCTGTTGCAGGCCTCTCACTGATGCTTTCGTGCTTGGTAACTGGCCATTCCTACAGAACATTAAAAATGGTTACATACCTCCATTCCTCAGACAAAATGCACATAGTATTCAGAGTAGATCACATTACAGATGCCACCCTTTGTGGGGGAAAGAAAAAAGAGGAGATTACAGAGTATTTTTTTTCTTCAGCCAGATAGAGTCAACTTGCACCCTATAACCTATGCTATAAATATGATTAGGCCTAGAAAATATCCCCTGTGGATCAAGGGCTGAGCTTATGGAACTTCTGAGGGATTTGGGAGGAAAATGTTTTTTGTGTTTATAAATTCTAGTCATTATTTTTTAACATAGACAGGAAAGATTCAAGTGAGGACAGAATGGAACGGCATATGCTGCCATTATACATCATCCTTAAGGGGAAATAAAAAAAGAAACAAGACCAAACCAAACAGCAACTTTTAAGCAGGACATGGAATGAGTTAATATTTTTCTTTCAGTTACCTGCAAATTGCATTTCACTTCCTGTAATGCTTTCTTCCCCCCATCAGTTGTTTTTCTTCTTTTGATCTACTCTTTCCCTTAAAGAAGCCAACTTGAGAAATTGTATTTGATACAAGTTTGTGATATGTAAGTATCTTTTAGGAGTGGTGCAAAGCAGTTGAAGGCCAGTGCCTCAGACATCACAGGTGTAAATGAGTGTGTTATTCTTGTTCAAACAGAAATGGAGACTATTGGCTTTATTTCAAGCATGTGAAGATTTTTGTACTTTTCATGAAATAGTAGGGAAAAAACCCAATAAATTACCCAAAACATAGGCAATTTTCTCTCTTCTCCCCATTACTCCAAGAGTAAAGACCTTGTAAAAAGATATATATTAAAAAAATGCATTGCAATCCAAATACACACAGGGTAATCCTTTTTGGCTTCGAAATGTTCCCTCACCATGTTCCCTCCAGCCCCAGAGGACTTGAATAAATACAGAAAGTGGAATTGGCAACAGCTGTGGTGTCACAGGCTATCACATGGATTCCAATGATTATCACCTTAACAGACAAAAAAAAAAAAAAAAAAAAAAAAAAAAAAAAAAAAAAACAACGAGGAAAGAAAAAAGATTCTTAGCAAATTCAGGAGGGAGAAGGGGGGGAGACTGCCTGACATTTTGCCTTAACAGAGCCATGACAGCAGCTTTGCCCAGAGAAACTCCAGTGCATCGAACAGTCAGGGTAGGCTGACAAATCACATGCAAGGGCACTACTGGCCCAAGATTTCCTTTTTTATATCACAGCTTAGGATACTTCAAGATGAACTAAGCATTTTAGCAAGTTTATGAATTACAGATAAGCAACTGCATTGCATTTCATACATTATTTTATAGACTGGAAAGAAACAAGGAATATAACATAGACTGAGGACACTGGTTACACAGCATTTCCTCAGGTAGGAGTCTGAAGATATGCCATAAAACTCCTGCTGTTTTTCCAAGGTCAACAGGAGCCAGGAAAGTAGCCACCTTAAACAGCTGCCACCATGAATCATTCTTGTAAATGTGGTAGGGGAAAGCAACAACATAAACACCAATGCCTAAATAATTATTTTAGATGTAAATGTATGTAAAAATTAAACCAAATTACGTGCTGGATTATCACAAAGGCACGTCCAAGAACTCCCCAGATCAAAAATTGACCACACATCTGAGAAAGGCAAACATAATTTCAGCTCAATGACAAATTGCTGCCAGCTGGACAGTTATTCATGTAAAATTTCCATCTACAAGCACTGGACTGGATTTACTATTAAAAAACAAATAATGGATCACAGGCATTTCTTCATGCTACCCTTATGTCATGAGAAAGAGAAGAAAAACATGACAGATATGAAAGTGTTCAACTATGAATAGCCTGAACACAAGCTCTTGTCATCCTGCTACTTGTCAAGAGAGGAGAAAAGAAGTAAACACTAATTTAAGTTAGTCTAAACTGCCTAAATAAAGAAGTAAATAGATACGATTCCAACAAACTGTGCATTTATTAGCTCTGTCATCTGAAATCAATGTATTATCTGTCTCTACAGTTTGAGAAAAGCAGAAGTATAGGATTACAAATTACAAATTCAACTCGTGTAATGAAAGACATATATCGTGTCTTTCCCACAAAGAAGGATCGTGATGGAATTTAAAGCTATTAAATGAGCTCAATTCTTGTCTCATGCTCTAAGAATATACCTCTAGTCTTTGTTCAGAGCAGGTCTCTTGGAAGATTTGCATGCTGACTTCCATAGGCTAGTTTCTAGCCCTTGTTAGAGTGCAGTCAGGTTATGTTCTGTGTATTAACTCTGAAATGGAAGGGGGGTCCAAGCACCCTTGCTGCATATGGCTTTATGCAGCAGTGCACCAATGCTATCAGTTAAGAGCACATGAATGAGGAATAAGAGGCACAGTGAGGTGCTGACAGTGGTGGAGTATCTCACTGTGGAGAGCTCTGCAGCTTATCCTAAACAAATTGGAAGGGACTCTCAAGGATCATCGAGTCCAGCTTCTGGCCCTGCTCAGCATCATCCCCAAGAGTCACACTATGTGCCCGAGAGTATTGTCCAAAACTTCTTGAACCCTGTCAGGCTGGGGCTGTGACCACTTCCCTGGGAAGTGTAGTCCGCTTTAGCAGTATGGACACATGCTAAATGCACAGAGCTGAACCTGTACTCCAAGGAGAAAGGAAATTATTCATCTCTCAAGCTGCTGCCATGACTTTAAAATCCAGAACTACAGTGAGCATCTCTAATATTATTTAGATTACTCTGAGTGTGTAACATAATTTATGATAAGTAGATTTTCTTGCACAGAACGTCTGCAGAAGAACACTGACACTCGAGTTCTAGTGGAGCAGGCAGCTGACAGCACACAACCCTCTTTGGCTGTAGCAAGGGACCAAGAGGGGAGGAACACACAGCTGGAGGGGAAGAGACTGTGAAGCTGGAAAGCAAACAGACTAGAAACTCTCTCTGTTGTGACAGATCTGCTGTAGGACATTTCTAATTTTTGTCCTGAGCTAAGCATTGCTGCCCCTATCACCTCTAGAGGTTTCCAGATCTTTGCTGTGCTGGTGCAGGACTAAGCACAACTGCAGCCTAACCTATCACCATGGTGGGTTTGGGCAGAGGAGAGACACCTGCTTTTAACAATCATGCTTGGTTTAACAACAGCTGTACCTAAGGGCAAGATTACAAGCCTCAGTACTGAAGAGCACACAGGCAGATTCAGGCTCCAGGGTATCACACATGCTCCATGACCTAAGCCTAAAACACATCCATAACACAGTAGCTGCAAGGGTCATTTCAGTCTATAAGCAAGAAGGGGGAAGCTTTTATGAAAACACACCAGGCAGACAACAGCCCTCCCCCACTCCTTAGCTTTTTTATGTTGTTCTTTGCTTTGCTTTGCATGTAAATATAATAAAACACAATCAAAGGCTCTGAAAATGTAAATGCCTAAAGGCATTTAAAGTGTACTGTCACTGCTTGTGCCATGGAGGCCGTGTAAAAGGGCTGTGCTCCCTATGGAGCCTTCCAGCACCTGTGTGCTGGTTCCCATGGACAGTCTGGGGGAGTTTCAGGGCTTCATTCCCCCAGTCCAAACAGGCACAAACAGTAACACTGTGTTCACAGAATACTTGCTCCACTCTGTTCTTTGACAGAGGAGCACAGAGTTTTCCAAGAAAGATAATTAAATTGTTCCCTCTGCAATGGAAGGGTCCTTGGGCAGAAAGGCTGTCTCAGGCCCTTTGTTATGGCACATTTCAGCTTGGGGTTGTTGCTGGGTGAGAATGAACATGTCATTCTGTCTCATTTGCCCTGTGAAAATCAGCTTCTCAGCTGACTGTGCTTGATATGTTTAACCACAACAAAGCATTATGTTCCAGAAACAGTGGAGTCTCCACTTTGATTCAGGGTTTTTCATTCATTAACTGAATTTTCAGAAAGCATACTATGTCTCTGCAAAGGTGTGTATGCATGAGGGTTCCTCCTAGACCAAGTACTCTTCTTGAGGTATTCTTCTTTACCTTTGCAGCAGAACTGTAAAAGGACATAAGAGGGCCAAGCTGGCAGCTGCAAGTACTGAAGGGAAAAGATTTTGCAGTAATTACAATGTAAATGTATGGAGAAGAGTACAGTTTGTGCCTGTTTGTGATGGACAAGAAAAGATGTAGCTCGAAGATGTTCTGCAGAAGATACTTTACCATATGGTTATAAGATTGGACTAGGGTCTATAGGCAGGCTCAACCCAACCCCAAATGCACAAAATGGAAAGCACCTTGGTACTTTCCACAGTGACAGGACTAGGAAGGGATGTACCTGTGTGAGTGTGAGCAGGAGCAATAACTTTGGGACGACAAAACAGGGATAACTGAGGCATGGAGAACAGACATAGATCTGTGATTCACTAACAGACAGTTGTTGTAATAATGCTTATAGGAGGTAGATACAGAGTGAAAAAAAGGCCATCTGAAAGACAAAAAGAGGGAATCCTTATTAAAAGGATTAAACAACACTGAGAGAGAGGAGAAAAAAAACCACTATGAAAAGACACATACTATTTTTGTAGGGTGACCACAGTTTGTAAAGAGTACTCATAAAACTGAGAAACACTCAATAAACATGTTCTGGGATAAGTCAGGTGTTAAGTTTTGATTATTTTTGTGAGGAGAAAGATCCTATTTTCTCCATGAGATGTTAGCTCACATTACTCAAATACAAGCCTGCTGACTGAGATCTCTTTTTTCCTGATAAAACAGAATTTCCCAGAGAAAAAACCACCATTTTCTGTCTGGATCTTAATAATGCCTTCAGGATATTTCCCATGCTTATGTAGATTTTTCTACAGCAGCAACAACAAAATGCAACATAAAACTTCTGGTCTTGCTGTGTTAAAAATAATAAGTGCAAATTATACATATATAATTCCATACTACAGCAATTGTTTAGGGCTTTTGGGAAAAAAATAAAAAAGTAAATCCAAAACCAAAAACTAAACAACAAATCCCTTGTATCAAGTGTCATTAACTATCACTTCAGATATAAGCCGTCCAAGTCTAAAAATTTCTTCAGCACCCTGTGAAAATGCCACAAGCTCCAGGTGAAACCAGGAGCTCCATTTATGGGTAACAGATTGCACTGCAGGCCAAGTTTAGGCAGAGAAGTAATGACCAGCATAAAAAGCAAATCATAATGAAAAGTGTATTACTTTCACAGAGGAAAATATCCCAGTATCTGAAGATAAAAAAGGTTTAAATGTAAGCAATAAATAAACCAACTTTATCCAGTGCTCAAAGTGCTAGGCTAATGAAATTAAAGGATTGTTCACTAACCTCTAGGAGTCCATTCAAAAATTATGAGTTTGGCAGAATTAGATACCTCAATGACACATAAACACACTTCCTCAGCCCTGTTCCATTTAGTTCCTTATGACAAGGTCATATGTAAGATGTCTAGATTGCTTGGACTCAGTCAACAATAATTACTTTATTCTTGGCTAACATTCTTTAAAACTTATCCCTAATCTGGCATGTTCTCTTCATGAAATCCCTTATGGACATCTGTTGAAATCAACTGAAGTATTTTCCAATGATGTATATAATGCAGAAGAAACACTTACAGGGTTAAGATCAAAAAAGCTGTAAAAAAGAGAAAGGCACACAAATGTGTGCATTATCTGGTGTGACACTGGGTCTGATTCAGCCTGGAAAAGGACATGCAGAGGTGACAGAGAATGGTAACAGAAAATCAGTGATGTACACAGCCAGGGCTACAGCTCCTTCTTGGCAGAATTCATGTATTACAAGGACTGGAAAACAAAGTGCTGCTGCTTTTTCTTCTAATGCCCACTTTATACCAAGGACAAGCCTCCATCAAAGCAGTCTGTAAATTATTCTTTACTTTTTCTATATCTCATTGCTCATTCTTCTCTCTGGAAAAGGAAACAGCTCTGGGTTCACATGCTGTATGGTTTTTTGAAAATATTTTGTGTTTTATGGTATTTAAGGGGGTTTTATGGTATTTAAAGTTATTTTATGACTCATGATGTTGAATGTACAAAACTACTTTTCAGCTACAACTCTCCTTCCCATGTTTTTTTGAACAAGCTGACTTACCTTTAGATGCACTTAGGAAAAACATCATGCTTTCCTGACAGATCCTCAGCAAGACAGCAAATTCAGAATGAAAACAGTGTAAGGCAGTCATACATTCTCATACTTGAAATTTACGCTCAACTAAGCAACAAACAGCATTAAATTTCTTCCAAATAGTTGGACATATTTAGCTGCTTCTTTTGTTTGAAAATAATTCACTGAAAGATCCAAAGCTTTGCAGATTTACTTGTCAATAAACATTAATCTGCAAATGGTTCATGGAAGCATCCTGCAGCCAATGGGCGGCTCACAATCTGTTTATTGCTCCTATTGCCTGGTAGCTGTTATCACTGCAACTGCTTTCTCATACAATGACTCCTAAAGAGCTTCAAAAGGCCACCAAACAGCTTAATTCAAATATCCATGCAAAGCCATATACCATGTTTGCTTCCTGCTAACACCCTTCAGAACACAGATCCATTCAGCAAATATTGATGGAGACAGGAGAGTTGTTTTTGAAGCATTTGCCTAAGGCAAAAAATTTCAGAAGTGACTAATTATTTTGGGTACTACATCTTCAGTGCTTCCCAGACAGGCACCTGCTAGACACCTGTGTGGAAATCCACAATAGTTCTGGGTAAGACCCTCTGAGAATATCTCGAGATGGACAGCCAAGAATTCAGGTGTTCGACATACTTAGGCATTTTTGAAAATTCTAGTTTACTGTGGGGTTCTCCTTGTTGTACGAGTTTTTTTTTTTTCCCCTTTAACAGAACTTGAGTGTTTTTTTCACAGATATCTTATCTTGGTTTATAAGATTTCCATAACATAAGATTTTGGGGTATCACCTTTCAGTTGTAATTAAAATCAGATAACATGTATCTGATTTTTTTTCCTTGGGAGGGACAGAAAATTTATGGTAAAAAGAAAAAGGAAAAGAGAAGAAAGGGGACTGTGCGTATTAAATGACAGGGCAAACTCTCAAATTGCCACAGTTATAACGTTTACATTTTTCAAGGTCATGTGTCAAACACGAAACAATGAACTTTTGCTAGTCTGTGGTGTCTCATGTCAGGCAACTTAGGCATCAGCATCAATACAACGTCTTTGATGAACTGCACTTCTGTGCCCTGCTACTCTAACCTGGAAGTGAAAAAGGTAGCAATTAAGCTTTCTAAAAAGGAACAGGAAAAACAGGAAAAAATGGGGATTAGAATTAACAATATTCTTAATTGTGGAATAGTTATTTAATACCAAAGCAAAAGAACTAAAAATGTGCAGACTGAAGGTAAATGGCAAGGAACAGGGATGATTATGAAAAGGTTGGATAGGCTGTAGCTATGAGACCCACATCTGACCCACGAGACATTTCAAGAAAACAACAAAGTGGGAGTGTGTGAGGAAATACTAGATGTGAAGGAGCTGTTATTTACAATCCTATGATAGAGTGCAGTGCAATGAAAAAAAAAAAAATCAAAGTTATTCTTTCAGAAGACACAGGACTGTATGAAAAACCTCCCCAAGTTGGATGATTTATTTTATTTAAAACTATGTCACTGCCGCGAAATCATCAAGTTGCTTCCAGAAAGGCAACTTATAGTTAACTATATACTGCAAAGGAGGCTGTATATTATAATCCAATTTAGGATATGCTATATTGTATCATTAGAGAACAATTTTCACTTCATAAAGCTCAAAATGTCTTAATGGGTTTAAAACACATGCCTCTTTTCCTTTTCTCACAGCAGAAAATGAAGCTATGGGTAATATTTCTGTTCCATGTGCCTTCCTGGGAAGTATATGTTACTGAAAATGAAATGGGTGACTTCAGAGTTGTATATGTTACAGTCATTTTGAAACCAGTCATTTCAGGAAAAGATTAAAATTTTCAGCCATTTCACAAAATGGCTGTTTCATTCAGTTATTCTGTGAAATATGAGAAAGTTTCACACCTTTAATGAAGTTTGGGAAACAAATAGGGAGGCACCATGTGAAATGCCTGATACCTTACGACATGAATTAATTTAAAAAGACAACATATGAGGTTTTTATAATTTATTTACTTCTAAAGCCATATGGACGTCTACATTTATTTCAGAAATCTTCCAGTCTCACATGCCAGAACTGAACTTGTCTTCATAACTAAGGTAACTGTAACCTCAGTATTTTCTCCTTTTTGCTTTTCAGTGTTTTCCTCCCTCTGAAGACTGTGCCCTAGTGAGAACCCTGCCTGCAAAGCCAGCGCCGCCCAGGCTCCTCCCTGGTGGCCAGAACAGGTGACAAGGGCAGAGGGCAGTATGTGGGGCAGGATTGTGCAGGAAGTGGTTGGCAATATGACTTAAAAATGAAGGACCAGTTAGCTCATGAGTATTGGTGGATGAAGAATTTGGTGGATCTGGATGAATCATTTCTGAGAGAGCTTGAGCTACAGGAACTGGTCTAACCTTTAGTTTAGTTTAGCAGTGCTTCCCATTTGACTGCCTAGCACTGTATCAGGCGTGGGGAGCAGTGTGTCTGCTGAGGATGTGGGTGCACAAGAGTCATCAGAAAGAGCACTGAACACTGATTGCAGATTCTGCTGGCTGTGGAGGTGGCTGATGATCCCTGACAGTAGAAAGGCAGAGTTGTGTCCACATTTGGGATTGGTGCCAAACCAAGCTGCATATGGTGTGGAGTTTATTCCAGATTGATGGGTGGTGCTTTTGAGAACTGGGCAAAGTGAGTCTCCTCAGTCCAGTCCCATGAATTATTGTCTGACATCCATGCTAAGAGCGTTTACTTATCATCCCCTTTGAGGGACCCCACAAAAGGACATTTGTGGATAACTTTCTTTTCCATACACCAAGCCAAGGGGGGGAGGGGCACAGGATCTTCATTTCTTGGATGACTTCAGCAGCAATTCCAGTTCTTTTATCACTCTGCAACCCAACCAAGTAGGGTTACCAAGACATGACCAAGAGTTGCCAAGTAGGAGAAAAATACTGAAAAACTGAAAGGCTGTTTCTGGTTCCCTCTGAGGTAAGGGCTCAAAGAACACAAAATCTAAGAAGGTGGTCTTGGTACACCAGTACCTCCTTAAAGTTGCCTTGAGATGAAGCTTGTGGACCAATAAAATCAGCCTGGCCTCTGATGAGTATTCATTGCTCCAATGGTTAGCAAGGCCATTAGTCAAGGATTTTAGCACCCAAACCAGAAAAATCTTCAGAGCTCAGCAGTCTGTCTTTTGATGTTTATATATTCAGATGATAAATGCTTTATAACAAGAACAGGCAACAATTCTTGCTTTTCTGGCAATATCATACCTCTCTTCAACATTCACACAGTATGTGGGAAATGCTTCTTTAGTCCAGTGTTTTGTGATTAGCTGCTTCTTGTCACCAGCCATAGAATTTCACACCTATAAGCAGTGGAGGAAATATAAGAGAGCTAACCTGCAACTCCATAACCAAAGAAGAGACAAATTATGATGATAGCAGAAAGAAAAAAAAATAAAGAAAAGAAGAAAAAAAAAATACTATTTTTTCAAACTTACTTTACAAGCAAGAAGTGTTCAAGTCTTGAATTGAGTTTGGAATCTTGGCTTGTCTTTTTGATCTCAGCAATAGCTGTACTATATTTTTCCTTTAGTATCAAGCACTTTGGACACCTCATACTTTTTGTAAAGTCCTTTTCTGAAGCCACTTTCAAAACCCAGAGTCATCTCCAGCAGTCAGTGCAGAAAAAAGCAAAGGATCCTTATCCAATAACAGCCCTTTTCACAATATGCCTGTTACTGGGTGAAACAAACAGTCAAACAGTCTGGCGGAATATGTGGCACGTCAGTCACTTCACGGAACGCACGAAACTTTTAGTCATTTTACCAAATGAGTGACTGAAGGAGTCATTTGCAAAATGACTGAAAATTTCAGTCATTTCAGGAAATCACCGGTTTCGTGATACTTCTAACATACCATGCGCAGACGGGAAGGCTCAGGCTGGGAGTGGGAAGCGGATCGTGTTCTTCAAACCCCCTCTTGTGGCTGAGGAGAACAGCGCCATAAAATACCGCATTTTACTGTGATCTTTTGTTTAAAGACTGCAGTGATTGCTGGGGAAGGAAGGAGATGTGAGAGACCTTGTTTTACCCCGATGCTAACAGTCTGCCTCGAAAATCTCTGTCAATTGAGGGTTTGGGGTTTTTTTCCTCAATTCTTAAGCAATGGTACCTGCGGTTTGAGCTGGATACCTCTGCAGAGATCCAGGACAAAGCAGTTGCCAAAAACGTTCCATATGGATGAATCCACTATTTATGGGCTATTTTATGTGACTATTTAGTTTTAGTATAGCTGTATCTGTCTTATATGAAAGGTAGAACCCTCATTTTGTTTTCTGCAAAGTATTTTAAAGCTGCATAGCCCTCAGGTAGAGCTGAAACAAAATTAATATGTCCAGAGAATACTTTCTTAGCAGATAGTTAGCAGTGAAAGAGCTTTCACAAATGCAGGTGAGCAGCTATTCAAATCCAAGCAGCTTTGAACAAAAGCTGTCCTTAAGGTCAAACTCTTTGCTTTCCTAAATAGAAACCAAATAATTGATCATCTGGTCTGGATGGGGCTGAAACAACCAGCTGATGTTGGGCATCCCATTGTGAAGGGAGGGCAGGGTAAGGAGAGAGGTGAATGGAATTAAGCAAGAATTTTAGAGTTTAGAGTAAACTGCAAAGTGTTTTAAAGACAGTGATGCAAGTGATGGCAGAATTTTTTTGTCAATTTTTTTGTCATGTATCTGCAGGGCTGCCTTCACATTTGCTTTGAGATGCTGCATGTTGAGGATGCGTTTTGCAGAAATAGTACCTTACCTCAAGTCCCTGTCAAAAGGGTAATGCCAGACAGAGAGTTAAAGCCATCAGATCAGATCCTTACTTGGTTTGGAGCCACTCAGAAAAGATCAGCACCGGTATCATCTGTATGACTTCATCACAAAAGCCTTTGGACACCATCAAGGTCTGTGATAACTCATTTTGCCAGCATTCCCCTCTTCCCAAATACTGTATACTTCCCCTTTCTTCTACTATTGTTTCAGGGAATTCTTTTAAATAAAATTTTGATCTAATTTAAGTAAATATTATATTTCAGCATAACTGCAGCTATTCATTTCTGTTTTTTCTTTTTTCATTTATTTTAATTTTCTATTTACAGTGATATTGAGAGTCAGTGGACTCATAACTTCTAAAAACATAGCCTGGAGAAGTCCATAACTGGAGAAGTCCATTTTTTTTGTCCATTATAATCTGGCAGACTGAAAGACTACACAGATCAAGTACAAAAGTACTTCATACCAAAACTTAAAGGACGTGTGTCTGATCTAATGCAAAAGAAAATTATTGAACTGCATAATTTAATAAAGGCTTACATTAGTGTGAAACACCCTGATAATATAATAGTTTAAAAATATAAAATGGAAAAACATTATTTAATCAACAGAAAAGAAACAATTGGTTGTGCTCTCCTTGGTTGTTTTTCCCATTATGTAGGGTGCCCACAATAGTGACCATTTTTAACTTCAATATATTTCATTTAATGTATTAGGGAAATGGCTCAGTGAGTTTCTGCTACACAGGTCTGTAAAAACTAAACTGAAATTCCTTTTCATGTGAAAAATTAGAGAGGCTTTTTAGGGAAACATTTTAATATTTCATTTTGGAATTGCAACCATAAAATCAGTTAGAAAACATTATTTTTCCCTAGCTAAAACTGTAATACTTGACAAAAGTCACAGTATGAATACTGGCTACACGTTCTTTTGACAATAGATACTTCAGCAGTGTGGTTTTGTCCACATCTCTATATATTTAAAGATCTCAGGGTTTGCTTCCTGGCTCTGGCACAGTTTTGGCAAGTGCGTTAGGTCAAGGCGAGGACTTGTAACAGTGATTCTGAATCTGCTTGAGTGTGTCTGAGTTTGAAACCAGTGAAATTCCACTGTGCTTCATTTCAGAATGTCCTGATGTGCCTCAGCTCCCTAAAAATATCTTTCTGGAAGGGAAAATTTATTAGCACTTGTGAAGCACCCTTATGCTGTGACAACAGGGAACAGACAGGAGGACAAGGGCAAACCAGGACTGGCCCAAAGCTCCTCAGCAGGGCAGGACAAAATGAATTTTTTGCATTCTTCAACTTATGTCATACTCACAGGTAGTAGCAACACAGCTTTTCCATGTAGCACCCTTCTTAAATAACTTAAGGCATATGCTGACCTAGGGAAGGATGAGCCTTCCTGGGAGGCAGCAGCCGGAGCGAGAGTTTGCCACTTCCCCAGATACTCAGGGCTCAGCAGCTGCTGTCCTGGTCTGATCCCAGCTCCCTGCAGTCCCTGCTTATCTCTATAGCTGCAGGAGGTTTTGTCCTCACAGATGGTTGTGGGGGACCTTGAAAGGTTGGCTTACACCTTGCCTTGCTTTGGGTGGTGGCATGTTTTGGGGCTTTATAATGACCAGGCACAAACTTTCATGGAACCTGCTATAAGCCTGACTAAAACCTCACACAGCATTAAACTTTTCCATCCCAACAGTTTTAATTAAGCCAGCCATTTCATACTACATGTTTATCACCATTAAACCCAGTATTATTTGCTGAAGTTAATGTAGGCATGCAGAGAAGTCAGGTATTAGTAATTACTGTTAAAGCACACTATATATACAGCTACTTTATTGATTTCCAATATTTAATATTCCACAGTGACCAGCACAGATCTAGCTACACTAATGAAAATACTAGTATATTATTCTCAGTTCCTTAGCGAATATTTAAGACCTTTTTTTAAATTTACCTAATACTGAAGAAAAGCTCTATCCTAATAAATTAATCCAAGTGAGAAGCTACTTTCAAAGACCACAATATGTTGCTGATGTATGATTCAAAAAGCAATATGTTTTCAAACGTGACTTGTCTACTTTACTCACGCACTACTTTTAAAATATATTTTAAGTATTTTGCACCTGTGCTGTGTATCCGGTTACTTTGCACTACCAGCTTGCAGTTTCATTGTCAGGCTGAGGAAGTTGGGGCAGTTCCACCTGGAGAAGAGATGGTTGTTTGGAGTCCTCATAGCAACCTTCCAGTGTCTGAAGGGGGCCTACAGGGAAGCCTGAGAGGCTATCAGGAACTGTAGTGACAAGGCCAGGGGGAATGGTTTCAAGTTGAAAGAGAATTAAGTTTAGATTAGATGTTAGGAAAAAATTATTTACTGTGGGGGTGGTGAGGCACTGGAACAGGTTGTCCAGAAAAATAGTGGATGCCCCAAACATGGCAGTGTTCAATGCCAGGTTGGAGGGGACTTTCAGCAACTTGGTCTAATGGGAGGTGGCCCTGACCATGGCAGAGGGCTTGGAATGGGACCAACTTTAAGGTCCCTTCCAACCCAAAGCATTTTGTGCTTCTGTTGTGCAGTTCAATTGTACTGAAACAAGCCATTGTGATCACGTTTGTGCAACAGAACGTGACAGGTTGGCAATTCTTTCTTTTTGTTTTTGCTCACTCCGTGAATCAGTTTCTACTAAGTTAAATTAATTTCATTTCTCAAAGATGGATAAGAGGTGGTGTTACAAACCTTCTGACCTTTCAGCTCTGTTTCTGACACTAGTTTGCTAGGGAAGGGATCAGATCTCCCCCATGTTCTTGTTTTCAAGCCTTATTATTACGGGGATTAAATTTCAGGAAGACAGATTTTTAGAGAACACTTCATTTGGGATGGTCTCACAGACAACTTTTCCTGTGAATTCTACCCTTTACTTCCATATGAGTAGCTTCTGGTGAAGAATGAGTACATTCAAAACTCCTCCTTCAATTCAGTGTTTTTCACATGGTGTCTGTGACTAGAAGAAGCCAGGCTGTGGGTTCAGGACCTGTAACAACTGTTCACTTGATCAAAGACTCTGGCATTGGTAGTAACTAGATAATAGACAAGAAAAACTGCAGTGTGGAACAGACTACAGGAAATAAGAAAATGCAGTTTTGGTGTGTTCAAATACAAATGTGAAGGTGAAAAAAACATTTTCAGGTAAGTTGTCTGTTCACTAGAAGATACAATATTTGGTTTTCTTAACCTTTCCATAGCAAGTGAGGATAGCCAGCTAAGAGTTTTTTATCAGAACAGAATTTAGTGAGTTGAGATTTCCCAATTCTAGGTCTTCTAAAAAGCACATCAAGCTGACATTATTTGTCCATCACATCCATTCACCAAGTGAGATCATCTTGGCTTTTTTTTTCCCTAGCAGCTTACAAAAGCATTCAGTCCAATCATCATATCTATTTCTTCTCTTTTAAGTTTTGCTTCTGTCATTTCCACAGCTTTATGTTGTGACACTTAAAGACCCACACTTCCTCAGAAAATAATGCTTCAAGGTACAAAATGCTTCTTGAAGATCAGTTTTCTTTCAAGCTCTGATGTTACTCCCAGTTGTACCATCCTTCTGTCCTGCCTGCTGCACCTTCAGTAATAGACAACACAGAGAGAATTTGCAAAACATTTGGAAACTAATCACCAGGAACTGGATTTGTCTGACCATAAAGAAAACTCTGAAGAGCTATTTGCTTGGCAAGAAGCAAATAGAGAAGCTGAATAGAGAAGCTGAACAGTTAAAGAGGTCTTAAAGAGATCTATTTTTAAAAACTTAATATGTTTAAAATTCACTTTAAATTTTATCACTTTGTTCTTAGTATTGATAATTAAGGAATCTAATGCTTTTGACTGTGGAAATAATCAAGTCTCAAGTAACAAGACGCCTCTGCTGCAAAACGAAGACTGGAGACTTTACAAGGTTCTAAGTCTTCTTTCCTGGCAAAGATCATGTACGACCAGATGGGCATCAATTAAAGGAACATGAAAAAGCTGACAATTGGCTTCTTGGCTAATTTTAAAATGTAAAAAGAAGTTGTTTCAGATGATGCCAAAATGGCCAGGAGAAGTTTTCTTGGGAAGTGGAAAACAATTGAAAAAGGTGAAAAACTTTTCATTTTTTTTTAATTTCCCTCTGGGTCTTTTGTCAAGAAAATTCAACAAGTTTATCATAAACTTACAAATAGTTTTATCTGACCTGCACTTACATTTACAGCCAAGAAATCACTCGAGCAAAAGACATTCATCACCTCTGGGAACAACGCACACCTTTTTTTTCCATGCAGCTTTCCTGAACACTAGTAAGCTATTAACTGCATTTGCTGCTTCCTGCATTCAATTACCAAACATAAAGTGTTTGCCAGACCAGATTTTTCACGTGAAAGTATTCAACATACAGATATTTTTTTGTAATCCTTGTCCTATTCTAACAAATAGTTCTGTTTTTATCTGAACAAGGAGTGGGTTCCTTGATCAAGGATGAGAAATGCTGTTTCTACATGCTAAATGCAAAAAGCTTGAAGGACTCAAGAGTTGTATCCAAATTATAGCACTCAGACTGATTCTCAAGAGGGCTGAAGTACAGTTTCTTTCCGTATTTTTAATTTAAAAACAATACCCATATTGTGTAATTGTACTCTTGTTTTTTCCAGAGCTACTGTTTCAACAGCAGGAGCACTCCAGCAATGACAAATACTTTAAAAAACAATAGGACAGGTACTTTAATTAATTAATGCACTGTTAGAAGCAGTTTTGGATGCAGAATCTATGGGGGAAGTTTATGAATATTTTGTCTGAATGGTTCTTCTGTTTTCCAACAATTCTGTAAATATTTTAATACTGTAGCAAAAATCATGCATCCCTGATGAAAAGTTAAGAGACAAGAGAAGGAAAAAAAACATATTTTCAACCTTTCAACCAAAGTATTCCCACCCCAAAATAGGAGATGTAGCCTGGGGCCAGGCAACTTCAACCTTGTTAACTGAGCCATGAGCATCCTCTTAGGAATGACTAGAATTCATTGCAGGCTCACCAGAGCCCTGTAATGGATTCAGCATTAGGCTTCAAATGCAAGAGCTGAACTTCATGGGCCAGCAAAAGGCATGGGCTGCAAAACAGGCAAGAATAAAAGCTCTGTGTGCAAACTCCATTCCCTATCTTTAGAAATTGTTTTCTGCTGATTTTTTCTTTCTGCAAGAAAAACCATCTCTTTCAGAATACTTTGCCTTCCCAATTCTATTCAAATTAGAGAAATTATCCTGGGAGAGGAGAAAATGTACAACAAGGTTGAAAATATAGCTGTGAAACAGTGGTAACACGTTACTGGTTTTGCACTTCGGTTTGGTGGTGGTGGTTCTTTGTAGGTTTTTTTTGTATTGTTGTTGCTGATGATGATTTTTTCTTTCCAAAAAAAGCTTTCCATTCCCATTTCCTTTACTCTCCAAAAAAGAAAGAGTTCCATTTTTCAGTCCCTTCTTTGCTGAAATCCAGGGAGGTAGATTTCTGTGTATCTTTTTAACATATCTTGAGCTTTCTGGAAGGAAACAGAATATTCTCTATTAACCTATAGTGTGCAAATGGTAAAAAGCCTTATGGTAGCTCTCCTGTTTTCAGTTTCAATCTGCTCTGGAAGGCATAATCTGCTTAGTCTGTTGAGTAGGATGGGAGCTTGGGAGTTCCTACATTATTTCTTGTCCTGCAGGATGCTGATGTTTTACTCTCTGAAATTTTGAAGGGTCCTGCTGAGAGGATTGCAAAACCTTCCCCCAAATCCCATTTTTCACCTGGTGTGACACAGCACTAAATCATCCCATTTACATAAACCTGTTCTCTGAGACCATTCAAGGACTGCCCTGTTCTCAGTCTGGCACAATCTGGACCACTTGCTTTACCTTCTTGCCTTAAACAATAATAAGAAGCCACAGACAAACCAAGGAGTTTTCTTCAAGAGGCAAGGTACTAAACATGAATGCTGTAAATATGGGACTCCTAAATCCCTCCTCCTTTTTTTATACACAAAAACACACCCTTCCCCCATATTTAAAAGCATTTGGAGGCTGTTGGCCAGCTCTCTTTCAAGGTTATTTGGAAGGTCTTCACTTTCCCTGGTGTCAGCAACCAGACATGAATCATAGCATTCAGTGAAGGAAGGGCTGCCTGTTGGCTAAAGCATGCCAGAATACTCCTTTCAGACTCACCCAAATCACTGCCACAACATCTAATATTAAATACCAGTGATAAGCAATAGCTGAAATTAAACAACGTGGGTGTCAAAATCAGCTGGATCTGTACAAAGGCAGTGTACAAAACCAATGCACTTTGAGAAACACTGAAACAGCAACACCAGGGGAAATCAGTGTGTAAGCTGTCTGACCTCTTATTTTTTCCCCCATTCATCCCTTACTGTCTTTCTCCTCTTTCCCAAAGGAAGTTAAAAGATGTTTTTATAATGTGGACGATAGAGATGACTTATCTGCATAATGAAGCTGAAAACAGCCTGCTTGTGTTGAAGCTCCTCCTCTGCATGTTACATGCCAGCAGAGATTTGCTGCGAAACAGGAGAGCTGCAATGCAGCATTTTCCTCTGGAACTTTGCAGCTGTATTACAGTTCCAAGCACACCACAAAAAGACTTTTGTTTACAGTATTTAAATTCAATTTAAATGGCAGCTGTTAAAAGTAGGCAGATGAATCACTACACATCCACTAATATTTTAGTGCTCACCCACTCTAAGGCTTTTATTCTTAACTGAATTGCTTCATGTCTTCTTACAATTAAGTTTCCTACTGTTTTATCATACTACCTGCCTAATAATTAGTGGTCCTTAATACTTGGCTATTAGCAGTCCTTAATACTTGGCTATTAGCAGTCCTTAATACTCATCAAAAAATAAGATGCCTGGGTAAAAGAATAGTCATAAAAGGGCTCGAAATACACAAAACCACTAAGTAGGGATAACAAGGGCAGTAGCCTCAGAAGGCGGAGAAACTTCAAGGAAAACTTGACATGGAAATCATCTTTTACTTTCCTCAAAGACAGCAGTGTCAGTTCCCAATAATGTTCACCATTCTGCTTCCCAAAGTGTACAATGTCGCCAGAAGGTCAGTCAGGATGGCAGGATCTTAGCTCCAGAAGTCAAAGCTACAGGCACTCGATCCCAGGCAGTGAAGTAACTGCAGTTCCTCCTTCAAGCCCATATAGCTTTAACATTACCTAGCTTAGCAAGGCAGGACATTACAAGGTCATTTCCAAAATGCATCCCAAGCCCCAGAGCGCTTTTCCAACTTACTTGTGAACCTGAGCTCCAAATACCCTAGAAAAAGTTAGTCTTGGTCCAAATTTTCCCCTCTTAGCCCCTGCACAGAAGTATTAGTTTAATCCACCAATATTTCCTTTACTGGTTCAAAACATGCTGCAGTTGCAAGAGAGAAGAATAACAGTGCTCTTAGACTATCTCTCCATGGAAATAGTGACCAAACCAGTCAGCATAATTATCAGACTCTAGTGAAGAAAAATCCTGGATGAAAAATATATCAGTGACAATGATAAAATTCAGCTGATGGAAAAACTCTGACAGAACTCTGGGGGAAAACTATTCCAATACTCTCTTGCTTTTGACATGAGATGAAGATAATTCATATAGAAGAATTATATTTGCACAAGTTTAGTAATAAGAAATCTCAAATTGGATTTCTGCTCTGTTTTTTTTTTTTTTTTAACCCAACTTCCTACATGCTGGATTTAAGCGCTGATTTCAATAAAGCTGGGATTTAACTCTCATTGACTGCAATGCAGCCATTTCTCCCTATGCTTGAAAAATACTTAGCTTCCCACACATGTGCACGCAAACAGAACAAAAGAGCAGAAACTACATATTCACGTGTCTCCTATAACATCTTCTATCAGTTGCATCTTACAGAACGACGGCTGCAAGCGTGCTTTGCATCAAGCTTTCACTCTATGTTTGAAGCTATAGCACACAACATTAAAGCACTATGACTGTCACAAATGATAGAAGTATCTCTTCCCTTTATCTTTCTCCTGCTATTTCACTAGAGAAGGCAGTTTTATGATGGGTCTTTATTTGAATGATCATACACTGATTTTCTGCATCTTCTGCTGTGATTGACTGGAGATTGATCAGTTGTTGATCAGTGCTGTGAATGTTAAAATACATCAAGCCAGAAAGAGGGGCAGATTTCTCTACTAGCTGTGTACATACAGCCCAAAATAGCAGACCTCTCTGCCTTGAAGAACTTACACCTTGCTGTATTGCAAATATTAAACAGCAATGAGTTATTTATTGCCCAGTCTCTCACTGCTGAACATGACAAACTCTAATGCTTTGCCTGAACTGACCTCTGATGGAACAAAATTAATCTCTCTGTTTCCACAAAGACTCTACAGATGTCCAAAATATGGGCTCTTCCGAGATATTTTATTCTTTTACTGAGTAGAGTGCTGAACTGGATAATCCCTAAATCACTGACTGTTGAGAGGGTTTAGCAGGGGAAGGATCACTATTTATGTTCCTATACACTTCCCTAAGTATCTGCCCTCACTGACTGCTAGAGACAGAATATTAGGCTAGAAAGACCTGTAGCCCAGCCTCTGTCTTGTGATTATAATCACAAGTTTAAATTCACAGTACAGATTTCATACTAGAATTTGCATCTAATTTATGCTGCTCCATGCTGGGAAGAGAAGGTACTGGAAGTTACCCTCTTCCCTCACAGACCTTCCCACCCTCTGTCCCCACACTCCCACCACCAGCACTGGGTGGCCTGCTGGTGGGGTCCCATGTGGACCCCTCTCCCAGCAGCAGTCCTGCCACAGTAAGCAAAGGTCACTTCTTTGCAAGGTGCAAAGTCATGTTTGCTGCAGCAACAGCAGTATGGGTCCTACAGCTTCTCACTGTGCCATGGAGATCAGGCTCTTCTTACCCTACAGCAACAAAGCCCACATGAGCCCTAAAAACTTCCTTCAGCCCCATAAACTACATCACAATTAGGGTTAGGGGAGACATCAAATTTCAGATGTTTCAGGAAAAACACTGTGGACTTTAGTGTAACCGCTTGGACCTAGTTGAACTAATATAGCCACTGCTCAAATGCCGAGCAACTTTGATTTTCACAAGACTGCTCCTTAATTGAAACTATTCAAAAAATGTTTTCTCCAATTGTAATTCAGCCAATTGATTGTTTATAATCTTTGGCTGTGACTGCTGCATTCAGTACAGGGAGAATTCTCTTGCTGTACTCATTTGCATCTGAGCCTTTCAAACAAGGGCACATTGTTTATCAGAACATTCATAAGAAAATGTTAGAGGAACAAATCCATACTTC
Source organism: Illadopsis cleaveri (assembly GCA_013399915.1). Classification (NCBI taxonomy): domain Eukaryota; kingdom Metazoa; phylum Chordata; class Aves; order Passeriformes; family Timaliidae; genus Illadopsis; species Illadopsis cleaveri. The sequence goes on along the minus strand of VXBB01020334.1, from coordinate 406,226 downwards.
CCAATTACCTAAAAAATATATCCTCAAAATCATCTGTGACTACTGATTTTATACAAACAACTATTTAAACAGCCTTGACCCTTGGCAACTACAGAGCTATTCAGGGCATAGCAGCTGGGAAACCTTACCACCTTGAGATAGCCATAATGCCAGCAATGAGCTATCATTAATGAAAAATAAAACATCCCATATGCAAAATATCCCTACTTTTCACTGCTTTGGAACTATTCAATAAGTACTGGCTCGGTACAAGACTCAACACATGCATTAGTGAACTCTGACCTCACTGGATAGTACAGTCATAAGTGTTGGACTTTTATTACAGAGGTCTTTCATAGTCAGTACTAATAGAGTAGGATCCCAGTGGCAATAAACCATTAGAGAAACTTTCTTTTTCACCTGTCTAACAAACCTTGAACCTACAAAGCACTCAGGCTAGTGAAGAATGCCAGAAAAGCAAGGACATGTGCAACAAGAGTGCTGGACAATTTAATTACAACAGTCACAAGACCAAGAACAACCCCACAAACCAAAAAATTATTTTATACTCAAATGCCATTTCCTCTTTATTCCTTTATGTTGTTGCAATTAAACTGCATATTACTATTTAATTTCCTTAAATGGAACAGTATATCACAGAAAATGGATATCCTCCTGGATCTCTGACCTCCTCTCTGAGATGTGAGTAACTGTTATTAAAACACTATTAAATTACCTTGTAGCAGTAATTAATCAGCCTCAGATCTAAGCTGTAAATGGCAATAAGGGAAGATTCCCCCACCACTGAATATTAGTCCCTACTTTTAAAATCTGCACTGCTGATTGGATTTATGTTTTGGCTGGCTTGTCACTACTCCTAATCTGAGCAGCTAGAATTTGATCAAGAAAAGGAAGTGTGGGGAGTACAAGGGGAGAACAGCATATCCTGATCAAGCAAGAGGGAAATTAAAAATTCTTTATTCTATTTGCAGAAGGTTCTGCCAATGAAAACACTTAAAACCAGAATTTAATCAAGTCAATACAACCTATATACAGGTATGAAGTCCAGCTGTATAATTTAAGGAAGTGGCTTTCTCTCATTAAGTGGTCAACTACCTGGAAAAAGATTGACGGTATCAGTAGAATTCTTTGAAGAGAGGTCTGTTTTTCTGAATTGTAAATAAATAAGAATAACTAAACTCAGGCAAATATTGCATAATAGACAGACAATGTAGATGGGACTGGATGACTTGACAGGACAATGATACTCCTCTGACTACTTGAGTTTCTTTGTTTCCCTTTGAATTTCTAATGCTTAGTTAAACCAAAGAAGACACCACTTTAAAAGCCTTGTGACTGCCTTAAAATTGTATGTTTCATTAATCTGTGTTAAGGCACAGATGTGCCAGACCTTTCATTCTCCACTCAGAAGGAATAAGGATATTCCTTACTCAGGGCAGCTCCATCACTTAGGCAGGAACAGTCAGTTCTACAGTGCAGTGCAGGCCAAATAATAATAAAAATTCACGCTTCTAGCCCTTCAACAGTCACAAATGTCAGGATGTAAAAATAACACACTTGAGATGCATTAAATGCTCATTAAAATTAATGAGAATGATGTGATTCTTACAAAAAGTGCAGCATTGTCTAGTGAAGGAACTGTTTAGTCTCACAAGTGAACTGAGAGTGTTAAGAAGTCTGGTGGTACCAGATAAAATACATGACAAAGCTGTATAGAAAAATTCACATGGCCACCTGGAAAAAAGAAAATCACATTTCTGTCAGCTTTATTTTATCAAAGATTTTGACACTGATTCCACATATACTGTGGGTAGTTTTCACCCCATGCCTTTTGATTTCTTTTTTGGGGGGATTTTTTTTCCTCCTTTCATGTAGTACAATCTCTCCTCTGTGTTTCATTGTGAAACATGACCTAGTTTTACCTCTTTGCCCTTGAAAGTCTGTATTCATTACCAGACAAAATAAGTACCAGGAGTAGCAAAAGTAGCATGCTACAGTTCTCATGTTTGGATGTAGATATTGATAACTTTGACTCTGCTGCAATTTTGAATAGTATTTAACCCCTCCCAGATCTAAAATCTGGTAAAGAATAGTGCAAATAAATGAATTTTTCAAGGGAAAAATCTAAGATCAAAAATGGGGGTTCCAGGACTGTGGGAAATATCTAGAGGGCAGAAAGGAGAGTTGAATTAATATTAATAATGTTGACTATAACACAAGATCTTTAGAAATTGTCTGTATAATTATTTTTAACTCCTGGGTTTGGCAAAAGTGAACGTGTTAACAATCATCCCAAAAGATGTAAAAGAACAATAATTAATATGGAAAATAAAATCCAGAAATGGAAAAGAAATACATTTTCTGTAGAAAGGATTGGAAGGTGTTAGCATTGCAGTGACATAGCCTGTACGTTTTACCTAAGGCAGGTCTGCAGTAATTTCAAAATCTCAAGCCAGACTGCAGCCAGATTAATCCTCTCTCTCCTTTGAATCACTGAAGTGTCACTAGAGATTTGTATCCTAAAATGGTGCCTTGGGACAGTCCCACCATATAGCTGGTGTCAAGTTACCTGATAGCCCAGCAAAAAAGGGCTGTCAATAATCAGATTCCTGGAAGAGAAGTAGTAGCCTTCTTGATTCAGTAGAATTGATCAAGCACAAAAGAGCTTCAGTAACAGCCATTCAAAACATTAGAAAGCCTGAGGAAAATGAACAAAAAAAAAAATCCAACAACAAGAAACAACAGCAGCAAGTAAGGTTTGTACAAAGCCAAATGGAAAATTACTAGATTCAGCAGTTGTTTACTAGGATGTTTACTAGGATGGTAGATATAAAATTTCAAAAGCTGTATTATCATTCATGTCCTGATAACAGTATAACAAAAAATTATTTTAAAAATCCAAATGTGAATAAAATAATATATTTTATTACAATCCATAGGAGAAGAAAGACTGATATACACTGTTTAGTTTCATTCTTCCTGACATTTCAGTTCCCACTCTCTAGTATTGAGTTATCTTAACCAAATGCAAAAAATCAGCTGCTTTAAAATGCTAAAGTAGAATATTCTATTTAAATTCTGTGTAGGAAAACAGGTCACAGAATGCAGTCCCAGACTATTAAATCTGCTTAATGCAGACACATTCCTTTTCCACTTTGAATCAATACCATGATTTTCAGGAGCTATGCAATGTTCTGCTGCTAAATAAATGCCCCTGTATCAGTAATGCTGAGATCCTATTGTTTCAATAAAGTCATGCAAGATATAAAAGCTATGACTTTGCAGGGCCAGAGCCAAACTGCCTATATGGACATAAAACATTATATCACATTATATAAATAATGAAGAGAGATTCATACAACAAAAAATCCTGAAAGAAAGCAAGAATCTAATTCCTGCAGTTTTCCTATAGATATTCCTCTCTTCCCAGAAGAATGCAAATGACAGTGCTTTTTTAACTTGACAGCTTCCCTGAAAATACTTTTTTTTTTGTTTTAGATTCTAAGGATGAAGGAGAGAAAGGATTTTTTTTTATGCTTCATTTTTATTTTTTTAATATTTCTTACTTGATAATTCATTTTTAAATTATGAGTTTGTAGCACTGGGAGTGAAATCTAACACATCACTGGGGCATAATTTTTCCTTTTTCAGAATTACATATGTGTTTAAAAACCAGTTTTTTAAAATACATGTTATTAGGACACAGTAATAACTTCTCCTGTTTATCATGGAGCCTGTATTCATAGGCTCATTTATAACATTCATAGTCACACAGTGATGCAAAATCCACCACAATTAACAGTTACATGGCCAAGAAATTAAAACCATGGCTTCAGAATTGGGATTGACTGAAGTCAGCAGAGCAACACCTGAGCAGGAAATAGAAAAGGCTGCAGGGACAAGGAAGAGGTAAATGCTGGGAGCTCTCCTGCAGCCCTGAGATATTTTTGTGAGGAATGGATGTCTAGCCCAGAGCTCCTGCAGGGTAGAGGAGGCTCTCCAGTGGGAATATGCCTTGAGAAACCACCCCCGGAGATGTGAGCAGAACCCAAGGCCCCAAGTTGATAACTCAGACTGCCTCTTGCCTGTTCCCATGTGGAGACCATCTTCAACAATTGTTTTCATCATTTTGGCAACCATGGTTGTACAGGGGCCTGCTGTCAATAAAAAGAGTGGAGTAAAAAACAAGCTAGACCAGTTAATAGCTTGGAAAGAGCCTCCAACAAGCCATGGAGAAACTTGTACATGTGCTTTTCCTTTTAACCATGTGCCTGTCTTGGTTTGCAATATGTAACAAAAAATGTGTATTCTATTTCCATCTGTTGAAACTGGTTGGGGAGGTGTTTTCTTTATCTCTTGTATAATCCATCCCTCATAACTCCAGGGGGAAGGGGGGTGGGTGTCTTCTGATAATGGGCCAGTTGTTAAAACCAGGTGGAGCAATGTTCCTTATCTCTTTCAGGACCCATCCTCCCTCCACGGGCATATCTTCCGTTAGTGGGCCATTAAGGCTCACTGCATGACTGA
>VXBB01020334.1:367986-398749 GCA_013399915.1 Illadopsis cleaveri | reverse complement strand
ATTATTAATAAGAATAATAATGGTAATCATTATAGAAGATATGTGTTATTTATTTCATCTGAAGTCTGCTATGGTTTTCTCAAGCCTGTCAACATAACACTCAAAGAGTCCTTTAAATTACTGAATTATTTTCTATTAAATTAGAAGAAGTAATGTACTTTTCAAAGAAATCATCTATTATTTATATATAAAAGGCAAAGAAACATCTAACGCACAATGTCTTTACAAATCCTACAGCTGAACTGTTAGGCTGTAAACAGAGCCATATTAATGGGTTCATTCTACAACAAAGCACTTAAAGATAGCACAGCAACCAACAATGATAGATGCTAAACTGTTTTAATAAACACACAAATCCAAACCATTCATGAAAAAATGTTAGACATGTAAGGGAAATTCCCCTACTTGTAAGCATCACCAAAATGTCTGGTGTGGGACTCGAGCATAGTTCATTGCCTCCCTACCCCAGATTCTTATTGTTGAGACAAAAAAGCTCTGCTATTTATTGAACCCTGCTATAAAATACTACATGTATAATAGGCAACAATCAATATTTGCCTCACAGTAAGGGGAGAGGAACTTCAGTCCTGTTTTTATAGGAAGAAAAAAAAAGTAGAAACTTATAAATCTTATCAGCACCTAAGACCCAGTGTGAAAGGTTTTATGCCACTGCTATTAACCTAAGTTTAGGACCATTCTCCTATATCCTGCTCAGTAAAAACCCAAGGTTATGGGCATTTATTGAAACTGTTAATTTTCATTAACAAGAAGAAACTGAGCCAATTCCTTGGAGTCTGACCAAACAAGATTACTCCCAGATGGTTCCTGAAAAAACCCTGGATATAAGCAGAACATTGTGGGAGGGATGACCTGTGCCTAAAACTCTCATTTGTCTCTCTCTCTTTTTCTTTTAAGCAGCAAATACAAAAACTTAAAAAGGAAAGCCTGGAAAAGGCCTCCAGGCTTCATCTGGTTCATCTCTTAGCCTGATACTCCTGTACTGCTTCAGCCAGATGGCTTTCCAATATCTTACAGGCTTTTTACAAGAAGTTCTTACAGATTTTGAGGAAAGCTGCTGCCCAGGCTTTGCTACTCTTACTAGTTTTCCTCAAGACCTAATTAAACCATTCCTTGTAGTAATCTAAAATCATTACTTTTTGCTTTACCCATACAGGAAAAGCCATTTGGAACTAACCCTGCTCAAGCAACTTTATTACTGCTGGTAGTAGTATTATTGTTGTTGTTGTTGTTGACACAGTGACCAAAACTAGCAATAGACTGTTCATCTTGCAAGACCACATCTAGCAGACAAGATTTATACATCCCAGCATATTTGCATTTTTTTGCAACAGCAGCTTGACTCATGCAACTCCCATTCACTATAACCTGTGGATCTGTTTCTGTAGATGAACTTGTTCTTCCCCTTGTGTTTATGCAGCTGATTATACATGCCTAAAAGTAGATTTTGAAGAATTTCCCTTAGCTCGTTTCTAATTCAAATTATCTCCTCCAAGGTCTTCCCACCTTGATGTCATCTACAGATTTAATAAACAAACTTTTCATTCCATTAGCCATATAACGAATTAAAACATTCAGCAAGTTAAAACTCATGACAAAACCGAAACAAGCTCCCAAAGCAATGCAAAACACATTCTATCTTGAAAACAAACTACTGTCAGCACTATTTTTCAATGTTTACACCTGCAATATAGAAGTTTTGTCTAGAATGTGAATCTGAAGCTTAATTTTAAACATCATGCAAAGTCAACATCAGAAGCTTTAATTCTGAAAGTTAGAATATCTACGGTACTCTCTCTCCCCAGAATACCTGTCTGGTATACAATATCAGGAAGATATTATACTGATTTGATGTACATTGTTTCCAACAACTCTTCATGATGATTCCATTGCATCTCATTAATACCTTGCAAATAGCTATATTACCATTTCTGTTTGTTTGCTTGCTTGTTTATTTTGCCAGAAATTGAAAATACATTAGTTTCTATTCCATAAGCTCCTTCTTCATGCCTTTTGAAAACAGAAATCTTATTTGTCCTTTTGCAGACTTCTAAAACCCCAAGTACTATTCATGAGATTTCAAAGGTAACCTTTCACTTTTTGGAATTTGCTTCATCTTGCTTTCTAAGGAGCTTTGGATAAATGTTAGATATTTTTGAATTGAATGAATCAGTCTTCTGAATACTCTCTAACCTGTACTTTCTTTAAGTCTGCAAAATACTTCTGGTTTATTATTATTGTTTATAAACTGTACTAAGAATCTGAGCAATGTCTTTTTTGGTGAGAACTAAAACAAGGAACTCCAGAATTTCAAACTTGATCGCATTTGATAGCTTTCTCTCTGTTTTGAACAGTGACAATTTTTTCCTTGACTGTCTTCTTAATAAAAACATAATCTCCTGTTATTCTTTACAGGCTATGTAATATGCATCCTGATTTATTGATCTTGTCCTTTTTCGTTGACTTTTTCGTTACAGGCAAATTTTATTGTTTTATACTTAGCAACTTGATCTGTTTTCTGAATCTGCACAAGTCCTTTTTCTGCTCAAGGTCATCAAAGCACTCAGGAGCTGGCCATACTCGCTTTTTTACTCTCTGGCCTCCCTCTACTTTCAATCGTAGCCTCCAAGTAACTTCTTTAAAGGTCTGCTGCCTCTCTTGAGAAACCTTTTCCTGAGACCTATTTTCTATGAAGTCTTATCAGTCAGTTTTCTAAGTTGACTCTCTTCTCCTTGCCTTACCTCTGTAAGTTGCTTCAGGTTGTTTGTGCAGGAGTGCATCATAAATCACCAAGAAATATAGACTTGAAATTTTGTCTTTGTTATAATGTGTTGCCAGTGATAAATGTGGCACTTGTTTTTTTCTTTTTTATATGTTTTCTGGTTTTGGGTTTGGTGGGGGATTTGGTGGGGTTTGTTTTGGTTGGATTTTTCGTTTTACTTTTTATGCTACATTAAAAAAAACAAACAGAAATGGTTATAAGCACAGAAACAGCAGGATAAGGGATCATTTTGGTGGGCAGAAACAAGCACCTTCACTCTCTCTCTTTCTTTGCCCACCTTCACAGTTTGGATATATTTTAGAAGGTTAAGGAACTGGTATTGAGAGGCATAAAAGCAAGCTTTAAACACGTCAAGGCAACGATATCGCATTAGCAGTCACAGCTAGAAATGGACTCATGCAGTCAAATATATCCCCTCAGACAGCTCTGCAACACAGGCAGGCTCAGGTAGTCTGCAGCAGTCCCTATTTCACAGTGCCATCCCTACAGCGACACGACAGAGCGAGCAAACACCTCCAGCCAACACGGGCTTTTGGTACAGGCACACTGAAATCCACCCCAGGAATTCTGCAGCATTTCAAGGTCAGTCTCCGTGGCAAGGGCAAGAGATTTCCGCAGCAAACGTTCGTCAATCCTGCGGCTGCAGGAACGCGGTGCCATCTGCAGCCCCACACCCCCCGAATCCCCTGTCAGCTGCCGCCGAGCTGGAGGAGCCAGGGCTTTTCGTAATTTCCACGGTCACACACGCGCTGCCCGATTTATTTAACCCTTTCTCTGCGCTTTGCTCTTGAAACAGTGACAAAACTACCCTAATGCAAGGAGCTCGCTCTGAAAGGTGAGGAGGGCTGAGCAGCAGAGGTGAGCTCTCAGCAGCGCAGACGGGGCTGAGCCCCGGCAGGGTGGATCGGAGAGCGGGAGGGGAGCTGTGCCATATGCTCCCTGCACACAGCGAGATCCTATTGACGTGGGATCAGCCAGGCTGCTGCCCCCAGGGCCCGCTGAAGCCAGCAGCTGACACCGGTTTGAGTCGCTACCCAGACAAGGCCGTGCTGCCAGGCTCAGGCTCCAGTGGCATACCACAGCTGAGGGAGAGAAAAGAATACCAGCACAGCCGGGTTGTCGACTCTCTTTCCGATTTCTGGTGTTTCAAAGGCATTTTGTTCTGCTCAAATCTCCTCATTTGCGTCTCTAAGCCCTCAAGCAGGCACAGGCTCTCTCACCTTTATTTCTGGTGCGACGTGCCATCCTGGAGCTGGGAAGTTTGCCTGCTCCTTTGCAGACCCTGCAGAGCACAAGAAGCAGCACGTAGGTTTTTGCACAGCTTTAACCCAGAGCATATCCACCCCAGGCTCACAACGGTGACAGCTATCCCACAGCTTGCCACAAGCTGGTCGTGTGAAAGTTAGAGGTGGAGGTACAAGGCATTCAAAACCATAGCCAAGCTCAAGTTCCCTTAAGGTTTGGATGGGGGATACAGAGAAGGATATAGAAGAGGGATGGGAAGTTTGTCACACAGACAGTTATGAGACACAAAGAAATGGTTCACATCTGGCTTAAACCAGCAAAAGGCCCAAATTTTACCATCCTCAGTATATTATCCAAAGACACAGATTCTGTCCAGCTAGCTGGGAGAAGTTCACTGTATCGTTCACTGTTCAGTGCAATTTCAATGCATTTGCACTTGCATCAGCCTGGCAATGTTCAAAAACCTCTGAACTGACCTCAACACAAGCATGGAAGTGCAGAAGTATAAGCAAGGCAGAGTAGGAAGCCTTCTTGCTTCACAGTAAATACTTCTGCCTTCAAAGCATTGCCTTAGATTTGACTGGGGCTTTAAATGTGGGTAGAACATTTCATTGCACGGCCAGTTCATTGCAGCTCAGCCATTAAATACATGAATTTTAACAGCATTATTCCACTCTCCAGCACACACACCTTTGCCTTACAAACCACTCAGTTTGTCACTGCTATACAGAAAGGAAACAAGGAACGTTTTCTTTTAATAAGAAGTCTTAAATATCACAAACTGGATGCCATTCAGGACAAAACTTTCAAAAACTTCAGCTCTGATATAAGACAAGATCTTAGCTAAGTGAACACATTTTCATATATCCAAGATTTTCTTCAGTTACTGAATACTGGGGGTTTTTTTGCTTTGAAACGTGATGACAGTTCCTGAAATAGCATTTACTGGTAGTAAATTCTTTTAAATTATCATACCAGCTATTGCAATTGATCAATTTAAATTTGACTGATATGTTAAAGTGATTATAGAAGGACCAGGCTCCTGAATATAATTGAATTTCAATAGAACTGTGGCACTTAGTTCCTTTCAATATGTAGAAGATTCCAGACTTTAAGACTAATTATTAAAGCTGTTTAAAAAAATGCTACAAAAAATTTCCAAACCACCTTGCTTTTTCCTTCAGAAAGGGCTCTCAAATTTACATCATTTTCCACCACAAAAAAGATGACATTCCAAAAAGAAAATCATAAGAAACCAGGGAAAGTTTTTATTGAATATGATTCATGAAACATTTGTTTAGCAGAACACATATTGGCCACCAATTTTCACATTTTGATTAAAAATTCTCACCCACTAATGAAAAATTAACAGATACCTGATCTAAATGAATTTAAAGGTAAGATTAAATATTTAATAATTATCATAACATACCATTAGGGGGTTGTAGATGTTTCAGAGCTTTCTTTTTCTATCACATGAGCTGAGGTAGATTAATGTGGGGTTTTTGGCACTTAAGAAAATTGAAAATAATTAATCTGTAATGGCATTGATGGAAAAAGTGTTCAAAATGTCAATAAAAGTGCTGCTTTAGCAGTACTTCAAATAGTCTACTTACGAAACTTAAGAGACACATTATCTGCCAGACTACACACTTTTCCATTAAAATCCATGAAAATCTGCAGGTGTTTAATTACCTGCTCTCCCATTGTTCCTTGGCTGCAGCAGGAGTAGTTTGAACACTATGTAAAAATTAATGTACAATTTAACATAACAGTTATGCAGATTAAAACTTTCCCTAGTTTCTATTTTGTATGAAGAGTCTCAGACAAATAAACCATAAGTTGCTTTTCATCAGAAAGAGTTGTTTAAATTTTTTCATTAATTTCAAGACATTTTGGACTTAGAGAAAGAGCTAAGTATCACTATTGCAATTATCAACATAAGACCATAAAATACCCAGGGAAAAACTAGAAGGAAAATTACATCTCATGGGAACAGTTTAAATACACGATCCTTTTTCCCAAAGAAGGAGGCTGTTCAATAAATTCTTGTTCAGGAGTTCATCTGAGTTTCCATAGAATCAAAGCACAGCTGAAGTTGGAAGGGACTTCTGGGGGCATTTGGTCTGACTCCTGTGCTTGAGCAGGGCCACATTGCTCAGGCTTCTGTCCAGACTGATGCCTTAAGTTTTAGCTTTCATGTTTTTCAGATTCTGTGCTGCCTAGGGGTGTAGTTCTGAGCCTCATATTAAGTGCCAGTAAGCTCTCTTCACAGTGTAGGTAGACAAAACAAATCCTTTTCCTGCTTAGGACCAAGGACAACTTTCAGGCCCAAAAGCATAAACAATGGTGGACTGAAGAGAGAAAACAAGAAGGATGGGACTTCACAAACTGAAGCTGCAATTGGACAATTAAACCCCAATATGCAAATAGACCAAAACTTATAAAAGTGTGAGACCTCGTGACCAGCTGGGCATTTTGTGACCATTTTGGGTCCACCTTGGGTATAGGCCTGGTCAGGCTCTTGTACTTCCCAAGGTGTACCCTTAAAGGCCTTTCAGTAAATACCTACTTTATTCTCTAGCTCTGTCCAGTCTCTGTTTCAGGTCAGCCTTCCCAAGGCATCAAGACAACTTCTGAATATTTCCATAAGTGAAGAATCCATAACTCCTCTTGGCAACCTACTGTCAGGGCTTCATCACAGTGAAAAAGTATTTCCTGATGTTCAGCGGAAACCTCCCACTTTTCAGCCTCTAGTCCTGGCACTAGGCAGCAGAAAAAGAGCCTGGCTCCATCTTCTTTGCACCTTCATTTCAGATGAGATCCCTCTGAGCCTTCTCTTCTCCAGGCTGAGCAGCCATCACTCTCTCAGCCTTTCCTCATATGACAGATCTCCTCACCATCCTTGTCATTTTGTTAATTCTCTCTGGTATGTTTGTGTCTCTCATGTACTGGGGGAGCCCAGATGTGGGCCTGGCCTTCCAAATCAGCAGCAGTGAGCAGAGTGCAGGATCATCTCCCCGGATCTGCTGGCATTACTTGGCTTAATGCAGCCCAGGATATCATTTGCTTTCCTTGAAGCAAGGGTGCATTCCTGACTCACATTCAGCCTGGTGCCCACCAAGATCATGCCTAGCTGCTTTCTAGCTGGGTGGCCTCCAGCACGCACCAATGCATGAGGTTGTTCTTCCCAACATGCAGGAGTTTGTACTTCCACTTGTTGAACTTCACAATGCTCCTGTTGGCCTGTTTCTCCAGCCTGTCAAGGTCCCTCTGGATGTCATCATGATCCTGAGGCCTATCAGCCAGTTTGGTGTCATCAGCAAATTTGCTGAGGGTGCACTCTGCCCCACTATCCAGACAATAAAATAATATGTTAAATGGGACTGGACCCAGTATTGATACCTGGGCATCACCTCTAGTCATTGGCCTCCAGCTAGACACTGCACCACTGATTACCCTCCTCTGAGCCCAGATGTTCAGCCAGTTTTCAATCCACCTCAGCATCCACTCATCCAGGCCATGCAACAACAGCTTCTCTATGAGAACCTTGCAGGAGAGGGTATCAAAGGCCTCGCTGAAGTCTAGGTAGACAACATGCACTGCTTCTTTAGACTAGTTGCTTCATCACAGAAGTTTATCAAGTTGATCAAGACAGAAGTCAGCCATGCTGACTACTCCTGATGATTTTCTGATGTGCCTAGAAATGGTTTCCAGGATTTGCTTCTCCATCACCTTCCCAGGGACCAAGGTGAGGTTTGTTCTGTAGTTCCCTGGATCTTCCTTCTTGGCCACCTTGCAGTGGTTCTAAGTCTTTTCTGTTAGAGTTTCATCATGTCAGAAGGACTCAGAGTTTGATGCTTTTGGCCAAGAACATCTAGTATCTTGGGTCTGAACAACATACAAAGAAGGTCAAGAAATCTGGGATTTCTTTTGTCGTTTTTCAAGGATCCAACCAGCTCTTTTGGCAGTCTTATTATTTTTTTTCTGTTTCATGCTTCATCCTTTCAAGGGGGGGCCACAAAAGACTGCCAGTATTTAAATGTCTAGTTCATGGACCCTGAATCAAATATACACATATACTCAAGGACCATGAAGGGCATTCCACTACATCTTCAATAACTCTACCAATTGCATGGTCTTTAATACCGAGCTTCACCCACTTCTGGGACCAGGCATCTGCTTGCCTTCCTTACAGAATACACCTCTTCTCTGTTTCTAACACACTGTAGGGTAAGAAAGCAGGAAAGAAAACAAGCCATATTTTGTGGAACTGCTCAGTGATGCTAAGTAGCATTCACCCTGCAGGTTTATGTGTTGAATTCAGACGTTCACTCTCCAAGCCAAGAGGGGTTGAGGCATCCTCCACCCTTGCCATAGAAGCTATCCTACTCTACAAAAGAATTAATTAGCAGTGGAAAAAAGGAAAGAGGGAGTGTGGATAACAACATGGAATAGTCTCCAGGATGCACCTGGACCACTTCAAGGATAGTAGTTTAAGTCTGACTCACTGGTCCCTTTAAAATTTTTTTTCATCTAACCAAGGCACTCTGGGACTTTGCAGTCTCTCTTCAGATTAGCACAAACTATCTATTTACCTCTGAAGTGAACTGGATGGGATGCCTGTCTAAAAGGAACACAGCTCATTTCTGTCAACCCAGTCCCTTGAGGCAATGCTGAAGAATCATGTGATGTTGCACTTGCCACGATGCTACACACTGGTTCCACAGCATCTTGCAACCCCAATCCCAAAGTTTATATTCTTCCTGAACCCTTCGAGATAGAGACTGTCACACCACTGCATCTGCATCTGCATTGCAGACAGATAGGCAGGTCCCTGGACAGTCTGTATTTTTTGCAATCCTTCGTGAAAACAGCTTTCAAAGGTGTCCTGGAATATATTTTGCAGTATTGTTGCTTCTTTAGATAAAAGGACACAATTAGACCTTTCACTTGGCAGATGTCTCTTATGTGGGAATTACTGCCCAGCTCTCAATATGGCCATCAGAGGTAGATCATGCCTAAATCTGTTGCAAAAATGTGAGATGGATGAGATCAGCTGCTTTGTTATCCATGTAGGCTGTCTGATCAAAGTACTATTTTCCCTACATGGAGAGCACAACGTGTCCTATCAACACCATTACAGTTAGTGATGCTAACTTTACTTTTATGCAAGTTATTTATAGCTTTCCACATAACCATTTAAAAACTGTTGAAGCCCTACTTTCCATGTTTCAAGACAAATTTCGGCTTTTTCTATGCTCCAGTCTAAGCAAAGAAAAAAACCTGGAAGCTGTTTGGTCCTGTTAGCAGGGGATTGCATCCCAACTAAGAAGCTCTAAAAAAGAAAAACTCCAAAAAGACAATCCAGATATTCCCCAGCTTAGGTGATAACAAGGTTTTTATTAAACTCCTTGACCTAGGAGTAGCACAGTCTTTGTTGTTCAGGGCTGGATGTCACTCTAAGTCCTAAAAAGTGCTAGTCCCAGGTTTCCCCACACGCTATCAGCATCCGTCTGATAGCACATGGATGCTGCATGAGGCAGTAGTGAAAGTCTCACAAAGGGAATTTCCTCCCTCTTTATACCTGCTGCTGTTCACCACCAACCCTGACCAGCTGAAAAGACATCATTTCATGGGAGATTACCAGATTTTGCTGATTTTGCTGAAGCAAATTGCCTTATGTAATATCTATATTTTTGCAAAGCTAAAAATACCAAAGTAGGGAGTGGAAGGGAAGTGATGAGGTAATCATGTTGAGAACTTTAAATATATAGAATAGAAATAAGAGAGCAATACTTGTATTTAGTAGCTGGAAGAACCTTTCGGAGCATGAGAAAGAAAGAGACAAAGACTTAAATTCAATTCTTTTCTTTTTCTATTCTGCAGGACTGCGGCATCAACAACCAGCAATTGAGAGAAGAGATACATCATTAAACTTATTTATAGCATTAACTACTTTGCATTCATCCACACAAGTGAAACTGTAAAAAGAAGAAAAAATTATAAAGAGAGTGTGTGGTTCTTTCATTAGCTTGTCTGTAATGTTGGATTGGTCCATAAATTAATGTGTAAAAGAGGATGGGGGGAAAAAAAAGAATTCAAAGCTTTGCCATTGTAATTATAGCTCTTTAAATATCAAAAGACACAAAGAAAGATTCCTTTTGAAAAGAGTACCGATTCTCTTGGCAAGCCACTATTAAATACTTGCATAAATCTACAGTCTGTATCCTGTAAGTTGAGGTGACATTGCTATCATAGCTTACAGGTCTCTTCACATGACTACTGGTGCACTTCAGTATTATTTACATATATATATTATCAGGACACCTTCATGAGATGCCTTCTTTCTGTCATGAGTGAACAGCTAGTAAGTAGCAACTGAGAAATCTAGCAAGTAAAAGGGCCTTGATGAAAGGTTACCTAATTGATTTGGGCTGTTCCTGATACAAACCCTGGAAGTCTCTTTGGTACAACTCAGACATTCAGGTGCAGTTTCATCACAGATTTACCAGTAGTTCCTCCATAGCATGCCCCACGTGCAAATACCATGTCACAGCAGCAAGAAATGTGTCTGCATCCCTCTGTCTTCCAGTTCATGCAGTATTTGAGCCCAGAGAGCCACCAAAACTAACAAAATATAGTAGTAAAACATCTTCGAATATGCAGAGCAGAGTGGATTGCTGGGCACTGCAATTTCTAAATTAAATGCCACAAAGCTCAGTTCTCACCCATAATTTATTCCCTCACAGGCAACCTTTCCTTACAGTTTCCCAGCGAGTCTTTTGAAGGGTGCCACAGAGAACAGATCTCATTCTTGACACCTGCCAGGATAAATCAATGTCTCCTCTGGTCCTTTACATTTCACAGATTGCAAGGTTCCTTAGGTCCAGTCCCATATCAGAGCAGTAGCTCCAGATATTTCTAAAAAGGCCAAATCCCACATAGCATAGGGTCTAATAATGTACTGCTCCTGAAATAAATCAGAAGCAGTCTTTTTATGATGTTGAGCCACTGCTCCCACAGGGTTGAGATCAATACCTTTGCAAGCAGCTGCAGCCCCTGTGGGTTTTTCAAGGGGCTGGTTTTTTCCTCAGGCTGCCCAGAAGTTGCCCTGTTGATGCTCAATAGTCACAGATAGATACCACATGGAGTACAGCATCATTAGGCCTTGGTTATGGCACAGCCTCTCTTCTAAATTGACACTTTCAAACAAAATCCAAGACACAGCTCATCAAATACACAAAGGGATGAGAGAGTTCTTTGGTGAAAGACAGCAGCTTTTCCCCAGATGCTAGAAACATAAGCCAATGCCCAGAAATGGGTGCTCGCAGGACATTTTTTTATGAAGCCAGGGAACCTGGGTGCTCTCCTCTTCTTGGTCCTCAAGCACACACTCAGAGGCACTATCCTTTCTGACTTCTGGGTATTAACCTTACTTTAAGGGATAATCCAGTTGGAAAAGAAACAGGATGACTTTGTTGGTCCCCTAGTGGGAATAAACTGGACTACAGGAGGGGAATACAGGAATGGACCATCTCAGACTTCATAACTGGGACATGGCAGAAATGTAGAGCCCAGAGGTAGTGTGGGGCACACTACAGAGATTCTTCCCATAGCTCCTACTGAGATACTGTGGGTGAAACAGCTGATTTCTTAGTGTAACACATTTATAAAGCCACACACACAGTTTGGGCAGTGTCTCTGCTAGTGGTTCATGTTTGAAGGAAACTGGATTTAAGATTCAGCAGGAAGAAAAGCAGCTGCTATCACAGATGCCCTAACCACCCAAAATACACAGTACTTTTCCCATGGAGTTGCCTGATTGTGATGAAGAAAAAGTTCAAGAGCAGACCCTTGAGATACAGTGTACTGCCTTCTAGGAGTGCCTTGACACCATTTAGCACAACCTATACACATTCTTCTTCATGAGCTAACAAGCCAATTAATTATGAAATGCAACAGGTTTTGGCCTAACGCCAAATTACAGTGGTGTCATTAGTCTTTGCTTTGTAGCAAAATCAAGAGTCCTGCCTGGATTACATTCTTTGAGCTCTTCAGTTCAAGGATACTGTGCTGTAGGACTCTAAGTAGATGCTGGCACTTACACACACATCATAATAATGGGCACTATAATAGCAATAAACATCCACATTTGTAAAGGATTTTTCACTTTTAAATGTTAAGAATCTCTTGGTAAAACTTGTGACCTCAAACAAACACCTTTCCTGTGCGTCTACCCACCTGAAGCTGAAGAAACACTACCTATAATAATACATAAAGTTTAGCCTGGAGGAGCTGATCCATCAGCAACACTCCTACCCTATCTACAGCTTGTCCCTGCTCTAAGTACTGCCCCTATTTCTGACTGCCTACACCTTGGATTTTTTGCAGAATATCCCGACTGACTGATTGCTCACAAATTTAATACCAAGGAACATTGTTTTTAAAAAACAGATGAAGGATATATGTCTGAAAAATATTTTGTTTCAGCGAAGATTCTTAAATTAGAGTAATACACTAAAAAGCAGAACTGCTGGGTCTACAATATACATTTTAAAACTATACACACGCAGAAAAAAAATAATAAGCTCTGAAGCAATAATTTCAAGCAAGATGGTGATCCCCTAAAGATTTTGCCCAATTAGGCTGCACCTCTACCACAACACTTTAAGGTTTTCCTCCTGAGATATCTTCACTTCCCACCTCATTTCATCACCCAACACTGCTGTGCTACCCCCTGGAGTCACTCTCTGAATTGCTGAGCAGGCTGGAGAAGCTGCCATGAGCCTCCCAAGCCATGAATGCAGCATGCATGGCTCAGTGATGCCAGTGAGGGAGCTGCAGCCAGCTAGGCAAATTCTCTATTCAGAAATTGTGAAGACTCGGTCTGAATCCCATTCAGCATTATTTATTATAAAGCATCACATTTAAGCTGGCAGGATCAATGGCTCACCTCATCAGATTTCTGTGTAAGGTGAAAAATGAGAATTCACCCTGTGACTTCCGTGTTGCTGTTGCTGCTTCTGATAAAATATTATGCAAACACATTAAGGAAACCAATAGAAAACACCTGAGATGTCTATCTACGTTAAAGTTTTATTACTTCTGGGATCCCAAAAGGCTTAGGAAACATCACCGAACATTGTTTCATACATACTCATGAAAGGGTAACGTAATAAAACCAGGTCAAACAACACTGAATATTAAATTTAATATAAAGTATGCAAAAGAATGAAATTCAGGAGGTGTTGGAAGAATTATTAAAAAGAAAGAACTGTACTTGTGATTGGGAGAGGTTGGTGAGGATTTTCTGGGGTAGTTTGATGGGTTTTTAACTGCCACACAAAATTATTTTATGTCCATAGAAAGATGCAATTAATTTTTTACATTTTTTTCTGACTAAATTTGGAGCAGCTGAGAGGTTGGTTATTTCTATCTTTAAAAATGGACTTATAATGTTGCCATCTGTTGGCATATGACAGATATAGCATCCCACAATTCCAGACAGAGTCACAAAAATGCAAAAAATTAAAGGGACAGATGTGAGAAATACATGCTCTCATTTTGTTCCAGTGTTCACATCTGTTCTCCTCAAAGATTTTTCAATCATATAAATCTATCCACGGAAGCTAGTACCTTGAAATGTTATGGCATTTCTGGCAATCATAAAAATCATATTCTAGTAGAGTTTACTGCATTCCAAAACATCACTGGATTCATAAAAATCTGGTTTCTGTACTTCACAAAGTACATAGCAACATTGCCTGTCTGCTTAAGTTGCCTCTCCTTCACAAGCCATGAGCATGTCTCATGCAGCAGTAACATCATTGCAAGAACACAATTTCAACAGGTACCTGCAGATACTGTGTTTCACAACACCTAGAAAGGAAACTGGCATCTCTTTCTGATGGTACCTGTACCTTGTCCTGTCCCTGTGGGATCCCAGAGAGTGACCCCTGTGCTGCTGGTGTGAGGGCTCTTCTTGTCACTGGAATGGTTGCCTACTATTGCAAGCACATCTGCCTTTATTTGCCATGTCACCCATTTCTTTTCACCATGCTTTTGACAGGCTGCTTGCTAATGCTTCCAACAAAAGTGAAGATTTTTCCCTCTCCCTGCTTCTCTGTCCCAGCTCCTCTAGTCACATAGGACCAGCCCCATCACTGACTTGGATAGTGTAAGACCTCACTGCTCCTCACAGGCAGAGATGAAATAACCACAAAACCAGTCACACACTTCCCTCTACTACCCCAATTTTCTACACCTTTTAGCTGTTTTCCTTTGGATTTGAATTTTGCATATAATTTTCACCCAAGAAGACTGAACAAGTACAATCCCTACCCCCCCTGCACCCTATTCTCTTCATAAGAGTGAGGACTAAGCATGCTTGCATATTTGTGAGACATACATATTCTTCCATGGGCAAACTTGTACCTCCTTTTTTATTCATGGATAGGTTTTAATAGAGAATAGAAAAATTATGCTCAAATTCTTATTTAATTTTTGGATACAGTGAGCCCATTTTCACCTTAAGTACAACACACTTCCTCTGTAATACACTACATAAATTCTCTGTCAAAATGGCAGCATCATCAAAAATTAAAAGGTATAGTACAAGGCAAACAATATTGGAACTACATAAGCATGTTGATTATTCACATGAACAGTTTTTGGTATTTAGAGAAAGCATTGACTGATGCAGCACACTGGCCCAGTGAGCACTCTGTTAAATCATTAAAGTGTGAGCTGTCTTTATTTGTATTGCAGTAATATTCTGTATCCCCATCCCAGAACCCCAGTGTGCTCAGTGCTTACAAACAACCACCAAATCACGACGTGTATTTGAGAATTAATTTTTTTCCTTTAAGAACTAATTTAATCTTTGACAACTCCTCATTTTTCTACCTATTTTCAATTATTTTGAAGCATAAAAAGACCTGCAGGCTACCAAGTGGAAGACAGAATTCCTCCGCATGCCTCCTAGGTGAAACATCAAAATAAGTAGAAAATCTTAATTATTGGATATTCCAGAAAGGTCAGTGAGCTGTATAAAATTCACAATACATAAGCAATTACATGCTTGGTTCTGGCTGATAAGTGATAGTTGACAATAGACTTTCTGGTCCCTCTTGCTCCTCAGGTAAATGAATAAAAATATAATGAAAAAATCTTTTTCCAGAAAACATTCTGAATTTAAGACCAAAGCAATTTTTGTATCAGCTGATACCTAGCACTGCCTATCTAAACATGATAGAAGTTTAAAAATAGCAGAAGTAACTATAGATTCCTAAGTTTCAGATGCCAGTAAGCAGCAGGACCAGTCATTCAACATCTCCTCTGTAGATTGCCCTTTGCTTAGATCTTGTGGCCACATAGCAGGGCCTTGATTTGTATTGCCATGAGAAGCCAGCCCAGGGAATAAGGAAAACACAGCAAAATTAAATAAAATTAGGGCTGTCGTTGCAAATATGGGGTCTCTCAGAAGCATTTTGTCTCATATTTTATTACACTTAAAAGTAAATTATATTTATATATTTACTACAATTCAGTCAGAAGACAGGTGCAGGCTAGGATTTATTACAGAGAAATGCGTGCTTGCACTGTGTTGATCTACAGCTAGCAGTTTCTCCACTTTTTTCATGTTTTCCTCCGGACCAATAATTCTGTGCAAGACATCCCACTTCAGTCAATTACTTTTACAACTGTTTGACCCTCAAATTCCTTCTTGAATGAGTTTGGTTGTGTTTTGGTTTGTTTTGGTTTTTTTTTGGGGGGGAGGTTTGGGGGTTTTTGTTTGCTTGCTTGTTTGTTTTTTAAATTCTAGAACTATGAGGAATAGCTACACAAGTTAATTTTCTTCACTCAAAATCCTAGCTGTGGTAGAGGCCTGTATCACCTAAATTTAGTCAAATGATCAATAAAGTCTGGAGAAAGTAGAAAATCTAGAGACTAGTAGTTCTAAACTTCTTTACACAGCAAAACCACAAGAGCCTCTGGGAGTTGTTTCGATGTTCTTACAACCCTCGTCATGAGTGGAGATCACCTCCATCCACTGGGAAGCCAGTTCCTGACCAGCTGTGGTGAAGCTGAGCTGCTGACTTCAGGAGCTTTTGAGAAACACTTGGTGCACTTACGAAATGAGGTGTTACATAAAAGAGAGTAACCGTGATGTCAGACTTCAGCTCTTCAGTAAAAAAAAGAGCAGAAACAGCAGCCAAATTTGTGAGGCACCCTATTCTGTCAGTCTTGCATCTCGCCCACTGTCAGGGACATAAACAGAGAAACAGTCAATATTCTGAATCCTGAAAAGGCTCAAGCACAAAAAAGGTATTTCATTCTGCATTTCTTTGCGGAATGAAAACAATGCTGGCCTTGCACTGAACGCATTTTATTCATTTTTAATTAACATACAAAAATCAGTAAACTTGTAGAGTGCAGGTATATTCAGGTTTAGAGAGCTGTTGAGCAGGGGGGTTCATTGTGAGACCAAAACACTTACTTACCTCTGCATCTGTGCATTGGAGGGCATGACACATCAGCAGAGCACACTGTGCAAACGGGCACTCCTCCAGCCCTGACCTGAGCAGGAAGAGGCTCTGGAGTCAGGACTGCAGATGGAAGCAAGACCCATATCCACTCTTGCAAACAAAGGGTTAACAGCTCGTTATATCCCCCTCCAATAAAGCCACTCCTGATAAATGCAGAGCACAGTTCCTTAGAAATTAAAGTTACCAAAACAAGTCAATTTCAAATCCTGCATTATGATGCAAACAGATTTTTTTTAAGACAAATATACAAATCAGAAAATGTTCACCTGGCCAATTGTAAGATGAAAAAATGCTTGAAGATGCTCAATGCTCCTGTGCCACTAGGGAAGGGCCATGTAAAAAGTGCTTCTGTTTATTTCATTAGAATCCATTTTCATCAATACCCAAGATGGTATCATTTCACACACTAGAAAGCAGTTGCCAAAAACACGCTTTCAAAAATGTATCAATTGATCAGAAAGTGCTGATGAGATGAATCAACTTATGCAGACCAAGGAGAAATATGCCCATAATCCCCTCGCAGCTGGAAGAGACTGAGTACACAGCAGCCTGAAAACAGCCGTGGCAAAGCCCTTGGGTTTTTTGCTGGTCATGCTTAACACTCCTACACCACTGCCACCTGCCGGCAAACAGAAAGGTACACATTTCATTCTAAAAAAGATAAATAAAACATCAGTAGTGTTTTTAACTATGAAGTGCTAAGGCTGGTTTGCAAGATCCAGAGCTGCAGCTAGGCGCCTGTGTTCACCTGGAGACAGCACAAGCTTGGAAAGCACATCACCTTCCACCAGCATCAGCTGCACTGATTGATACTATTGCTCCCTTTTTGAAAGGATGCTCCTTTCCACAAGAAAAATCAAGTCTTAAATGTTCCTTCATTACAGACAATGAAAAAACTTCCTTTGACTCTGGTGGGACTCTACAGGTGACATTCAAAAAACACTGACCTGTTGCATAATACTTTTTTTTTTGACATTTTTTCTATGCAATCAAAGGAAGAAACAAAAAGAAAAGTACAATGCAAAGACAATACACTTCAACATTTTCTTCCTTTCACCAGTCAGTTTAGGTTTTCCATGAAATCCAGAAGAGTCTTTGGTGAAAGGCACAGCAAAACATCCACACACCTCAACAAATCTTTCTGGCACCTCTTTGAGTGCCAAAGTGCTACATTGTTTACACTAAAGATTTACAGTGTGACTGCTTTTTATTTTCCCTGGCCAAAGGGTGGGTCAGCTGATCAATACAGATTGGAACACCAGCAGTGAGTTTTCCTGTGCATTTCTTTGGGATTAACTGCTGAGAAGGAAAAACATTCAGTTCTGAAAACTCAGGTATCAGCCCCAAAAGCAGAGCATCTTTCACAGGTCTAGAACTGGTTAAAATTTTTCAATTAAAAATTAAAGTTTGTAGATAGAACAAAATAATAATAATAATAATAATAGCAAACAATTTACTGCCAATGCAGTGATGTTCATTTAGGAAAGAATGTAGATTTTGTGATTTAATGAGTCTTCAGAATTTTTCAACAGAACAAGATTGTGCCTTAGGAAACAAACAAAAAAAACACCAAACAAATCTTTGTTCTGTAATCATTCATCTGTAAACTATAACTCTATAAACTTTAATCTATAAATTGACACATCTGTATTATTCATGCTCTGACAAGATCTAGGTTATGGAGCAGGCTCCTTTTAGCAGTAGGACAACATAGGAACCTACAAAGTTTCTAAGATAACAGAAGAAGAAATCACAAATGGAGGATTTCATCCATCAGTTGGCCAGGAAATCATCCTGGTAGCGATAGCAAGAAGCTTCTCTGAGGTGCCTGTGTGCTTCACATCACAGAATGCAGTGAGTTGCCCTCATTCCTTGCCATGGGCAGCAGGCACTATTACGGATGACTCCTTTAAACCAGGCAGAATAAAAGCCAGCTGAACCTCACCTCGTGGTGGGGGTAGGACAAAGATTTGAGCTGGCTGCCTCTGGTCAGCCTCAGCCTTGCTGGTCACATCACCTAACAATACTGCAAAAAGGCAGAGAGAAGATTTTGAAGGAGGGTACAGAGATAAGACGGCACTATGAAAAGAGAGTGACGATATTTTTAAGAAAATTGAATTAAATGATAGAAAGAAATTGTTACCTTAGGTTACATCAGAGGAAGAAGTAGGTACAGTCGCAGTGGAAGAAGTGGTGGGTAGGCTGGGAAGGAGCTGTGAAATGGAGTTTGTGTGCAATGTGCTAAAGAAGTGATAAAGGCTTAGCAATGGCCTGGGGGAAGAAAAAATTCTTGACGAAGTTGGAAATTGTGTCCTGCACATTTGAATAAAGTAAGACAGCAATTCCCATGCCAAAATAGATGTTATAATACACAACACAAAAAATTAGAAAAAAGTTACCTGTGCAATTGGATTGGAAATATCAGAAAAAATCCGCAACAATTGGCTGTAATGTGCAGGAGAGGCAAAGATAATATCCAAAAATATAGTGCCCTTTATAGATCTGAAGGAAGTAGGAAAGCGGAGCTACCTTGAAGATAAAAATGGGTTGTGGATCTGTGGATAGCGGAACAAAAAGGATAGTTTGTCTTCTTTTAATATATTACCCATATCCTTATATATATGTGTGAATGCATAAAATAAAAATTTTGTATTTATAAAAATGCAAAGATTAAAAATACAGACCCTTTGGGGACTTCAATTAATGGTTGGCCATTCTTGAAGAGATATCACACAGGTGGGATGGGGGTGACTGGGGAGGAGAAAGTAGTTTGACAACAGAGTAAGTTTACAGTTACAGAAATAACACCAGTCTCTGAAAAAATGCCAAAAAAAAAAAAAATGAAAAGGGAAAAGAAGGGACAGAGAGTCTAAATTTCCAAAGGACATGTACTCAAAGTCAGTATTATCACTGCTAAGAACTAGAAAGAAATTATCAGAAGATCAGAGATTATGGGTGTTGCTTGAAGGGAGTACAAGGGAAAGAAGCAGGAAATGGCCTAGCACAGAACTGGAAAATAAAATGACAGCAGGTAGGATTTCCAGTGATTTTGGAGAAGTGAAAGTGAAGAGGGAAGGGGAAAACCCAAGAGCTGAAATCAACACTGATAGATCTACAGTCTGAGGGTGAGCAAGGGAAACAGAACATGTAGCATGTAGAGTAGGTAGTTGATGCCAAAATGAAATCTAAAGTATTAATTCACATTCAAGTCAGAGGAAAACATGGCTTTAGTTTTTGGCCTATGATCTAGGCAATCTCAAGAGATGAAGACTTCTCTTTGCCCATGAGCCCAGCTTCCATGATAAAATATTAAAGCATGTGTGTTATAGAACATAACTAGCTAAATGGAGCATCATAGAGAAGTAAACAAGCAATATGGCATTGAGCAGAGATCTTGCAAATGAGGGGGGAAAAATACCAGCATTTTCTTTCAGTTTGGGTCTGGAATCTATCCTGAATTTGAATTAAGTGTGAAGATCAAAAGTGAGTGTAGTTAATATTTAAAGATATGCTTTGGGGGAAAGCCTTGTTTTTCTGATTATTTGTGACTAACTTTTAAGCTTTAATTTTTTTATTACACTTTCTGTTGAATAATATTTTAAGCAGTGTATCTTCTGAAGTTCCCCTGAGCTCCAATTTGAGTGTGATAAATAACATGCTTTGGAACTCAGAATTTATCTTCCATATTCAAAATATTATAAACTTGAAAATGTTAGGTTATTTTTTCCTCCTCTTTAGTGCAGTTACTCTTTCTTCTTTTAACTTTGAGGGACTTTTTTGGGTGTAATGGAGAGTACTGTCTCACTTGCTGCCCACACAGGCTCCTAAGCTCTATACCTAATAGAAAAACAAGGCTCAAAAGTGTAATAAACTCTAAAAAAGTTTATCTAGATAAAGTATATTATTCAGCATTATTGGTTGATTATTTATTTTTAACACCTTTCATTCAGAAGGATCAGCTCACTCCCCAAACTGTGAAGTGTTGCCATTCCCATTCAGAAAGGAGCTAATCTAAGGCCTAAAACAGTGAAGTCATGTCAAACCAAATGTAAAACCAGCATCAAAACTCCTACTCTGTCCAGTGGACCACATAACCTGATATCTAGCATGATACAATTTACTAGAGGAGACCTTCTATCCCACTTTTTGGAAAGTATTGTTTTACTATACTAGTAAAAGGTCCCTGCATCAAGTATTTAGGAAGCAGCCATCCTAATTGCATATTATCCATACCCTTTTTCAAGTAAATAATATGAGATATCTCTCACAACAAGTATAACAGCAGTAATTAATATGACACGCATGATAAACTCAGTAGTTACTGGTTTAGATCTATTGTTTGTCATTAATCAGAGAAAGAGAACAAATTTCTGAAGGTGGATAGTATCATGTTGTGCTTGACAATGGAAAGCCACTTAACTGAGAATTTCATACATATATATTGTTTTATACCTACAAATGGTCATAAAATTATCCAGTTAAAAAAAAAAATCGTACTTTTTTAAGCCAGAACGACTCAAAAGAATACAAACTTGGTTAAAAGCAAATATTTTAATAATGAAGTAATAGCAGACTCTAGGAGAGTGAACAGATCCAAACTTCATTCAACTGCCCCTGAAGTATCAATCAGCCTCTTTTAATAGCATTAAAGTTGAAGGATATAAAAAATTACATGGCCTGAGTAATAACCTCTGAGAAATTCAGTTGTAGGCATCAGTAACCTTTGATATCACTGACACAGGGGAGCTCTCAGCCTTCCTGAGGAGCAACACAGGTCTCCAGTCATCAGAGGAACATTCTATTTCAGGCTTGAAGGTCTATCTCCAACACCTAACAGCCAGCCACAGCTCAATAGCCACAAAAAGTGACCACAGTTTACAGACAAGGAACTACTTCCATGAGGGAAGTAGTAGAGAGGACTGGCACTTCAGTGCATGACACTAAACAATATTATCCCAAACACAGCCACAAGCTGTGTGTTTGCTCAGTTGTTTGTTTGTCATTTCTTTTTAATGCTTTCCTAATAAGCAGTTAAGTTGTCAGAGTTCATAGAGTGACTTCAACCTGATGATCTCATGAGTGTACATCTGCCCACAGGAATAAAAGTGCCAACAAGATGAGTTGTTTATCTCTGGTCCCCAGTGGCAGAGAACAGCTATGAAGGTCAGACATTACATCTGCAAGAAATGACAGAGTTTCTGCATCTACTTCATCATTTCAGCACCCGTAACTGAGAACTCTCCAGACATGTGAATGGCAATCAGGAAGGACAAGTACACATGGGAAGCTGAAGGTTGCTATAGCTTGTAATACCACGTTGTCATGCATATCACTACATGGCAGCTGGAACTTCAGAAGGTCAACCCATCACTAAAACAAGAAAATCTTAAGAAAGTAATTACAATGGACAGACATGCCAGGGTGCCCCTGCTTTCATTTGATGCGGTGTCTAGGAATCATGAATGTCATTACTAGATTGCAGAAAAGAAAGAATGATAGAATCAAAACTGAAGTGAAAGAGAGGTTAATATACTGGAAACATGTTTATTAACCCAAATGTTTTTAAAAATAGTAATCCAAAGTCCTCAGCCTTCTTTACTCCTCATTGTTTTTTTTTTAACTTACATGTTTAAATTAATTGCAGTTCCTATAACACCAGATTAATAGATATCTGCATTTTAAACTCAGGAGCTGTTTCAAATCAACTGTAAAGATCTATAAACAAAGAATGATGGCCACAATTTTTCTAGGAAGACACTAACATGGCCAACCCTCCAGAAACAAATGGATAATTGGAATGAATGAGTGGGAGCAAGAGTGAAAAACAAACCATAAGGATTGCATGAAGGTTGTTTTACTTTAAAACACTCTCATGCCATAAACATACAATATAAGTTTAAAGAAAAAAAAAAGTTTTTCTTTTGCAAACCTCACTTTATTAACATTAGAAAAAAATTTAAAAAATAAATTAAGGAGATTAGGAATATCTGTAATGACTCATAAAAGATCTCAGTGACATTCTGAAAAAGTAAAATACACTTCTGAATGATACTTTAATTCAGGCATTACACATTTAAGTGAAACATTGATAATCTCAATGGAAGAACGAGCTGGTATAACAGAATTTGAAATGTAATTACTATACATAATGCAAATTTTTAATTTTGATTCAAACAGTATCTTAGAGTGCAGTTAAAAAAAATATTTTTCAAACCTAAAATCTAATGTGCTCAGACTTTTTCACATCCATTTGAATAAACAACAGTGGGAAATCTGCTAAGGCAGATAAATTGTTGCTGTTAGATTTTGAAAGGATCAGTCTTTACTGGGACAGGAGCTTACTGTTCCTTCCTTGCTCTCCAATCCAAAACCCCATCAAGTTACAGTTGTAGCAGATACTGAATTAAAAAATGTGGAGAATATTCATTCTGCTTCACTCTAAATTTTGATAAGCCTAAATCTCAATATACTGGTTATTAATTCATTTTTTAAAAAAATTCAAAAGCAAGAACAAGTCCATGTTTTGATGTTTCAATTTCAGAGGAAATACCCAAATCCAGGTAAAATGTAAGACTGTGCTTTTAATTTTAAGTCAGTGCCATTCTTATAGTAACCTAAGATTCTATAAATGCTGAGAATCTTGCTTTTAATTGTCTGTGTTTTCTTTACATTGCTCTATCTATGTATATAGATTTCTTCCTGGAAGCGTCATTTTGTTGTTTAGACCAAAAACTAAAAGATCCATCAAAATAATAATATTTCTGTTTAAAGAAAGCAGTCATTATTTATGAGTACAGAAATACTGCAGGGTCATACCAAACCGCATGTGTCTCATTTATTGATTGCAATCCTGTAAGCAAGTATGAATTTCTTCCCTTCTTGCAGATCTTTCAGCTCAATTAGCAGCTATCAAACAAGGTAACCTTATCAAGAGAAGAGATAAGAGGTTGAATGCACCTCAGAAACTGGTATAAGCAGAGGACCCTGGCTGCCCAGGTGCAGATGCAAAACATCACAGCACCACAGAGGCACAGTGTTGCATTCAGACAGTCGGGGTCACCACATGTGGCAGGATGCCACACTCGAGTCCATGTGTAGGAGGATCGGACCCACAGAAGGAACGAGGCAGGCAGCAGCAGTTGAAGGGAAAGCTAATACTTTATTCTACATTCTCCATCTCTGTGTTCTCTATGTGTGTGTGTGTGTGTGTTCTTTTATCAACAATCCAACTCCAATATATACAGTTTTTACAAAGGCAAGAGATTGGTCATTTAGGTCACCACCTCTTTAACCTGGATGGTGGATACCACCATCAATCAATTCTCCTCTCAGAGGAGAAATATGAAAACATCTCTAAAAATATACATGGTTTATGTTGAGCTGCGTGAGAAAAACCTGGACTCCAAGGTCCAAACATTCACGAGCTAGAAAAGTGAGGGCAACAGCACAGGTTACTCTAAGGGCAACACAGGTGTAGGGACCAACTCTCTAAGACCAGAGACCAGAGAAGGATTAAGACTTCAAAAGTCTCCTCTTTTCACACCACCTCTGTGCAGCAGCTCATACCTTATCTCATCTACTCCACAAAGGCTTTCCATGGACCTGGAAGTTGCAAACAGCCAATGTGAATACACAGTGCACTTCAAAGAGCTCACATTATGTATAAAACCTCTGGAAGCTTAGTTTACCATCTGATTTTCTATGTTTTGGAACTAGTGTCAGCACTGACACACAGGGAGGTGGCCACTACACAGAAGTGATGGGTTGGCAAATCTGTCCCTGCTCATGATACGTTTAGTTCTACAGGTGGTATAGAAGCAGCAGTGCTAGCATGAAAACAATATAAAGCTGCCTGGCTGCAGCTAGGGCTTGCTTCTAGCATGTCCATGGAGTCTCACTTCCATTTGCATCTAGTCTCTGGACTCTCATTCTTGTTCGTGTGTATAAGAGTCTAGGTTTGCTAAATTGAGAACACAGCCTTTGGATCCAAGGGCATTTTTGTCTTCAGCTAAATCTCTTTCCACAGATGCCTAACAACCTCCAGTTAAATCTATTATTATTGAGGAGGTAAACAGCACTGAACTCTGACAGATCTAGGCAGAATTTTGTGCACCAAAAAAATGGCTATGAACCATCATTTAAAGGACATAGCAGCTTCCACTCTTCATATCCAAAACTGAAAACCTTCAGCATCCTTTGATAAGA
The DNA here is from genome assembly GCA_013399915.1 of Illadopsis cleaveri. Taxonomy (NCBI): domain Eukaryota; kingdom Metazoa; phylum Chordata; class Aves; order Passeriformes; family Timaliidae; genus Illadopsis; species Illadopsis cleaveri. The sequence continues at coordinate 373,948 of VXBB01020334.1, read as the reverse complement.
AGACAAATCTGCTTGCTCTCTGCCCAGACAGGCAAATGTTAAAAAAAGAAGTGTGTTGAGGTCCAAAGTCCATTCCAATATCTGTGTTTGTCAACAAGCTTTTAGTGGCTTTAGAAGGTACACCAGATCAGTTGTGAAGGTGAGACACTAAGAGATAAGAATTAAATGAAAATCTCCCCTCAAGTACATGAGGAGGGTTCAAACATTGAATCAGCATTTCATCTTAGATATTTTCACAAAAAAAACCAGAAAAACAAGAAAAATCAAAACACCACCCCCCTAAAACCCCCACAACAACAATAAACAAAAAAGACCCCAAAACAATCCCAAAACAAGCAAACAAAAAACCAAACACCTCCAAAGCACAAAAACCCCTCCACTCCTGAAGAATTGAACTGAAGAAGAATAGCTGTTTTTAAAGAATGATGTGCATTCAGGATGCAACTACATGGGAATCATCATGAAGGGTAATACGAAACTCCTACTGCTGCTATTCAACATTAGGTAACAGGTATTACATGATAGCAGAGTCCTGATGCAAACTAAATGCAGTAGGCATGGCAAAACCTGGTGCTAGTGCAAACATTATCACCTAGCTCTGGTTTAAACCAGCTATGATGCCTGGAGTAAAATCTAATCTGGCATCGATCAGCTGTAAGCAGCTCACTTCATCTTTCCCCCTTCACTTTCTCCTCCCACACCACAGTTTGTGCTGCACCCTTTGATTCAGGGACCACGTGCTGCAGTGTTTATGGAGACACCATGTACCACTGTGAGCTATCATTTTTTTGTTGTGGTTTCTAGCAGGTAATAGAGAGAGTCAATAATAAGAATTTAAACTCATTTTTCTTCTTCGCCAATTGCCACAGCCTATCAGTTAACAAGATTTCTGAAAATACAGAAAAACATTTTGTGCGCACATAGCTTGCTTTTGGGAACTTCTGTTAACATTCTTGCAAAGCCCACACACCTTCAGGCACTGTGCAAACATATGGGAGTATACAGAGTGAAGTAAACACAAAACAGTAGAAAGAAATAACAGCAGACATAAAAAAATGAGGCCAGTAATAAATACGGATTAAAAATAACATGGATATACAGTACAGATTTTAACAAATAACATGGCACACTCCAGTGGAGGCTTCATGCATTTGACACACTAATGTTATTGCTTGCTGCAGTTGTGTTCCCAGAATTTCCTTAGGAAGATGCCCAGAATGCTAATATAATCAAATATCTTGAAGCATCTCAATACCGCAAGTGGCACTAGTGTAAAATGTATTGAACTAGCACAGATTTCCACCCCCCACCTCCATTCTAATTCAATTAAATGTGAAGGGGGCAAGTGCTCTGTAACTTGACGTCCTTTTTTTTTTTTTCCTTTAAAACACAACCAAACAAACCAAATCTCAATGGCTCCCTCTGCTGTCATGTCTTCGAAGTTTCATTATATTCGTCTTTTTTTTTTTTTTAACAGTTTTTTCCTTCCCCAGTCAGTGAATATCTGGTATTTTCACAACATCACATAGCGTGCCAGCTCTAAAGAGTGAAAGACACCTTTATCCAAAAGCAAATTTCTCAAAGTGCAATTCAATGCTTGCTTATCAAGGCTGGAATAGTAGTATCCCTTCATGTTTGCATGGCAACTACATGTAGCATCACGAAAAAATGTTTAACAACGGTCTGTTACCTTTGTAATCAGCTGTGGGTTGATCTGGATTCAATTGCATAGATGTGGATTTTGACTCTAACAATGCCAGACTACTTTGCATGAAACAACTGTATCTGTAACAAAACAACTGTTACAAATATTTCAGAGCTATGGGAACCGTCCTAGAGAGAGAACATGTTTCTGCTAAAACAAAAAATACTCCACAACATATTAACCAAGCTGAAGAACTGTAGTGCCTCTGGCAAGCACTCTGGATTGCTCTTTGCCAGGCCCTAGGGACAGATAATTGTCATTACCTGGCACAGGTGAGCAGCAAAGCAGTGCTATCAGGGTGCCTTGTCACACAGCTGACAACGACTTGTCTGCCTCTCAGCATCTGGTAGGAAGCTTAGCAACAAATACTCCATCGGTACTAACTCCAAGCCACAGAAGTCAACAGGTCACTCAAAAGAAGCAAAACCAGACCCCAGGATCTGCCCTCTCACACTTAAAGAATAAAGAACTCTGCAGGGTACAATTTATTCTCAGCAATGTACAAAAAGGGAGGATGATAAAAATCTGCAGTGCTCAGTCAAAACACAGAGGTGTAAATTTAGGAGAAAAGCAGAGCAGTTCAGTCCTTCACTTTGTAGTCTGTGGAAGCACCTCCCAGGCACAGAGCATGTCGGGGGAGGCAGCTGAGGAGGGACATCCCCTCCCAGCAGTGCTCCCCTCTCCGTGGCTCTGTGGCAGAAGCACACACTGCCAAGTGACAGTCCCTCAGTGCCTCCTGGAAGTAGATTTGGTGCCTGAGGTAAAAGGAATGACAGCAGAGTATTTCCATACTAGTCACAGAATTTGTCTCAATTGCCTCTGTCTTCTTTCCGCTCCAAACCTGATGCCTCCCAAACCAGGAGCTATATTTATCCCTTGCACACAGGGATGTTCTCATGGTTCTAAATTAAGCAGCTTCTGTCACGCCCAGGACCAGCCATAAGCCTTCCCTATTGGTTCTCCACGTCAGAGTTCTTGGTGCATTGGCGGCACTCTGTCTAACCAACCACCGGTGAACACACCCAAATAGTCACCTTACTCATCTGGCAGTGACAGCTGAGATTGCTGGATGTCCCACGCTGTACACATCCAATTTTCACACAGGATGCATCTGAACTGGTGAAAGACAACCTCAACCTGCCAGGGTATCACTGACACCTACAGCCTAATTCTACAGCATACAGACTATACCCACTGCATCTACCTCAATCACCTTCCTCCAGGAAACATGCTGAAACCCATCACATTTCCAGTCTTCCCATATGTGCCCGTGTAAAAACATCCTCTAGATTTCAACTGATCATTTTTTCTTTTTCCCAGCATGTTTTTACTGTGATGGTAGGCTAATTCACCTACACGGGGGAAGTTTAGTTTATTTTTTGTAAAGGCATACAAACACTCTAGTTTATTACTAACAGCCTCTTAGCATGAAATGGCTTTGCTCTCATTTTGCTAGGCTAGGCTCACACCTTAAATTCTACCCATCCGAATACAGATAATACTTACAATATCCCAGATTTAGTTTAGAGATACACCATCCTAGTCTGACAAAAGGAAATCTGAAAGGGCTTTTGAAATATTCCAAGTGAAATCTGCCCAAATAATATTAAGACAGCTCCACATTTCAAACCTCTCAAAAGCCTTCAGGTTACAATGATAGTTCTTTGCTATAAAAGTCCATACCCATTGAATGTCAGACTGGTCTGATTCACCTAGATTGCAAGTATAGATTACTTAATCAGCTTCTTAAAGGCAGATACTATGTACCAGTATCAGGGAAAAAAGCTTAGCAGAATGTCCAAAAAACATTAAAGAGTGACTCCTTGTAAGGAATTTTGTGTTATCAAATACACAGTTATAAGAGTAATCTATGTATTATATATCCTCCAGATTAAATCTTTTTGCACTCATGTTTGTAAGATATTACATCTTCCTTTCCTTGAGTTGGGCCCAACTGCTACAAGCTTTCTGGTTTACTGGTATTACTTGTAGTACTTTCCTGACTGCCAGGCTTGGAAGGAGGAATTTTCATACAAGAATTGCTGATATTACAGAGCAAAAAGAAAAAAAAAAAAATTGGCACATTTTAACCTGTCACTTCAATGTATTTGATGCTGGAAAGCAAGGGGGTAGAAGATGAATGCAATTAGTTAATGGGAGCAGTGATCAACTCCATTCTCTGTGCTTTTTTAGACAGAGGAGAGAACACAGCCTCCCAAAGCTCCTCTTGCATCTATTCCAGACTGCCTACAGAGCTGGAATAATTATCCTGACTTGGGATCAACTAAGTGGCAGAAAGCCTGAAACAAAAGTTTGTTAAACTTAACAGTATTTGCATGCTCAATTTATTTATCCCCTAACCCCTTCTAGATAAAGGAGAGCCCGCATTACTGACATGAAACCATGGCATGAAGGTTAAACTATGTTTGCTGTTTTACAGAAAGTCTGAGGCACCAAACCCCATCTCCTCCTTTCCTGTAATGCTGTTAATCCACGAATTTAAGGCAAATCTTCTCATTTCAACCCCATTGCAGATGCACTCACTATGTCAGTTGCATCTTTTTGTTTGCTCACCCAGTGGATTTGAACTGATCCTTCTTTGAACTTTCCAGACATGATCCAGTTGTGAGTCAGAAACCTAGAGCAGTCCAGGGGTACTGCTGAGCTGGCTAAGTCTGGTTGAGAACAATCCAAGTAGCAAAGCTCTGGGCCAGAACTGTGCTGCACAGCAGCACACAGGCACACAGAAGTGCCTAACACAGCTGACAGCTAGAGGAGCACCTGCACAGGTAACAACTAATGGCCATAATGTATAAAAGGACTTTTTCCATCCTAGCTGTCACTGTTTGACAAATAATAAACGCTCTATTTAAAATAGAGAGTCAAATAATAAAATAGTAAGTAGAGATTAAAATAGGCACTAAATCTGAGCTCTGTGTAAATTACAGTACACTTGAAATTCAATCTCTTACAAAAGGGCTCTACCCTGAGCTGAAGAAAAGAAAAAAGAAACATGAATACTCAGGGTGAAGTCTGTAGAATGTAAGAGATAATACCCAGCAGCATCTTACCCCTGCTCTGGGAACAGAAGTGCCTGGAGGGAAAACCTGGATTCGAAAGCACTTGTACTTTATTTCAGAAAGCATTTTCTCAAGTAATTACTTGAGAAAGCAAAGAACCCAACTTTCACCTGGGAGCAGGTTTTCCTATACCAATACACATAGGCCTCAACCTGAGCATGAGGGAAGAAATCTCTAGGGAAGAAGAAACCCAAACCAGTAACTAACCTTACATCAAGTACATTTTGTCTTTGTACAGGGACAGAAGCACTTGATTCAGTGGGAGTGCAGCACCTGCCCCCATCTAACTCCTATATTTAGTTCTCCTGTAGGTTGCTTTAGAATTCTTCCTCTGTAATACCAAACACATATAAAGACGGAAACTTTGACCAAATGCTCCAAAGGTAACATTGCTGGAGCTGAGGCATTTCTCCAAGGGAAAACAGAGTGCAAAGTCTGTGGATAGCCCTTCTAGACACACCTAGTAACAGAAACTTTCCAACCACATTTCTATCAAGTGCAGCCTCCTAGATTTAATTTTGCAAAGTAAATGTCATTTTGCCTGTAGAATGACATTCCATTTATCTTCTTGATAATTTTTTATATTTGGCTGAAGTTTCTTTTTAACAGAGAAAATCCATGCTTAACTTTGTCCTTTTGAGAGAATTCTCAGTGGATTTTTTTGGTTTTGGCTCTTAAGTGAATCATATTGCTACTGCAGACGATGTAACAATTTTTTTAAAAATTACATTTTGCTGCAGAATTTTCCTTCATTTAAAGGTTTTCTGAGTCTGTTCAAGTTGTGTTGAGCAACTATTTATGTAATCCACAAACCATATAGCAACTGAAATAATTCAATTACTTAATCCAGGAAGGGTCTTGATTCAGAAACCTCCAGCAAACTGGAGGTTAGGTGAGCATGCTGGAGGCAGCTTCTGCTTTTCTTGCTCTCCCACTGCTCTTCTTGTTCTCAGGACTGGTTGTGGTTAGAGGCAGAGTATCAGATTAGCCAGATTTTTGGTCCAACACTCATATCCATTCTTATTAATTGTAAAAAAAACTTGGAAAAGGGGCTGTTAAAGTTTTAAAAATATTTTTGCAACAAACTCCTTGAATTTGTTAAAACCTAGGACTGAAGTGTCTTTTCATACCTTCTGGATCCCAGTTCAGGAAAACAAACAAAAAAAAACCAACCAAC
>VXBB01020334.1:336247-367956 GCA_013399915.1 Illadopsis cleaveri | reverse complement strand
CAAAAAAAAAAAAAAAAAACCAAACAAAAACAAAAAACCAAAAAACCAAAAAACCCAAAATCCACCAAAAAACAAAAAAAACCCAAAACCGAAACAAACAAAACCATAAAACCCACAAACAAAAAAATTAACTTTTGCTTACATATTACATGCATCTATTTTTATAATATTTTTGACCACAATGTTATGAACACTAAATAACAAAAAAGTGTTTAAAGTAATTTGATTTAGAAAGAGTCATGAAAAAAAAGTACATTGTACAATTTAATACATCTTTTTTTCATCCAATGTTTTGATGCATTTCTTTAGCTATTGGGATAGAAGTCTCCAATACAGGCATGCTTTTTTTGTGTTAACATTACAGGAAGATTTTAATTTGATCTGTATTGGATATTAGTCTTTGTGACATTATTGGCCAAGGACTTTGGGCTTATCATAAGTCTGTGAAGCTTTGTGATTAAAAAGAGCATGGCCCCAAAACTCTCTGCAATATCAGAGCATTCCATACAGATTGTAAGGAGACCTAAAAAGCTGGATCCAAATCAGCCAACAATGAACCTTTTATTATTTGTGATGTGAGCTAGATGACAGGGGAAGGCTAAAACTTAATCTTAAACCTCTCCTGAAAAATTTCATACTCAGAGGTTTAGTCTCCCTTAAGACTCAGCAGTTTTTCTCCTTGAAAAGCTGCACAGAGCTCATCCTTCTTTAAATTTTGCTAGCAGATTAGAGGGTAAATTACTTACCAACCTGGATGTTTCCCTCTTGACTGACTTCCTCAGGCAGAAGTGATTCAAGGTCAAGCTCTTACCTTTGTGAGAAAAGTTGCAACGAGCAGAGAACTGCAGCCATCCTGGGAGCATGCCCTGGTATTTCCACCTCTTCCCTCCTACTAGTGTGATGGAATACGTGTACAATTGTTTCTCCCAGATCAAACTCTAGACTCAAAAATCCTTAATTATTATCAATGATTTTATTTCAAGACCCCTTTGCAGCCATTTCTGTGCATTCCCTATTGTTGGCTCAGCCTGGACCTCCTCATTAAACTCTTTTCAGTCCTTAATACTACTCTATCCTCATGGTCCTTTCCCTGGGATTTCCATGTATCCCACCACTACTGACTTCTACTTAACCCTTTTCCCACTACACACACACAAAAATAAAAAAGTATTTGCTATCAGCACATTCTTCTTTCACCTATCCCCATTTCCTCGGTCTCATTTAGACGTGTTTAAGTCCAGTGACATCTATTTGTAAAGTCTAAAGCGTCTCACCCTTTGCCTGTCCTTCAACTCTCCCATAGAAAATGTGACTTATTATAACAGGATTATTACATTATCAGTTAAATACAGATGAGTTTATGCCTGCTGGTGGTTGACTATGTATAAATGTAAGAATTACTGTATTGCATTTGTGCATTCTAGATGAGGATCTGTTTCTCAAAAAATACAAGGTGGAGAAATTTGTGCACACCAGTGTTCGCAGAAATAAAGATTTTAAGTATCACATGCAAGATTATCTTCTGACTGCCAAGTGAATATAAATTCCTCTTTCTCTAGTAGTATTTTGATGCCAGAATTTAAGAAAAACTCTTATCACACTGAATGACTTAAAAGCGCAGCACAGTAGGCAGCTATTCTGTTCTGGGCACACCATTACACCATTATCTCAGGGCTTCATCAAATCATTAATTGTCAGTCTGTAGTCAGAGGGTGTTTTTTTTTCTCTCGTTGCTCAGGGAAGGTAAATACTCTGCAGCAGGGATGGTCTCATACTTGGGGTCTCTAGTGTCTGTGCTTCAGTGGTACCTTAACTTTTGAGAAAAACCTGTAAAAAATAGCAAGTTATTTTATCAGAGATCTGAAATGGGCTTAACCTGTTTCAAGTCTCCCTTCACAGGCTTATCTTGCAAAGTGAGCTGTGTTATCATCCAGGGTCGTCCAGGCAGCAGTGCCTCAGCTGGACTCTTCTCTTTGCACAACCCTTTGTGGGCTGGGAGATGACCCCCGAGCCCATGAACTCACAGCTAATTGTTCACTTGTCTGCATTACACAAACGTTTTCCTGCACTGCTGGTAGGTCTTTCTGAGGGATTTGAAGATGGAGAGGTAGGGAAGGAAAAGTATCTTCCAATTTTAAAAAGAAAATGAAATTTTAACTTCTCCCCACTGGGAAAAAAAAAATAAATAAATCACCGCAGATTTTTATTCTTAGTAATCATTACAACTGTAGGTTTAAGGTCAGAAAGTCCTTCAATTATGAGAAGACCCCAACAAGCACCAAACATACCCAAAAATCCTAAGAGAAACTTAGCTCCATACTGAACCTACATACAAATGTGTAGCAAAACTGCACATCTGGACAGCATTTCCTCCATTTCCTTTTACCTTAGGCTTTGTTGGTGTATTTGCTCCCTGTAGTTGAAAATACCACACAATTCATCTGTTTCCAATTTTTTGGAAAGATTTCCCATGAACCCTCCCACTTGTTTCAACCAGATATACCATCAGCTCATTGTTCTTTTACATACCACAGGTATGGTGAATTGCAAGGAATGGGAGAAAAACACCACAAGGCAGAAAGTCATGGCATCCTTCCACGTGAAATTTCTGTTGCAGACAAAGCGGGCAGGTTCACTGAATGAGATTTAAGTTCCTCAGTTGCAACCTTACTCTCAGATATAAAAAACAAACACTAAGTGAGAAACTCCATCATGGTGTAATGCTGCAGAAAAGCTGTGTTTAACAAACTTTTTCAATGCGCCTAAAAAGTCTTGAACACCACTAAGACAGATTTGGCACAGAGAAAACTAAATAGAATGTGAAAGAAAGTGGAGCCGCAAGCGTTCCAAACACAGCTTGTGTGGGAAAACTTCAGTATTTTTTTAATGTGAAGCTCTTATTTCATTGTCTTTGTCATTTAATCCATTTGAGAATAAAAATGATGCAACTCATCACTATAGCCTGCTCCAGCTATTATTCTCAGAAATAAGCTAGTAACTGAGTAACTTCTTCAGATAACCAACATTAAGTAGGAATAGAAATGTCACTGAACGTGGGATCAGCTGGCTAAGCCCAGTACAGCAGCAATGACCTGGGACATGGGAACAGCCAATGCTCTGAACACAACCAACATTCCAAGCCTTGCAAAACATACTGCTTACTAAAAGAAAGGATGAGACAGGGTACTTTTTACTGGAAAGCAAGTTAAGACTGTAAACTGATGTAAGACCAAGAGCAAAATGATAATGTGAAGTAAAAAGCAGAAGAGAGATGAGATGAGAACAGTGGGGGGGAAAAAAACCAAAACAAAAAAACCTGCCACATGTAGACCAGTTTAGGAGGTCAACTGGACCATGTGAACGTACTTAATTTTAATTCTTTGTTCAAAAGACTCTTATAGCATCTGAAAAAGCTATACTGAAACAAGAATGAAGACCCAACTTCACAACGCTCTCTTGGCTGTTTAATATCCTTTATCTCATACAGCTGTAAATTCTCTTCAGCATTCCAGCATTTCATCTACTTCCCAAGACAAACATTCCTGTCTCCATCTTTGACTTCCAGTTTTCAAAGAAACATCAATATTCACTAGCAACCCAAAGAGTGGATAATGATAGTTATTTATTAACATTTAAAATAAGCATAAATTTCAGTAACTAAAAAATTCTCTGAATTGTTCTGCATGTGGTATTCTTGAAATTAAAGATCAATACAACTGAAAGACCAAGCATTATCATCAAATAAGAAGTTGAATGGAATACAGATCAAGTTAATAGCAATTACATTACATTAACTTGAAGAAATTAAATACAGTTTTACACATTTTCTGATGAAGCACCACACTCACAAGACCCAGTGAAGCATCTCATGAGAACTGAGCTGCAAATCAGTTAAGCAGCTGAAAACAAACAGGCAGCCAATATAAGTTAAAAAAAAATTATGCTAAGAATTTAGTAGCCATGTTTTCCAGGTAACTATCAGAAGGCTAGATTTAACATCCAATGTATTCCAGTCACACATCACAAACATCTGAATTTTAACCAAGTTAATAATTCTTTATTTCTGGAAGAAGAGATCCCAGTCCTCTCACCACCTATTTCACAAAGCTGCTAATCCAAACTGATGCAAATACTGGTAGGATTCTTGGGTAATGAACAGCAGCTGCATCTATTAATGCTTGAAAATAAAAATCTAGCTCTTTTTTTTTTTTTAACAGTAGATATACAATTACAGTAGGTAATTAATGATCCACAACCTTTAATCTCACTCCTTTGCTGAAATGCAATAGCTTAGCTCAAACTAAAGCTAAACCTCCATTTAGCTTGCTCAAATGCTTAGTTTAGAAATTTTTATTCCTAGACTAAGCATAAAGGGAGGATTTATTTTTTTTAACATCTGAGTTTCTTTCAGATGTTTGCAGAACAGGAAAGAAAGGATGCATAAACTCAGAGCTCAAGATGAAAGTGTAATGCTTCACATAAGAGCGCACAAATCAAGACAGCTTGTGCATGTGGAAGTCCATAAACTCAACTTAAATACAGTCATCGATCTGGGGTATCTTGTTTCATTTTACATGAACATCCACTTGATTCTCAAGATGAACATAAATTTGTGCAGGCAGAAAAGTTATGGTATCCCCAAGTGGATGAAATTCAAAGCAACAATAAAAAAAATTAAGTTTCTCAAGAGTTACAAACTAATTTTATGGGCAAAGGATGTTAATTCAGTATTAAGATGACAAGTGCAAATGCACACAGGATATGCAAACAGCTTATAAACTCTCACTGTTAACACTTTGGTTATCACCAGCACTAGAATTCAGAAGAAACTTAAAAGTGGACCCTTGTATTTTAATTACTGTGTCCTTAAATTCCAATGAAATACTCTTTCTGTTTCTACCTTCTAAACGAAAATGCTGCAGAGTTAACTTTTAAAAATGGCATACACCACATAGGAGACTGAATTAATCCAGTTATAAAAGCAATATTTCTCTATTTAGATTGTGGCAAACAAGGCAGACTGAGACGAGATAAACTCAGTCAGAAGACTTCCTCTCTCCAGAGAAGGAAATAAGTGAAGTCAGGAACCTTTTTGTAAAAGTTGTGAAAACAGCCAGACTTCCCTTATAGGCATCCAAAGGAAATAGCTGATAGACATACCCAGTGCAGTATTCACAGAAAGGGTAGGGAAGTGGAAAGGAATGCTTACTTAGATGGGAGCAAGAAATTCACTGTCTTTGGAGTGTTTAACTAAGAACAGACTTCTGGAGGAAGATACATGAAGACGCACCCATCTGCACTCTGCCTGCAGTGTGGCAGAACAAGTTCATTGTGAAGTACATAGGTAAATTGATTGGAGAAGACATCCAGCTGGTCATTGACTCCTGTTTGTTGCATTTTCACTTGCAGGAAGGACAAGGTCAGAAAAGAACAGATAAAACAAACATTAGGCATTTCCTAATATCAATAAGCAGCAAATTTTATTATTAATATTTTGCTTAGAGAACTCTGGACACTGACAGTATCATTAATAAGAATGCTTCATGATTATTATGAGAAGAGAAACACTGTTGAAAGCCTGGACTAGATACAAATTTAAATTTGTAAACTGAAAGGTTCATCATATTAAAATGCACTTTATTAAAATATGTAAAGTTGAACAGACAGTATAGAACAGATGCTTTGAGGAAAACCTGCCAGCTGTACACTAGTATTTGTACATGAGACCAAGCTAATTTATTTAGAATTCCTATGACCCATAGAGAAATTCTCTCCTCTCCCACGTTTAACTACACTGAATGTGTCAGGTGGAAAATAGAACAACTAAGGATGTGAACAGGTTGCTTCTGAGGAAACTTTCAAACATATTAAGTTAGATACAATGGTCAGCTCTCATGTAAAAGAATTCTCATCTTAGTCACCACACTGTAATGGTACAAACAAAACAAAAACCCCCACAAAACTGAAACCAAGTTGACTACACCTAGATGGAAAAGAACCAACTGCTCACCTAATCTCTCTTAATTTATCAGCAAATTATATGGATCTTCACCCAACAAAAGGATAAACGAGACACTGAAAATCTTTGTGTATTTCCTTAACGAAAGAGTAGGAAAAGTTAGTACAAATGGCTTTGGAAAGCCATTCCTAAAGGGTGGTTTGCATTTGAATGCTTAGAATTATTCATTTAAAAAACCGTGCTGGAGAAAATTCAAAGACTGTCACCACTGGATTTTCACTGCACTAGAATCAGATGAAGTACATAAAAATCTTTCTGGTGAAAGAGTCACCAATAATTTTGAAAAATTAAGGTAAGAGCTACTTACAGAATTCAAAGCGCTGTTGCTTCAACTCAGGTTCAGCTAGGAAAAATGCACTGATTTCGTTAGGAATTTTCTAGGATGATTCTGCTTGTGCAGGGAGGTTGGGCTAGATGACCCCACTATGGTCCCTTCTAACATGACCCATTCTGTGAATATGTTTCAAGTGTGCAAATTCTTCTGTGAAATAGAAAGCAACTTCAAAATAGAACTTGGACTAAACAGTGAAAAATATTTAAGATGCTTCCTCCTAAATATTACTTTATTTGCACTTGCCCTCAACATTATCTTTTGTTTGGTGCCACAGATTTGTCTGGAATAAGGGTAATTTTGGGAAGGGGCTTTTGCATTTAAATTTTGCAGATAGTGAACATTGAAACTGCTAGAGTAGCCAAAAAGAAAAAAAAACAGAGAAAGAGAATGTAGAGAAGTACTTCATAAATTAAGCACAGAATAACAAAATACCTGAAGAAGTGAAATTTGTCTAGTTGTGAATATTGACTTTTTCTCAATCCAAGTCCCTCAAAATAAAGCAGTGCTGAGGTTTCCCTTACGCTGGCAATGTGTGCGTTCAACTGACAGAAATTATTCCTGTCAAATATCAGAAAAAACTACATGAAAGATGTTGATGTAACAAAGTTAAAGATGCTCATAGGTGAGCCAAACTCTTAAAATCTTAGTTTGTCCCACTTGCGTTGGTAGGACAAGCTTTTCCACAGCAACTTTCTATGACAATTCTTAGGCCTCCTCAGACTGGAAGAAGTAATCAAAATGGAGAATACTCAGTATTTCCTCCCTCCCCTTTGTAGTGTCACTAAATGTGTGACAACATCGTATCTCATTTGTACGCTACCAAAATCTTACACTGGAAACAGAACTGGTTTTGGTTTTTTCTCCCCTGGGGAACCTTTCCCACTTTAAAATATTCTGCTGCATCTCTGGCTCACCAAGCCCAGGTGTGTAGCTGTAGTGCAGCTAAACCTATTCAACAGTGGGTACCTGCTTCTGAAAGAACAAATCTCTTTCTTACCCTCCCACCATCTCCCTTCTAAACATCTAACATCACAGAGAACTGGCCAACTGTTAAAGCAGCAGAAAATGGCTTGAACTGGCTCAGTTTGATTCACAGGAAAACAAAGGCTGGCACAAAGGAGAAGGCATCAGGAACAGAAAAGGGGTACCACTGATTCTTCCATTAGCAAGTCAGAAAGCAACCATTGTAACACCTTCACCATATTGAAAAATCAGACCAAAAAAAGGCATTTCTACATTTATTTGAGATAATAAGCACCATTCCTTTTCTTTCTGAAGGAAAAGAACTTGTGCATAAGGAAGCTGAAGGCTAGACGCTTCACATGTCCATTAACTAATACAGCACTCCACAGCTGATTTTACAATGTTATATACTATTTTTACAGTACTTCATATGCACATAAAAATCCTTTTAATTTCAGCTGCACATACTAAATTCTCAGCAGTCAGCAAATCAGTCGCAACATGACTAACACCATCAGCAATCAAACTCTTCTAATTGTAGATTTGCTAACAATCCTGGAACAGTGTAAGAACTGTCACAGCCCTCTCAGTGTAATCACCTCCTTCTCTCACAATCCTGTCTCATCTTCCCAGCCTTCAAAGCCTGCAACAGAGCAATGAACCCACCTGAAACTAAACCTGATTCAATATAAGACCAATGCTCATGCTATTAGAATAAAAAAGGCATGGGGTAAGGCAGGAAATACTAACAAAGTCTGCAAAAATATGAATACTGCAGTGAAAGCAAACTAGGGTTGCACATGCAATCAGTTCCTGAATGCTTGACTCCAACATTAGCTTTCTGGTAACTGGAAACTTTTGGTAATCTTCATAAGATATTTTTGTAACAAAGAAGCAGAAACATGCTGATACCTTGAGGGATCACAGATGAACTACATTCTTTTGACTCACAACATTGACCTTTGCCACTTCAGCTGATCAATGACAGTTGGAATAAATCAGCCCACGGAGGGGAACAAATAGCTATAAAACCTGTTAGTAAGAAAGCAGTTATGTATGGAAGCAGCAATTTTTGGGCTGAAGCCAAATTTCATAGGGATTGGGCTTGAAACCTTTGTCTCCTAGTCTCCTCTTACAATATGCACTTTGCTTATCCCTCCCTTATCCCACTTGCTATTTGTTACACTTCTAAGTGACATAGCTTCTTTACTCCAAAATACAGGAGTAGCTCCCCTTTTGAGCTTCCAGATAACTGGCAGTAAAATTAAGATTCATATCTGCTACTCTGCAGTCTCTAACAATACTTAAAATAATGAGTAAGAAGTGTGCACTGAACTTCTTCTGTTTGTGTGATTGTAAGAGTGCAAAGAGCTTAAGAAGAGAGAAAGCAAAAGTCAGCAAAATCATCTGTATCCAAAACAAACCTTTGCTACTTAAGCTCCAGAACCTGACTGCCAAAATCTGCAAATGAAGGACTTGAAACACAATATAAACATCTGTGTTGGACAGTAAGACATGAAAGACGTTCAAATAATATGTGCTACTGCTATTTTAAGCTATAAGATATCTGACTTCTACATCGCTGTTCTAAAACAGGAAAGCTATCCCTGGAGTTTGGTACAGGTTGTTCAGCAATTTGTACAGTCAATACACCCGCTCAACAGTTTTTCAATATTCTCTTCCAGCAGACAGAATGTGTTGCTATATGAACTGAAACAGAAGATATACTCTTTAGAGGTTAAAAACTAGTATAGAACTGGCCTGTTTAGTATGTATTCTAAAATTCTCGTTGCACAGTTCTAACAAAAATCATCTTAACACGGTTATGAATATGTCAACTCCATGGACCAAAGTAATTTTCTCAAAATACGTTCAAGTAGGGGGAAAAACACCTCAACATTGGCACAATGAAACAAAAGAATTTGAGAAACAGAGTATATGCTTGCTAAACAAGAATTATGTTTATTTAGCTAGTGAATCACCTAGAGGAGTAAATTTTCACTTTCATGATAGCAATCTGTCAGGCTTGCAAACACCCAGAAATAGGAATTAAAGATTATTTTAAATGTAGTTATAAAGGTCATAAAAAGTCTGATTTAGACTGAGGTACATTTACTCAAAACTGAGATTCATTGAGTGGTAGCAAACAAACAGTTCCTCAGACAAATGCACTTTTTTCAGTATACATGTTACAGAAAAAAAATAAAGAAATGTGCATTAACTGGTGGTGTCCACCAAGCTGCATATTAATATTCTCTTACACCAAACAGTTTGAAACAAGGGAAATGTCATTCTATTATAATTTTATGTTACGATTCATTTGGCTAAACTGCAGCTTAAAGTTGCTTTGCCATATTAAAAGATTACTACAATAATTTTCACATGAACATTTAGACTTGAGTTTTACTCCAGGACTAAATATGGCATGATTTGCTTTTAATCTGTTGAATAGCTAAAAACTGACAATTAAAAAAACTACAACAAAGAAAAAATTAAGTTGAAGCAATGTGAATCTCACATCATTGAACCACTTCTAATGGTTAAATGTTAGTATTTAACAAATTCAAAGAGTTAATGAATCCTTGCATTCGTTCGGTCTCCTGTGCCTTAGCTAGGATGCATAAATACAAAAGACAGCAGATACTGGTAAAAGCTTCAGGACAGAAAGTGCTTGACGAAGGTACAGTTCTCAAGTGTGTTTGGTGAGAGAGTATAAGGGCAGATGCACTGATGAGAACCATTACAAGAAGAGTCAATTTCGTGTTAAAGTGTTCAAAGATGTCACCTTAAGCAGAAAAAAGCTTTAATAACGTCTTCTTAGACATATTAGGCATTTCCAGAGTCTACATCATTAGTGTTGTATTCTAGCAGGACATCTCCATATAGTTATTGTTTGTTTCTATTTCTCTCCTGAAAAAAACAAAAACAAAAAGGACAATCATGTTAATACACACAGATCAACATTATCTGCTTTTCTTTTATTACAGCATTTTCATTGCTTGCAATTTAGCTATATCAGGCAACATGCTTTCAAGGAAAAAGCTTCAATTATTTCCAGGAATATGAAATTATACAGTTTAAGTCAACTTCTTAAAGAGAAACACAGAAGTATATGTCAAACTAAAAGGCAAACATTCCGAAAAAGTGCTATCAAAAAAAGGACTTAAAATGTCAGTTTTAATTCACTTACAGCAAAATATATTGCATAAAGTGAACTCAGTAATGAGACCAAGGGACCTACAAAAAAAGCAAGATGTACCCTAAATCTTCTACTTCACTTGCTAAAAAAAGTTCAACTCTCCATCCACTATATCCCCGAAAAAATATGGTATTCCCAGGTATCTCCCATTATATGGGTATATAAAGCCCCATATAATAAAATGTTTCAAAGTGCTTGAGATGGAAAGGTAAAATAACCAGCTGGCCCAATACCTCATCCTCCATACAAATGGTCAAGTGACAAGAATTTATTTTTTTTTTTTAAGAAAGCATCCATATCTTTTTTAGAAATTACTTCCAATAATAAAATGAAAAGTCAGTGAAGCACAAAAGGCTACAAAGAAACCTCACTTCAATGTGAGACTGAGCCACAGGGAGGACCATATTAACTAGACAGCCTTTGTCATGCTGTGAAATGCCACATTTGGCATTCAGGGCTAAAATACTAATGTCACTGTAACTATCAGAGACGAACAAATCTGTATTCTGTAGTACAGGTTTAACAGATTAAGTGACACTTCCAGTGCTTTATCATCATCCTCCATTTTCTCTACTTTGTTAAAGATAAACATACACTTGGGTATTATGACAATCTCTAGAAAAAAAATAAAAACTGATCAACAAACTATATATTGTTGCATTCCTAATACGTCTTCTAACCTGTAAAAAGACACTGGTCAGTGAAAAAAAATAAGACCATATCTTTCAATGATACATTTCTTTATGTGTATAACTGAGCACATTAAAGAAATATACAAATCCCTGCTTGGAAGACAGGTAGGTTCCCATCCCCATTAAAAGAGAATAAAAAGTATAAAATACCTCTCCATATTTTTATTATTATTGCATATTATAAATGGAAAAATAACACAGCAGGGAAAACAAAATAACCCAGGAGGCATTTGAACAACAATTTCAAAACCATTCTCTCCAACACCACCTTGAAACTCTATCATGCTAGAAAGTATTTAAGAAAATTGCAAATGAGCATAGATTCTCCCAAAAAGACAGTCTATTGAAAAAAGAAAGTATGTAACATTTATACTGGTTATTACTGGTGACCTAGTCCTTTTCAAGACAGATCTCCAAGTTGCTTCAAGATGAAAACCAAAACAATAAAGCCCAGTCTTGGTCACAATGAGCAGCTCATGGTCCCAGCAGGTGTGTCTAAGACTGGACATTTGCTAGAGCAAATATCAGTATATTTAAAGTGAAAGTGATACTTGCACTATTCTGCTAAAAAATTATTTTTCCTAGTTCAAAAACACATACCTAATATTTTCATAGTAAGATACTGCTTTTTAAGATTGATAGTATCAGTCATTAATACAAGCTAATATCTTAACAATGCACTCTTGGCTGCAAACAGATGATGACTGGCCTCATGCCTCACTATGCATGTAAGGCATGTAAAAATAGCCTGCTCAGGCACATCTCAGATTATTCCTCTAATATTAGCAGACTTCAAATGCAAGAACTACACAGTGTTGAAAAATACTCCTGTGGTAGTAAGTAGGAGCCTATGAAACTGCAATGTTAAAATACATAACAATTTTAAATACAACCTGTATACAACTAAAATCATCAGTTTCTGTTCATTTGCAAGTATTACATAGATAAGCACTGACTCAGACTGTCTAGAAAGACTGTGCATTTCAAATTGCTGTACTATAAACTGACCAACACTATGCTTTGTGAAGGCCTCAACTCAAAATGTATTTAAGTTCATAAAGATTCAAAGCAGCAAAGGAATGATACCCTGACTACCTTCCTCCACTTAATGAAGTAGAAGGAGGTGTTGCAAATTTTACATCTGCTTTGAATTCTACAGAGAAAAAAAGGCTTCAAAACATCAGCACATCTTTCCTGTAGTCTCAGAATTACATATTACTACATTTATTTTTAAGTACTTCAAGCAGACATACAAGCATGACATTTTTCAATGCAAGTGAACAGTACATTCTTCAAATACTGGTATTAGGGACATTTGGCACTCTGTACTGTGAAACAGTGAGAAAGAAGACATGATTTACTCAAAACACAGGCAGTGGTATTCCACTCAAAGCCAAACCCCTCCCCAACTCTAAGTCAGATCACACTCCTGGACTACTGTCTTTTCCTATCTCAAGAAGTAATTTTCCTGGGGTTTTTTTGTTTGTTTGGGTTTTTTTGTTTTGGTTTGGTTTTTTTGTGGTTATAGACAAACTAACAGAAGACTTTACCTCTAGAAGGTTTCCAGCACCAGAGTAAAAGTTTCCAGTATAACCACTTCTCTTTTACCCAATTAATTTTAATTTCTTATATTCAGATAAGCAAAACTGTTGTCACATGTCTTGCAATGCTCTTGGATGAAAACTTTCTCCCATATATTTAAGTTCCCTGACAAAGGTCAACTTCACTTCAGAACTCACCATGGTCAGATTACCCAGCTTTAGGGGGAGTTTATGAACAGGACATGGAAATTAAGTACAATTCTAATCAGGACAATGTGGGAACATATTGGTTGGTTAAAGGTACTGTCAGCTGCAGACCATATGCTGAGCAGATTTCACACATGCAAATAACATTCTGCACAAACCAAGTAAAGGTGAATCTAAAAACCGCTTAGGCCTTAGAAATGTCCATCAGTCTAGTACAAACAAAACTCTGAAATTAATTTGGTCTGAACTGCGAAGCTGACTTACTTCCAAATTTTAGTTGTCTGAATTCAGAGCATTAATTGAATGATCCCATGCTGAGAAGAAGCTGCAACATAATTTATCCTCAAATATAATGAAATCTCTGTGCTAACAAAATTTCAAAATTCAAAGCAACAAAAACATTTCCTGATCTGATTTGAAAGAAACTACTGAGACACACACAACCCTGACTTTGGGATTTCTTTGCCACAAAGAAGGTAAATGAGAAAGCCTCATTTTAAGTAGTCTACGTGTAAATGCAAATGTAGCCTAACAAGAACAAGAAGCTACTACAGTCTTTGGCTGTATTTTTTTCCCAAAGTCCCACAAACTGAAGATCAAGGTCAGAAAAGGCAGATCTGAAAGAATGACTTTCACTGATTCTTACAGTAGTTTCAAGTGCAAACATTTCAAGGTGTCCATTTGGAAGCTATCCAGGGTTGCCAGCTTACACAGGCCAGTTGCAGAGTTCCTACACACCCTCCAGCACTACCACCTATACCTGAAAAAAAATAAACAAACCCTAGGATTTTGCCAAACCTCTGCCTCTTACTGCAATGTTTAAAGCGTTCATGCCTGGAGGTGTCTAATCTGCCCCTCTCCCAAGGGAGCATTCTCACCACAGCTTCAGAAGTTGCTTTACTGCAAACTGTGATTTAATCTTCAACTTAGAAGCCCTGCTCATCTGCAATGTAAGCTAACATGTCAGACTGCATTCTGTGAAGAGAGGCGCAGGCACTCATCTGCTCTGCCAACTGTGCTGCGTGGGCAGAAACACCTGGCACAGGCACAGCAGGCAGCTGGAGAGGTGATGAAAAGAAGCCACAGCAAAGTTCATGAAATCTCATTTACTAATAGCATCAGCCATAATGTGCAATTTATTTCGCTCCAGTGTACCATTAAAGCTAGGACAGCAGAAGCATTGACCTTAGTGCTTGAGAACCACAATGAAAAACAGATTACTAGAAAAGTGAAAAATGCCAGAAATTGTTTACTCCATTTATATCACTGGCTGTTAATGTAAACTAGATTACTGAAACTTTAAAGTTGTGTAAAATATTGGTCCTTTTTAACTTCTCACTCTTGAACTCCCAACTAAAGAGGACACATGTCCTCAACACAGAAACTACCTCAGAAACAGATAAATATATTTAAATACATTTCTCTGAGAAGCACTTCTAGGAATCCTGGGAAGAGGGAGGGAAGGAATAGATGAGAAGGGTCTCTAGAAGTCTTAAAGGAACTTAAAAATTTTTCCTGTGCAGATGTCACTCCCTCTCTAAATACTAATTTTCTTGACCCAACATGAAAACCACAAGGTACAAATTAAAAAAATCAAAGTTAATAGAAAAAGTCAAATAAGGTTTTACAACTTCAGAGTTGCTCCTTCTCCCAGTAAGCTTTACAAATTAATACTCATCTGAGACCCTGTTGCTGCAGATCAGCTGAACTACAGACAGAATATAAGGTTCTCAAGCACATAAATACTAAGAAACTCTGCAAAAGCCAGAAGACCTAGACTTCTAATTTATTCTTCCTACTAGTTTTGATGGCATTTTACTTAGTCACTGAAACATACTTGTAAGTATATTTTCCAATTATAGGAAAAAATGTGAAAAAATACTGTAAAAAAGTAAATAAATTTAAATTTAATCAAACTCACGCACTGCTAGTAGAACATGAACAGACCTTATTATTTCATTATGGTAATGATAAAGGCAGTAAGAAGTTAATCTCCATCAGAAATTCCACAAGATACAAGCATTCAGAAGGCAGAGATGGAGAAAGGAACCCAACTACTTAAAGACACCATATGATAACACACAACAAGGAAAGGCTCTGCAGAAACCAAGCTTGAACTCAATGAGGTAGAAAAGCCCTTCCAGTCTTGTCTTCCCAGGCAGACACTTTCAGTGACAGATCAGCCAATTCAAACTACAAGTAGCAAGAGTTTTGCTTCAGTGCTGTACATCATCATACACTGAAATATCAGACTTCAATTATCTACAAGGCAGACATTTCAGTAAGATGATTTAAAAAAAAAAGTCTCCAGATCCTCACTACAATTCGTTAGCAATGCTCAGAGTATCACATTGGCTTTTGAAGACTGACAAGAGATGGCTTCTTACCCAATCTATAGAAATTGCATTTAGTGATGAACTCTGTTCCAGCAAAAGAAGCAGAAAGATGACCCTGATACTTGGATTAGTTTTTCTCAGATGCCCATGGGCAACAAGAACACATTATTTAATTGCTCTGCTAAGGAATTTATGGTAGCCTTGGAAGGGAAATAACACTCACTGAAGGGCTTACAAAATACACTGAGGAAGAATTTCACAGGCAGTTTTTCTTTAAGCCTCACCAGTCTTTGAATAGGCATAACTCGAATTCCAACTTACCATGAGGAAATTGAACTTACTTTATCTTGGTTTCCTATTTATATGAAGACGCAGTGAACACAGAAGATTACATTTACTTTTTACAACTGACTATAATCCGTAGGGTACAGAACAAAACAATAATTACTCACCAATATTAGCTACACTACCAAACCTCTGAAAAATTCACAAAGAACTGGGCTCAAAAAACCTATCATCTGCTAAGTTTTGCAATGTTTCATTTCAGCCAGATGAACACAAAGTTTTAAGCAAATTGGTTTTGATATAAAGCAATCTTAGTTCAACTGAATCTACAGGAACAGCTTTAATACACATGCAAGATCTTTATGTTTTAAAGTCCCATTTTTTCCAGAAAACCACTTCCAGGAATCTCCACTAAGTTTCTGCTAGCTAGCCCATCTGCAGTATGACACAATGAAGCAAGGCTGTGAAGAGTGACATAGGTTGGGACTTTCTTGCGATACGCAGCCGTATTTCCTCCCTGCAAACTGCAGGAAAAGCATCACTGTTCTACACTATCTGTTCTTAACAGGGCACTGAAATCTGAGGAGAGGCAGCAGGAAGCAGAAGGTTTTTTGTTGAATTTTTACAGCTATCTGTGTATATTTCTGCTTCTGCTCTGGAACAGGAGATGTAGAATTTCTCATTTGCTTTAAAAATCACATCTTAAAAGACATAGCATTTAGAAAAGGTACAAGTGTCACAGATCCAGCTCAAGTTAAGTCTGAAGTCTTGTCTTAGGTAGCTGCCTTGATATTTAAGAACATAAAAGTATTAGATTCCAAGAAGTGACTGGTCTCTTAGGCTTTGAAGTAAACCATTTGGTTGATATTCCTAGCTTTTCCAATAGGGGTCCCTATTTTACAGGAGAAATTGGTCTTTCCACTCCCAGAGTAAGAGAAGTTGAATCCACTCTGTAAAAAGGACTTTATAGGCTTGATTTTCAGGTGAGAATTTCAAACAAAAACACAAGATCCCTACAAGTGTTGCTGTGAACTAAGACTGCCTGTGAGTTTAATTACTCTCCACCTCTTCTATTCAACAGTCCAATATTGTACTTTCCCTCTTGCATCATCACTAGAGAAATGCAGGCAACATCACTGCTCAAACTTTTACATGGTCACTCTGTAAAAGATCAGAACATAACATCTATCCCCATCCTCTAATGAATTGTAAACTACTTTGGAACAGAAACAATTTACTCTACCAAATGCACAGAAAACAGACACATTTGAGATCCCTGTCTCTGTAACATAAGAACATGGAGGTCATTTTTAAGTTTTTCCAAAAGACTAAAGATGCAAAAGCAAATGAAGACATGGCAAATAAGCACATCATCATGGAAAGGAAATGCTGGAGCAGTATGCTCAAAATTATTCGAGCTCCAAGAAATCTTCTGCCATGACCAGGGGTACATATTCATCTCATGACTATCAAGGGAGGGAAAAAAAATGTTTCCTGTTTCTACTCTCTCACTTCCAATAATGAAGATGACACTCTTGATAAATATGAAGTTCAAGGAAATTGCAAAATAATGTCCCTTGAAACTTCATCAAAAGCATACAGGAAATGAACATGTTTCTCAGAAAATATTAATTACATAACCCTCTTTTAGATAGTTTCAAGTTTATCACATAAACCTCTTTTAGATGTAAACACACTAACTTTTAAAAGTTGTTTAGTACAAGTATCATCTGACTGCACTAAAGATTTGTCAATCATCTGTTTTCCTTAACTGAAAATCTGTGAATGGATCTATATCTGATTTTGACATTAATTGATGGTTGGGGGTTAAGAGGAGGAAGAAGTAGCTACAATTCACTCTTAATGGATGTTTTCTCCCTTCAAGACATTTTTAAGAAATATCAAATCAAGCACAATGTCAGCAATGTCCTAGAAAGGAAAGGAGTTACACTGCTTAACACTGCAGTCTGATAATGACCCAATTATCCGAGAAATAAAAGTTACATTGGTATCAGAATGGAGGCAAAAAAAATTTCTCCTTTTGAGAATCAAGAAGTTCTAGCTATGCCAGCATTCCTATTATAAGATACGTAATACAACAGAAGAAAGCCAAAATATTAAATGCTTGTTTATCTGCCATTTAAAGGCTGCCTGGAAAGTAAAAAAAATTCCAAATGCAAATTAGATAAACAAAAATATATACTAAATTCTTCTATTTTACCTATGAATAAAAAACCAATTACTTTTCTGAACTATCACACTAAGAAAACCATCTAAAGCACTCTACAATTACATGAAAACCATTACTTTTTTCCCACTGTATGCTACAAAAGTAGAATTCTCCATCAAAAAGCACCAAAAGAAATCCTAGGACAACAGGTAATAAGCCACCATCTGAGGGCAAGGAAGTTGTAATCTGCCAACAACTGCATTTTTAATCAGAGCCACATTTTATTTTCACCTATATACTTACTGAAGATGAGATGCAAAGCTACTACTACAGATGTTTTTCTTTCTTTTCAATACCTTTTATTTTCTAAAATGAAATTATGTCATCTTAAAAGGCATATTTTCAGATTTGCTTCATTCATTTAGATATTATACCTTTCTGCTGAAAGACAATAAAACATCTTTTTAAATAATATGCATACAAATCAGCACATTTACACCACAAAGCTGCAGTTAATTAAAGACAAATGGAATCTCAGATTATTTCAATCTACGTCTGACAGAACTCATGAAAAGTATCACTGATCCTCTGGTAAAAGATCACAGCACTTGTATGTTTAAAATAAGAGTCTGGAACCTGAGCTGTAAGAGAAAGGGAATGATTACTGCACAAGCCCAGCTGTAGATACCTTACCCACACCAGGGTTACATCAAACAGTGGTAGATACTAAAGTTCTAATATTTATGCTTAAAGAGACTATTCTTTGTCATTTTCATGGCAAAGTTACAGAAGTTTCATGTTTATCAGAGACTATTCCTTGCACTTTTCAGAAGTATGCTGTCGTATTTTAATAAAACATACTGCTAGGCCATATTGGAAATGAATTATTGATCCTCCTGAGTTGTTAAGATTAAACTTTTACAACCAATTATTTTAACATAAATTAGCTGTAATGATTAACAGTTACAAAATAAATTAAATCCCTAAATCACTTGTTGTTTATAATATTTTTTGCAGATTGCTGGCTGTATGAAAGTTTGTAACCACCTATGCAATAACAAACGAACTGAATTTCAAGGAACATGAAAGGGACTACTGCTGCCTGATGTATTTAATATTTTATTAACAGTTATAAGCATATTTTTTCATGACCAAAACACTGGAAACAAAGAGATTGCCACAGCTGCCAAAGAAAATGAACACAAACTTAATTTACACAGATGTATTGGCAGTAGAAATTGCACATATTTAAATACAGCTCCATGAAAATTTAGCTGGCACTAGGTAATAGAGTTATTTAATTAACCATAAACCAGAGCTTACAATCCTAATTGCTGCATTTACAGACTTGAATTATAAGAGGTAACAATTGTATGTTTACAATTTAAAGACAGATTGCTTGTACACTGCATGATAAAAGAAAAAACACAAGATTGAACATTCAATCTCATAGGAGAATGCTAAAGATAAACTCTCAGATGTTATTAGTTTTATTTGAACTTCCTGTATTTTAAGTTTATATTAATTTGCTTAAAGCACACCTCAAATCCATCTACAAAGAGAAAACCTCACAACTAACCTACACAGTTCTAAAGCAATTTTTCGTGATTGGTTATAAAACAAATTTGTATGATGCTGTAGAAGAGCCAATGGCCACCACTGAAAGCATCTTGAGAAGTATGTTTTCTCTCAATAGAGTTGGGAAAGGTAACTATTTACAAAGAAACAAAGAGGTCAGTACTTGAGTCATACAGATACTGTATGTTTCTCTGAAGATACTATTCAAATAGCAATGTTACTTTATTACTCAAATACCCATCATCACAGTTACCTAGCTCAAGACCTACTAAATGCTGACTCAGTACTTTGAATTTTAAGTTTAGCACACATAGAAACACTTCCACTAATCTACATTCTTCCTCTTCATTACATTTTGTGGCTTTACCTACTACTGAGGGAAAAAAACCACAAATAAAACAATCTTCCTGAGTTGCTAGGGCATGTCTGAATTATGACTTGTTTGTGAAGTTTTTTTTTTCAAAAAAGGAGATATTTTTGAAGCAAGCCAGTTATTTGTGAAAGAGCACAAAATTTTGAAAAATTGGAAAATACTGAAGCGTGAAGGCCACAGAGATACATCAGTCCTCCTGAAACATTACAAAATCACAATGAATCACAAAATCAAAATGTCTGGAAAGAGCTCATAATGATCACCAAAGTCCAACCCCTGGTTCTGTGCAGAACAGCCCAAGAGTTCCACCATCTACCTGAGAGTATTGACCAAACACTTCTTGAACTCTGTCAGGCTTGGAGCTGTGACCACTACCTGGGGGAGCCTGTTCCAGTGCCCAACCACCCTCTTTTCTTCTATCTGGTCACTGGTCACAAGGGCAAAGAAATCAGTGCCTGCCTCTCCACTCGTGGCCTCATGAGACCACAATGAGGTCTCCCCCTAGGTCTCCCCCAAGCTGAACAAACCAAGTGTCCACAGGTTCTTCTCACATAGCTTCCCATCCAGACCCTTCAGCATCTTTGTGGCCCTTCTGGATGCTCTGTAATAGCCTTTTGTCTTTCTTATACTGTGGCACTGAAAACTGCACACAGGACTCAAGGTGAGGCTTCACTAGCACAAGGTAGAGTGGGACAATCACTTCCCTTGACTGGCTGATGATTCTGCTCTTGATGAAGTTGTATCAAAGCCTGAAAAGGTCATAGTTTGTCCCTTACATTGAGTATTAGTTAAGAAAGCAATCCATCACCCCATGATGGAGATACCATGAAAGTAATGATACTCATTTAAGGCATAATCCATTTTCTTTTTAGGAAAAGAAGTCCAAAAGGCATTACATACCCAACTGGGATACTCATCTAGTCTCCCAGCAACAGAAAACTTTCAACACAACAATTTATTGCAGGGTCGTGCAATAGTACTACAGAATTGATGTGGGGTATGCCTGACACTGTTCTACAGGAGATGCAACATACGTGTTGAAGGATCAGGAAGGCACAACAGGAGTGAAACCGCCACAGGACTAGAAACCTAAGAGAAGTAAACATTTCACCTGCTTCACAGCTTATGTGTCAGCTTCAAGTGAACAAATTCTCAACTTCACATGTCTCAAGGCCCCTAGTTAGCATAAAACCTAAACTTTTGGGGGTTTTTATTCAGTGAGTGGTGTGACATGATGAACAGAGATCGTTAGGAACAAACCGTACCAATGGCAACTCCCATTTTTGAATACTTGCCTATCATCTAACTGGTAAAAAATCTCCTGAAATGTTTCTAACCATGAGACAAATCACATGTTTACAGTTACTGGCAAGTCTGGAAAGAAGGTAAATAGAAGTAAAGTAAATATTGTGGGCAACGATGAGCACAAGTGGTATGATTAGGGAGGGTACACAAGACAAAGTAGACAAGTACTATAAAACTGCTTGAATTAAATGCTTTTCCCTTATCTGGTTTCCTGAAATGCCTCAAAAACTCAAAGTTTCTCTACAGAGTTATCATATTTACCCTTCCTTGCAGAAATGAACTACATATTGCTTTTTTGGGGAAATGCACTATCAAAAAGGTCAAAAAAATTATTTCGACATTATACAAGTCATCGTTATATCACTTCTGTTTCACAGTTCCACAAAAGATAAACTGAATCAAGGAGAAAACCTGCTTTTCACACTAATCATGCTGTTAACATTTCATTAAAGCAGAATTTGAATTGAAATGTTATGTTAAATAAAGTATGCTTCTTCTCTAATTTCTGGGTTTTTTCGTGACATCCAGAAACTGTAAAAATCTAAGCAAGAAGACTTCAGTTATGGATAACGGACTCAATTCAGTTTTCATTGCATCTACAAGAAGTAGAACATGTCAGATGTCTGCTTACTCAGGCCTACCCTAAGTATTGTGATTAAACAGATCACTGAGCTAACAAACAAGTTACAGTAACTTAACTTTTTTCATTAAGAGCCAGTTATATCAAGTAAACATTTCGAGTAAAAAGTACCACTTTCTGATTTAACACTTGCAGACAGAAATTCCAGATGAATGAAAAACATGGTTTCCAAAAAGAGAAAAAAAAGACAGCTACTGTAATGGACACTGATTTCTTACCCTACGCATGGCTTCCTCCTCCTCTTGACGCTTCTCATAATGTGCAAAGTCATCAAAGATTGAGGTGGTATGCTTGAAAGTAGCAATTATTTTAAGCACTTGCTTGGCTTTTTCTAGGGGTACCTCTTGAGTGTCCCTCGAATTGGTAACCGGTTTGTTGTCATTGTTTTCCAAGCGAATATGTCGCAGTTGATTATTGGGAACGTCTTTGACAAAGATCCATTTGACATCAAACTTCCCCTTCCACTTATCCTGAGACCAGACACCAGCATATGCATTGTAGTCCACAACAGACTTCATCTCAGCCACTCCACAAAAGTGTCCACTGCCATTCACACTGAAGAGTAAATAGAGTGGGCCTTTTCCATTCAGGGACCGGTAAGCAGCATCCAAGCGCTTATTACCATGCTCAGTACTACACCAGATAGAGTACTTAATGGAGCGATGAATATCGTCCTCTGAATAACTTTTGATTATAAACACACGTCCATTCTTCAGATTCCAATCGAAGTCTTTGGGATTGTAGTTGTTTATGGCCTTTAGTTTCTCCAGCACTGGGTGCACTTCCACACCAGAAGGTGAGGAGCTGACGGATACAACACCTAAACCAAAGTTCTCACTACCAGCTCCGTTGTTCTGGCTGAAGCCCACACCCCTATTACGAGGAGCTACCCAGCGGTTTTGCAGCTGTTGCTGCTGCAACTGGTGAGGCTGGGCCTGCTGCTGAGGTCCTTGTTGCTGCTGTGGTTGCTGTGGCTGAGGCTGCTGTTGAGGCAGTTGGCTTTGCACCAGTGGTGGTGGTTGAATTAATGGCTGAGGCTGCTGGATTATAGTCTGAGGAGGCAGTACTGGTTGAGCTGGGGGCGCTTTTACCACTGACCCTTTGTCATCCCAAGTTCCAATATTCATGTTGTGTTTTATAGGTGGCGGCGGCACAGCAGGGCCCCCAATGCCCACATTACCTTTAGGCTTGAGTTTCGGCTGAGGTTTAGCAGGTTTCCTTGCAATTGCAGCCCATGAGGTTGGTTTAGGTGCTGAACTGCTAACTGGGGGCACGCTGTTAGCTGCAATGCTTGTCATACCTGTACTGCTCAGAGCTGAACCTACAGTTTTTGTTACAGCAGCCGTCATATCTCCACCAATTTTCAGTCCAGTCATGCCTTGCTCAATGCTGCTAATCCCAGGCACCTTGCTCAGAGTATCACTGCCAAATCCAGCCTGTCCATCTGCTATGGCTCTCCCAAGAGAACTAGGTGGATAGCCATAGCTGCTGCTGTAAGCAGAGCTTTGCGTTGATTGTCCCTGAGATCCACTTGTCCCCCATGTAGAGAAGTCTGCATTCCCAGGAAAAAAATTAAATCCATGCTGCCCAAGAAATGGAGGGGTATTTCCTAATGCCCCGGGTTGACTAAATACACCATCAGGTATGTAATGGTGTTCACCATTGCTCATCTGTCCATAAGTTGTCAAATATGGCATTGGAGGGTCACCGGCAGTTGACCATGCTGCTTCACCTAAAGAGTATGGAAATCCAATGGATGGAGCATAATAGCTAGGCATATATGGGTCTGACATTGGTGGATAGCTGTTACTCTGCAAGAAAATAAAATTTAAAAAATCAGCAAGATTGACAATTATGCTCAGGGGAAAAAAAACCCAGTAATACAATCCAAACCATTTTTAAGGGTTATATGAATGCATCTGTAACTTCCACCATTCCTCAAAATGTAAAAGATGAGTCAGGTATCTGTCAGATATGGCCATTTCTTCAAGAGGCCGTCTCAAAGCATTAAAGGGCCCTCTTTTTTTCTGGAACATTATCCTCATTTTTAGCTACTAAGCTAGGTTTAAAATGCTTCCATGCCACAGTATCAAGAAAATAACAAGCTACTCTAAACCAAGTCATAACTGTACCTTCATAACTAAAGAAAAATACCTGCAACTATGATTTAAAGTTGTGGTATTCTTAGATTTTCTCATATATCTCACTTCTAATTGGAGACTCCAACAGAATATTACAGTGAAATGGATGCAAGGATGCCTGTTTGTTTCAGGCGTAGCAACAAAAAAAAGGTAACACATCCATGCTATGGAGAATGGGCATTAAATCATTACTACACCAGATAACTCCCAGGAATCAAGCAATCTGCTTCTTGAGATACTTGAAGCACTACCCCCATATGACTTCTGGTGTTTAGTAGAAAAATTTGCATATACCATCCTCTAGCTGATGCTTCCTTAATGTTGTATTATTGGGAGAAAAAAAAAAAGTGAAGGCAAGCAAAATTCTTAAGTCTTTAATAACTTGCACTCTCTCAAGACCACTCCAATTTACAAACTTAACATAACTCATATTAACTTTCAACTACAGAGGCAATTCACAGCTTTGGAAGTCAAGCCATTAGCTTCTTGGCGGAAGAGTTGTACCAAGCTGTAGTGATATTAAGCTTCCATCTATTATGCCATCAGCTGTGAGCTACTTCTACCACCTTTTTAAAGGAAATAATGTCCAAGCACTTAATATATTCTCAGCGCCAATAAAACTGTTGTTTTGGACTGCATCCAAAATGATGATTTTGTCTTAAATGTAAGGGTTTGGGGCTTGCTTTTTAGCTTGTAACTGCATCTTTCTGAAGCTAGAGCAGAAGCACAGGAGTAAGAGACATCAAACCATGCTTTTTAACTGAAGCTTTTCCATAGTTCTTACGGATACTTCATCTGCTTAAGATATTGTATGATGAGACAAAACATGATATAAATCTATATTTCTGTGTATATTCAGGCAAGTCAGTAATAGTAAAAATATCCAAAAATTAAGTCTGGAAGTCAGCTGAATGTCCAAGTTAACTTCAAGGTGGTAACCAATGTTCACTTACCTGATTTGTCTGACTACTTAGATATGGCTCAAAATCATCATCATTTACTGCATCCTTTTGATGAATCGAACCGTTTTGTACTGAAACTAAAAACAAATCTGTATTAGAATACTCTCTGGAAAATCTATGCTGCACTTTCAATCTAGGTGACACTTCTTAATCACTTGCACATTGAAACATATATTATTGTTAAGCATCATTCCAACTTAAACAAAATAGCTCATTCTACTGCTCATGAGGATCAGATCTCAGGAGAGGTCTGCAAAGATAGCAGCTAGAACAGTCTACTCCTGACTATTCTTTCCTGAGATCCACAGACAGATGATGAATTACAGGCACACCTTATTTGCACAGGCAGTAAATCAAGCATTTCCGGAAGTACCAGATCAAGTGCAAATATGCAGACCAACCCAATCTATAGACATATTCAACGGGTTCAGGGAAAGTTGCAACATACAGCTTTCTCCTGCCAGCAGGAAAGGCAGTTACCCACCAAGACAACCATGAAGGACACCACTATTCAACTATTTAATCCTTTATTTCCTACATAACTGTACTGCATTAGTCACATCTCTGAAGCTCTGAGGTGACAAAGCAAGACAGAAATAAAAGCTCAAGTCTCAAAGTATGATTACAAGCCTTTCCCAACACATATGCCACTATATGCTGGAATCTCTTCCTACCTGCTCTTCTTGGTCTCCTAGCACCTTTCATTTCATCTAAGGCATTACACCTACTGGGATTCTCCAGCTGCCCAAATTACTTGAAGTGTCTCTCTACCATCCCCCAGGCTACTATTCAAACAAAGTCACACTGTGCAAATTTCTGCTAAGATCCACTGTTTCCCATGGTGCAAAGCAGAACAGGGACTTAAACCATCACTTTCAATTACACAACCTGAAGATGAAGATCTGTTCTTAAAAATAAATTACTCGTTTTCCAAATGCAACTTTTTGGGCTTTTTTTTTGGTCCAACAGGTTCAGTGGGGGGAAAAAAGAGAGTCTCAGGATGAGCAGTAAGGTGCACTGAAAAACCACGACTGCAGAAGTTACAACAAAACAGATTTTCTGAAACTTAAAAAAACTGAGTTAGGAGCAAACTTCATGGTTTCTCTCCTTTAGCAAAAGCATCTGGAAAGCATATACAACCATATAATTAAATATTCAACTTTGCTGAAATTAGCGTTTAAGAGTCAGGGGTTTTTCTTGCTTCATTGAGGGTAGGGGGTTTGCCACCCAAAATTCACATTGTAAGCCAAGTGGTGCTTGAATTTTTTTTCACATTTTACTTCAACATCCCTAAAAAAAAAACTGCCTTCAGTAAATGAAACTAGCTGAAAGAAATGACAAAGTAATAGATATAATCACAAGGAATAATCAAAATCCTGGAAATTTTTATTAACTTCAGACTGCAGTAAAAAAAGGTAAAAATTCATAATTTAACACAGAAGGTTTTTTTTCAAAGCAATTATCTGGGAAGAAAGCAACCTGTGTTTTGAATACCTTCTTGAAGTTTTAAAAGAACACCAGACACTTCAGTTATTACAATGTGGCACACTGCATTTTTATATCAGCAACAGTCAAATACGACCAGCAATGCTGAGCACAATGCAATTTAGAACTGGATAGAATGATATTCCTAATTAAACACCACATTTAAATTAAACATTAGGTGTTAGGGGGGGGTCTTTTCCCCCATAAATAGTTTCAGTTAAGGTCATGTATCATCCTGAATTTACACACAATGGCAACATATTAACGAGAGCTGAATTCCTCTTTATATTTGGCCCAGTTACGCAAAAGATAAGCCTCAAAACATTTTATCTATGTCATATCCACTGCTTAGACTTAACCAAATAGTACAGACAGCACAACTCTCAAACACAATTCTGTTACAAGGAAAAACATGGGCAGCAGCATACAAGTTTCTTAAAAGCATGCAACCTCAAGTAAAGGAATAAACAGATG
Organism: Illadopsis cleaveri; assembly: GCA_013399915.1. NCBI lineage: Eukaryota > Metazoa > Chordata > Aves > Passeriformes > Timaliidae > Illadopsis > Illadopsis cleaveri. Next base: position 341,252 of record VXBB01020334.1, on the reverse strand, counting down.
TGTGTCGAGACCAGAGTCCCATCAAAATTAATCTCCTCATACTGACAGCTAATCTCCATAAAAAGTAGATCCACAGGTATCTAGAGGTCACTGAAGACAGAATTATTTCTGGTCTTACATTACAACTAACATAAAATATTCTTGTAAATGTATTTTCTTTCTTATTCATTCGGTAGAATGCTAAGATATTAAGTCAGTGACACAAAGTATTTCTACACGGATGTTTTTCCTAGTAAAATATATACTTTTCCCAGGGAAATAGCATCACTGGAAGCATGTTCCTCTAGCTTTTCATTCTAACTTTACATGATGTGTTAATAGTGAAGAATGTAGCCCACACAGACATTTAATATGAGCAAATGAATGCCTCATTCCCAAAATCTCATGTTAAGTGCTCCAACTGAACAGGGCAGTGATGAAGAATACTAATTGAAACTAATCTACAGATACTAAAAATATCTGTATCAATACAACACTATAAATACCATATGTTTCTGCAAACACTGTGAAAACATACAGTGTAATTAGATATTGGAAAGAAGCAACTCATCAAATAGAGGAATTTAAAGCTAATATTCTTTTAGCTGCTACTATCTGTGGAATAACCATTCACAAAAAAGATGGGCAAAGGCACAAGAATACCTTTTTTGTTAGAAGTCATCGCATTTTAATGTGAAGGATAAACACTAAAAGACACATGAAACATTTCATTCTTCTTTTAAACCTAATAACTACAATTAAGCCTCCGACGAAACAAAAAATTGTTATACACATAAGTGTAAAAATAAGACAGCACCTTCCTATGACATATTTGATACAATGGCATGAAAAACAAAAGGGGGGGGGGAAAAAAAAAAGGAGTTCCAGGAAGGCATTTTTTCCCTCCACTCCACTCTAAGTCATAATTTGATAGATGTAAGTTTTGATGTTTTATGTCAACTGCACAGTAGTTGACAACTAGAGTAAGAAAACTTTCATGACAGGATGATTTACTCATTCCAGTCTCTGAAATACCAGCATGAATACAGACACAACAGAGAGATAGTACTGTTCTACATACTAGAACTTCAGTCCCACAAATGGTGTTCAAAGGAAACAGCACAGTACACCAGTTTATAATAAATTAGAATAAAGCATCCAAGACATTTTACTAGACAATAAAAATCAGCTACCTACCAATATCATTTGCAGGTCTAATATTTTTCATTTCAATATGAAATATTGAAAACACACAGCCCTTTTATTGCTCACTCATTCTCTCATATGCTCTCTACCAGACATGTGGACAGCTTCTGCCATCCTCCTTAACATTATTACTTTTATGCACAGAACCAACTTCAGATGGTCTGTTAACTCAGTATCACATTGTCCCTCAAAGCTCCTCTAAGCTGAGACCTATCAAAGCTCCTCTAAGCTGAGACCTATCATGACAACTGAAAGACTGCCTGCCAACATGTGGTCAGTAAGGACTGCTGACACTGACTTAATTCAACCACTTGAAAAAGCCTCTAACCCAAAGCCAACAACAGTGCTACACTGAAGATGATAGCACCATCTCCTAGACCTTTAATCTAATGCTAAGCCATAACTTAGTTTCACTAAACAGGCATTACACCAAATAATTTAACAAAACAGAGATCAATTGCTCTGTTTCATTGTAGTTTTCACTTAGGTCATACTCTCACCAAGAGCATACATCATGAGTATTCATTATTTAAAAGAATGCACTCCATTAAAAAATCCAAGTTCAGAAATGCAAAAATCTCTTCCTTAGATAGCAAACAGAGATGTGTTTTGATTCAAACATTCCACAGCAGTGACATTATAGAACACAAAAATATGCTAACATAAATAAGCCAAAGTAAAGCTGACTAGTGCATTTTCACAGACTGCAACATAGCATCCAAACTGAAATGCTTAATACTTCGAAGTCCAACTCATATATAGACAGTATAGTTCAAAAAATACCTGTGTGAGTCTCTAACAGATGCATCTAATTAACCTCACTAAAACTGAGAAATGATAATTCAAAACTATTTGTAATAATGAGATTGACTTTTCTTCTCATTTAAGGGCAACATGGAAGGTATGGCCACAAACGATTTCAAAAACATGAAGCAGCCAGTAAGTATACTTTGGGAAAAAAAAAAAGTAGAAGCATTAGAATTTGAGAGAACAAGTGTTCAAAAATGACCATACTAAGAATGCCTGAGGAGGTAAACACGTACATTTTTCTCTGAATGTAGAGAAATTAAAAAGAACAGGCCGAATTCAGTGAGATCTGGGAACCACATGTCACCTCACAAGCAATACATGTAACAAGAAGCAGATAATCTGCAAGTAGACAGAATAACAGAAGAAGTATGCTGTGGATAACATTAAATGACAGCTCACAGAGTACAATTAGATTAGTTCAGATAACGAATTAAAAGGGGCAAAGAGTACCAGACCTTGGGAAAAAAAAAGTTTCTTATTTGCATAAGTCTAATAAGCAAATTAACACACAGAGGTAGCTGTGTGCATGCTATTCTATAGCTCAGTTTGCTGAGCAGCTGAGAATTAAATGGGCACAAGTGGACTGTTTAGGCGGAAAGAAATTCCAAATAGAACATTAGTGAGAAAACAAATTCCAGACAAAATACTGCAAGATATAATCTGAAATGCTGTTTAAGCTGACTTGCCAAGAATTTTAGAGAGAAGAATATTAAGTAGTTAGCAGTTCCTTCCTTCTGTGGGAAAGAAATCCCACTGAATATGGTATTCAAAAACTAAGGCCTTGACAGAAACAGGAAACGAGAAGGTCTACAAAGGCTGACAAAAGATCAGTTACTGGTGCTAAAATGAAGCGAGACTACAAAAATTCTGAGAATAAGGAAGGTGATGTTTTCTGCTCACAGATATGAGTAACTAGTCACATGGTTGCTGTCTAGCAAACTAAGGAACCTGTTCAAAAGATTATTCCTGATGATTCTACTCACAACACAGGAAGGCCCAAGGTGTACTGTTAAGAAGAGATTATACAAGCATATCACATAGGCAGCTAAAAAGAAATAACTATTTAACTGACTTCTGACATTAATCTTTTGCAAAATAACACATTGTAAACTGATGTACTGCTGCACCACAGTAAAAGTGCTGGGAAGTAACATTTTGGCACACAATTTGCTGTCATCCTGCTCTGAAATAAAAGTCATCCTATAGCTATAACCTCTTGCTATGACTGTCGGACATTATCCTCCATAAAAGCAATATTACAGATTTATACAGAAATACAAGGTATTAACTTACCTTTATTTCCCTGTCCTTTAGGTCTCTGTATATAGGAAAGTGGGGAGGAGGGGGGGAAGCAAAACAAGTTCAGTTAGAATCTTCTAATATCAACTTCAGTGTAATTCTATTTATTTGCCAATTGTGCCCTTTTCAGCTTAAATATCACTTCAAAATATTACTAAACCATGCCATTATAAAAATGTTGTGACATTACTTAAAATAACATTATAAAATACTACAAAACCAAAACCTGATAGAATTTTACTAAAAACATTGAAATCATCTAGGATTTAACAGCATATGAATTTTAAATGGTGCTGCAAAGCTGAACAAGTAAATTTTAATTGCCCTTGGCCTGAAAAAACATAAGCAATAAACAGAAATAACACACAGAGTTAAAAAAAGTTAGTACCTTAAGATTACTGCCAATACCCAAATTTCATTTTGATATGTCACCTTTTAAATGGACTGGCAGGTACTTAACAGAGAATAACATACGATCCCTTGCTTTTTAGATACAAAAAAAATATAGAGTTGTATCATATGTTGAACTTCAAGTTGTGCATTCTTCATCTAGGCAATTATACTGAGAAAACGATACAGCCTGTACAAACCTTCCACACAAGGAAATAATTAAAGAGGATTTTATTTTTTAGGATTAGTCATTACAAAACACTGTTAATCTCTCATGCACTAAGAATCAATGTAACATTACAAGTTACAGTATCCTTAATTCCTCTACAGCAAGATAAAATAACTTAGAAAAACAAATGCTAGTCCATGAAAATCTAATTCCCCTTCTCATATTACTTTCAACTAAGCAGGAGTGGGTTTCCAGGCTGCATCACTCTCTTAACAATTTTTAGTCCTGAAGGGCTCAGTATTCAGAGATTTGAAAGTTTAGGAGGTAACCATCTCCAAGTTACTTTCATGTGCATTTGTCTCAGAGTTACCATAACACTGTTCAACACTGCTTCATCTAGAGGTGCACTGGTTAGACACTGACCTCTCCCAAAATGGGAAAAATCTCTGTAACCTGAAAAACCCCAACCACTTCATCTTTTGGGATGAATCTAATCCAGACACAAAGGTATGCAAAGGCCAACAAGAGACACAACTAGAAAAAGTTGGGAAGAAGCAGCTTTCATGAAAGACAGAACAATGAAAAGCTAAGAGATCATTCAGCTAGAAATAACTGCTTAAAGAAAATTGGAGAGCATGCACAGAGACAAAAGAAACAAAACATTAAAGGCACAGACAGAAAATAAAAGAAGGCAAGAGACTGCAGGGCTAAAACTTTTGGGGAGTGGCAGAAAACCACGGACGAAGCAGAGATCAAGACAGAATAGCTTCCAGCCAGAAAGAAACCCAGCAGAGGCCTAGCAAAGGTAAAAAAATAACAAATTCTAAGCTCCGTGAAAGACCAAGTTTTAAAAAAGTGCTGAACAGCGCAGGGAGAAAAACAGAGAACTGCTAGAAGAAGCGGAGGCCGAGGGAAAAGGAGAAGCCGGAGGCCTGAAGGTGGGCGAGGAGAGTGAAAGGCAGGAAAAGAAAGAACGCGGTAACGAGGAGCCCGGGGGAGTTTGGGGTGCGCCAGGAGAGGAGACGGCGCTAGGCGCCGCGGGGAGCGCGGCTCTACGGCGCTCCCAGAGCGAAGAACCGGGAGCCCAGGGGCCTGGCCGGGAAAGGCCGGCTCCGAGTAGGTCACACACAAAGGGGCCGCGGGCGGGGGCCG
>VXBB01020334.1:247382-336158 GCA_013399915.1 Illadopsis cleaveri | reverse complement strand
CGGAAGGAGCCGGGGCTGGTCCCGCCCCCGCCGGCCTGGGAGCGCGCGTGCGGCGCCGGAATGGCCGGGAAGGGGGCGATGGAAAATGTGGAGGATTCTCTCCGCTCCACCGCGCATATGCCAGGGACCTGCTGGGGCAGGGCGGTGTGGCCAGGGCGGCGAGCAGGCGGCCGGCGGGCCGTGAGGCGACCCAGCCTTGGGTGCCCAGAGCAGCTGTTGCTGCGTGCGGAGGGCTCGGGCGGCCTTCCCGCTCCTGTCGCCCATCCTTTCCTAGGTCACAGAATCACTGAATGGCTCCGGTTGGAAGGAACCACAGTGCGGCACTTGATCCAATCTCCCTACTCAAGCAGGATCATGTCAGAGCACGTGGCACAGGATTGTACCCGGACGGCTCGGGAATGTCTTTAGGGAGGGCACTCTGTTCCAGGGCATGGTCACCCACATAATAAAAAGGTTCTTCCTCATATTCAAGTGGAACTTCTATGTATTGATTCCTGTCTGTTGCCTCTTGTCCAATTGCTTGGCATTGCCACGAAGAGCCTGCATCCATCTTCTTTGACACCCTCCCTTGAAATACTTGCACACATTGATGAGACTCCCTCTCAGTCATCTTTACAGGCCCAGCCCCTCAGCCTTTCCTTACGAAAGAGATGGTCCAGACCCTTGAACCAACTCTGTAGCTGTCCACTGGGCCTGCTAGGCAGCACAGAATCTCCAAATATGAAAGCTAAAGCTTAAGGCCTCACCAGGAGCTCCATGCCTCTCTTGCACTGTGGAGCCCAGAACTGCACACAGCACTCTGGGTGCAGCTGGCAGCTCCACAGCAGGCTGTAAGCAGGGTCCAGGGCACTGCCTGGGGCCGGAGCCCACAGCTCAGAGCCTGGGCTGTCTGCTCGCTCCAGACGGGTGAGCTCACGGTGACAATGCCTGCTCCTAACCCTTATCCTGAAAGCTCACACCACCTCTGCTCTCTCCTGCCCAGGTACTCTTGCTGTAGTACAGGTTTGGTGGGAGAACACATGACACTTCAGCAAATGCAAGGTTTTTTAACCTAGCTGCTTTCAACTCCATCGTTAATGAATTACACTGTCCTTAATTGATGGGAAAAGCTCTACAATTGTATAGGGGCTTCCTGCAGAAGCCGTCAGTAAAATCCAAGACCACTTAAACAATGCCCCAGGGGAGAATTAAGTATTTATAAACTTGAATCAGAAAATTCAGCATTGTAATTAATATGCTGCTTAGAGTCTGGAGGCAAGAATGCCTTAAATCCAATACAATTGTGTAAACGTAACTGTCAGGGCGATGGGAAGGCGCATCTCTCATGACCCTGAGTCCAAGTCTCTTTTAAAATTAGGTGCAAGTGTTTTTTCTTCTCCTACTAGTGTTCTTGTTCTGTCTTGGTTGTTTGGTTTTGGTTTTGGTTTTTTTTTAACGATTGCACAAAGTGATCTGGAGAAATAACATTTCTGGATGAAGGGTCAGTTTATAGTGGTAAATCATTTCTTAAAATTGTCAAAAAATGAACATTATACTGGAAGTTACCCAGAGTTTGTGTAGATAGTACTTGCAGAATGCTCATTTACTCTGTTGCAGCACAGTCTGTAAATTTGACCACTACCCATGAAGGAACACCCTACAGTACAGAGGGAACCAACAAGGATGGTGTAGGTCTGGATGTGGAAAATAGGTTCTAAAAGAAATGATTGAAAGAAATGGCCTTGGTTGGGTTAGAAGGGGAAGAATGAGGCTGGGATATCACAGGAAGAAAGTAATCAAATATTTTTATGCATTTCAAACATCAAGGACAAGGACAAAATATCGTGGATTTAAATTGGAGCTGGCAAGGTTAAAGTTGATCTTTTATGACAGCTGGAAGAACTAGTTGACCTTTAGTAGATCTGCAAATTTAACTTTGGATAAGACCTTAAAACACTATCCACAAGTAAGACTGCACTCCTGCCTCTAGCACAATTCTTAAAAAGCAGGTGGAACCTTTAGATTCAGTCTTTCAAATCATATTTCTTTTTCTTTTTAACAATTTTCCTAATCCATAGACAGGTATGGCATGAGGGGATTTTGTCTTTTTAGTGAAGTGTTATAATGTACATACAAAAAGATTGAATAGGCAGAAGAAAAGTAAAAGTGAGTCAAACAGAGCACAGGCTCTGGAAGGAGTGCCCATGTTAGACAGTCTCCTTACTGATAGGCTAGGCATTCATTTCTGCCTGTGGTTTGTTGGGCATTTTTGTTTGTTTTCCTGGCATCTTTTATCCTTATTTCATTTAGCCACAGTGAAATAACTTCAGTCTTGGAATGCATTTTGGTGATGATAAAACTGCCGTGAGAAATGAGGCTTCTAATCTCTTCCCAGTGACAAGAGAATTCAGATCTCAGCATTTCTTAGGTCATGGGGACTACTGGCCATGGGTACATTCCACCAAGTTATATGGTGAATATGGCACTGAAAATTCCACTTGCAATCTTAGAGACCATAAGTTTGACATCAGTAACACTCAAAAAGAATCAGCCACAAAAGTCCATTAGGGAATCTGGTCCAGTGAAACAACAGCCTTTGAACCATCTGGTTCATAGCAAGTTGCCAGTTCTCAAGATTTCATCCTGTGATCCAGGAAAATGTGGCATAATCACTTTTTAAAATCATAAAATATTTAAATTATATTTATTAAAATATTAAATTGTCAGATATTAAAATGCCAGTGTTTTAAATGGTTTTGGCCCTCCTGATTAGACAAATAAGTCTGGAAAGAAAGCAGCCAAAAACTTTAAAAATGGGCATCAGGAAAGGAGAACTCAAATTTATTACTTCTCATTGGTTTTGACCCAAGGCCATTTATTTTATGAGGCTGACAGTCGTTTTTGAATATTTGGAGTTTTAAATGGTGCTTCTTTTGTAGAAGTACTGTATTGCCTCTGAGATAGTGCTGGCCCCTAGTGACTTAATAACATCTATTTAGTTAAATATGCAATGTAATAGGGGAATAAATAAAAGCACTATGATTTTTTTGTTCACTTTATCATGGTTGCTGTGATTTGTATGACAAAAATCCAATGTGCTGCAAATATTTCCAGTTTTTATAATGTTGGTGTCTGTGCTTGCAAGTGGTTCTACATTGTTCCTCGTTATCTATACCATTCGGAATGTGGTAGAGTGAAAATTATCCTTAAAGAAAGTGCAAGTTCAGCAGGATTCCAGTCTGCATTGCATGCTTAGGCTCAAATGAACCTTTTTGATGGGGAATAATGCAAGCCTCTGAGGACTTGCTGGAATGCTCTGTGGCAATTAGTTCTGTAATATTATAGTTCAGGTTCCGGCCTTATGTGGCTCTAGAGACTTTGGAAATATATATGATTCATTTTTCAAAATGCTTTTAGGCCTCTTTTTTTATCCCCTTTAATTTTCCATCATCCAGTAGTTAAGTTCAGGAATATTGTTTGTGATCTGAACTATGCTGCTTTGATTCCATCACCCTTTGCCATCAGATTATTGTACTGAAGGTCTGCGTCATCTGTGTGCATGACTTGCAGAGTTGGTGCCAATGGAGCCATTTCTAGGCCACTCTGCTGGCAGTTTCCTGAATTGACTTAATTGGACACGGAGTGCCAACCAACAGGAATATTCTCATCAGGACTCCATTTCCTCGTGGTTTTTGGAAATGCATATCAAATGGACATGTGCTCATGACCCTGGAAGGGGCTTAGGGCCCTTCTAGAAATGTAGCTCTAGACTGCAACAGTGCTCAGGAGGACAGTTTTCTTTTGTTGAACCTTAAAATCAGTAGGTCCTTATCAAAGTCTTCCCTGATACATTCAACAAAACCTTGGATCTTCCCATTACTGCTTTTGGCATAGTTATTGTGCCAACTTAAAAGCAAATTTAAAGGATGACCGCGTTTACCATTTTGAGATACCTTTTTCCCTTTAGCTTCACTGGACAAAACCAGAAGAAGAACATACATATTTTTAAAAGTGAGGAAAACTTTATGGTAACGATTTCTTTGGGAATGATTAAGATTTAATGTACAAGTTCTGAAGTGCTCAAAAATGCAGGGAAGTTTCTCTTCATAACCATTAAAATGTAAAAAAACACCATCCATCTCCACGGTTGTCACTGGACTGTAAAACAAGTGCTTTGTCAAGTCTTGGCTACACACAGAAAGTGGCTCCAAGAATCTTAAAAACTAATACCAGACAACAGACAAACTGTAAATAACCTGCTGCTTCTGTTTCTCAGTGTAGCTGAACGGTAACTCAAAAGAATTATGAAAATATTTGTTAAATAAGTAGAAAATACATGCTTCTAATATTCTTCTGTTTCTTCTGTCTCAAAAAATATAAAAAATACATCAGTGCATTATGCTGTAGTCTTGGTGATAGACCATCTCCAAACAGCAAGCTGGACTGTGTGGCCTTCAGATATCCCCACTAACCAATACTTTTATTATTTTCTGTGATTGAGAGAATCTGTGAATGATTCATAAGACAAAGTCAAAGCTCACGTGTTGGTGACTGCAGATGAACATGACTTCCAGAATGTCCCAGTTATTAGCACTCCTCCAGCTGTCCCTTGGCTTGAGCTGGGGTCAAGAGTTTGGAAAGCCCAACTTCATCTGGCATAAAGGTCGTTGCATTAATGAAAGTCCTCAAAACATGGGTTACAAAGGAGTGACAAAGAGAGCGCAGCTGCAGATAAATAATTTCCCTCTCTGTGTGTGAGACTTAATAGTTCTGAGCTATTAAACATAGGAATACATGAAGACTTTGCCATATGTCATTTACTCAGTAGTTATTAAACCACTACATGTGAGAACCCGTGTGAGAACGCCTGTGAGAAGTTAATTTCTATGTTGAAGTCCAGGGCAAGTCCCAGATTCCATCAAGCATTCTTTTACAAGATTACAAGTCCTGAATGTACAGTAGCATCTACATAACAAAGTATTTCAAAATATGCAACAAGCATTCTGGAAAATACACTGATCATAAAAGAGTGATAAAGTTATACAGTATGTTAATGTTGTTGATGCACTTTTTGGGAATGAGGAAATACAAGTTTACACTGATGAAAGAATTTGAAGTAAAACATTGCATGAAAGGACTGCAAAATTGTATGATCGACTGTAAATAATCATAGAATAAAATTACAATTGATGGACAACTAAATAGAATGTAATAGCTCAAAGCTAGGACTATGACAAAGTAAAGCAGCTAAATTAGTGTATGCTGTCTTTAAAATAGAAATTGTTGCATTTAGCCAACAATGATTTCACCTCCTAGATACTTCGATTTTATTTCCTTTGTTATGCAGTATGTTATTTTTAGTGGGCTCCATTATGTGGGAGCATGAGGCAAGACAGAAGCTTTTCACATTGGCAAGCTCTTCTCTACAGAAATACTAATGTATACTGAAGTATTGGTATATTTGATACCAGAGTGTGCTAGATGTTTGGCTTCAGGGAACATGTAGACATAACACAGCAGGCTGTATCTACAACAGTGATCAGTTACTGACAGATCTTCTCTGGTTAGTTCTTATGAAAGACAGTCTTAAAAATTAAATATATATGTCCTTTATTACTGTGAAACCCTCTTGTCCATCAGTCTATTTTTTAGTTTAAGTATCACTCATTCTTTGTGTAAAATGAATGTCTCTTGCTGCCTTTGCTCCTAATCACATAGAGCAGTGTATCTTTTGGTGTACAAATTGCTCATCATTATTTCCTGCTTGAAGCTAGGGTCTGCCATCATCCTGACTACAGCCCAGGGGCTACAGAAGATTCCCAGCAGATGAAGTTTATATAGCTGGGTTACTTCTGCTCTGCATCGTAGCACTATTTGGACTGTATTTTCCCAGTCCATTAGCAAACAGCCCATGGCCTGTTCCTACCTGTCTCAAGATATTCCATATGCCAGATCAGAAAAAGCATGTAACTATTGTACAGACACTGCTAGATACCCCGTTTGTCAAAGTATTTTTAGGTGACTTGTAGTAAGAAAAGCTTCTTTAGTTCCTAAAGAACTAAAGGCTGTGACATTTTTACTCCAGGACAGCTGCTTATGTGTTTCATTCCTGTCTCAAGATTTGGCTTTGATGAGCTGTAGGTAAATATACACAAAGCTAATATTTTAGAAACCTCACATGCTAGCCTGATTGCCTGAGATTATGCAGAGTGCTCTTCTCTAATTTTAGTTTAACTTCATAATTTCCTGATGTTCAAGGAAAATTGTCAGGAACAATTCCATTATTATTTCAAAGACAAACTGTGTGATTTCCACCTCAGACATTAGATTCAAGAATAATCTTTGTAGTTAAAACAAAGTCTGCTGTATCAAAGAGACATGGTGTGCATTTGCTGAGACAGTCACTTGTTCCATAAATTTGCATTGGCATTTATTTTGGAAAAGAAGTATTAAATACATTATGGAAAGGGTGCACGATTTTACCCGTATTTGTGATTTTTTGTTTTCCATGGTGGAAAATACCTGTAAATTTTCTGAAGTCCTATTCTGCATATGACTGCAGCATTTTGACTCCTGCACTCTTGATTATTTCATTAGATAAATTAAATATTTTTACTACCTGGCTCTTCATGTCACAGCAGGGCCCTATTTCTTTTTTTCCCTAAAACTTTTACTCTTTTTTTTTTCTTTTTTTTTTTTTCTTTTTTTTTAGAAATAGCAGAAAGTTGGGTCTTTTTCACAGGATTCTTTTGTTTTCATTCTTGCTCAAGAAGACGTGCAACTTTTGTCTTTGGTAAAATGAGTGGTTTGGCTCTGCTCCCAGCATCCTTACCATGTCCCATTCCATTAATCTGATTTCTAAACTTGGGAAATTTTCATCGATTTTATAACCTTGCAGAACTTTGAAAAATCCTTCTCTCAGCAATGCTTGCATTTCTTTTCCTAGATGCTTTTTGCTGTGTAGTTTGCTGTGTGTCGTAGTGGTTAGATTTAAAAGTCGTACAGCACAGTGCTGTAGATGTTAGCTGCTAACTAGAAGAACAGGAACTGGAGGGTTATCTCCAGCACTAGCTCCAAGCTTGCTTGTTCTGACAGATCTGGAGAGAATTAAAGTAATCCCTCTCTCCAAACTCTGTGTCTAGAGCCTGCTGTCTATAAAGGGATGTCTATGAAAGATGAGTTCTCTGTTAATGTTCTTAGAAGGAGACCTATGAATCAGAACATTTGGTATTTTTTATTTGCGCCACTCTAAAATAATACAAATCTGGGAAAGGAAAAGTTTTGTTTTCTTTGAAATATGCAAACCCTCCACCTACTTTGTCAGCACAGCCACTCAGCATCCCCAGGATTAAGGTATTTATAGCACATTATTTAGGCACAAAATAAATATGTTTTATTTATATTTTAATATGCAGATGTTTATAAAAGAATACCATGAACAAATAGGCACCAAAGTGGGATTCCCCTATTAGTATATGTAGGAAGAGTGCAACTTAAATTCTGTTTTAAAGCAGAGATATCTTGTATCACATACAGACCAAACCAACTTCGATAATTTCAAAGTACAGATAAAATTGTGTTGATTGGTAGATAGTACATTCATCATATTCATTCAGTCAACCCACAGTAACGACATTTCCTCATTAATGACAAATGTCTGTTCTTTATTTCAGCTTGTAGCTCTGTGTTACTTACAAGAATGGATTTATTTCCTGTCGTGCCTTCCTGTAAAATAGTAAGTTAAATCTAAACTCTGAGTTCAGTGTAAAATGCGTAAAAAATACTTTCAATATACAATAGTTAGAACAAANTATAAAAATATAAAAATATAGCTGAAATAGCTAATTAGATGATGGAACACCTAGGCCATTGGCTATCCTGAATCCATTTTTATTTTAACAGCCTCATCAAAGAGAGATACACAATTCTTGCTATATTTCATTCCAGACATAGAAACTGTCCATTTTTTTAAAGCTTTTCATTAATTTATGTAACCAAACAGCTGATCAGCTGCTGGATCAACACCATTAATTCCAGTCCACTCAAAAATGTTTACAGGGAAGAGAACTCAGGATTTTTTTTTCTAAGTGGTGGTTTTTGCTTTCAGTTACTTCACTGATTTGTGTTTGCAGTTGTTTCGATCTTTCAGATCAGCACCTGCATCTCATAAATGCTCATGCTGATTCTGGCATGACTCTTATTGTGACATTTCACAGTATTCTTTCTATTTTACTTGGCTAGTAATGGCCATTTCTATTACCTAATCTTAACTGCAAGGTCTGGAATTAAGACCCCTAATTAGACAAGGCACTCAAGATTTGGTCCCAGTCCTGTGTCATGGTAAACTTAGTTTACTTTAGGCTGATTGCTCATCACTTTAAAGATCCCAGTATTTATTATTTTCAATCAAACCTCAGTTTCTTGCAACAATAATTCTGAAGTCTTGCCAAAAAAATGCTCTTCATAGGTAATATGTAGTCCATGAATTATATACATTAAGTTGCGCTGCTCAGATCAAATACAGAATTTAAAATAAGTAACCATCCCTCTATAATTGAATTAAATCATCAAGAAGAATAAAAAAATTAACAAACAATTTTATTGATTCATGCTATATTATATTTTTTTAGGGAATTGCTCAGATAGGACACCTATCATGTGTCTCTAAGCTTAATATACTACATTTAAAAAATTACCTGCTTATTTAATTATATGGCCAATATATTTATTATATTTGACTGCCTGGTGAACAAGATTAGAAATACCTTCTTTCTTTGGTTAGTTATTTTCCAGTATTAAAATCATGACTGCTCGGTCTTTCTCACTTGTTTTTCTTTAGAAGAAGAAGAATTTTATTTTTCTTTACTCAGGAAATTCTGAAAATTAAAGGACACATCTGTCTTAATGTTCTGGGCATAATGAGTTGGGAAGAGAACGTCCTACACTGAGGCTCAGTAAGAGCCAAATTACTGCATACTAAGCAGTACTTGTTCACATATATTAACTTAGTGTTTTTCAAAGCTGTTGTGACTTGCTATGAACAAGCAATCAAATAGCAAGTCTTAAATAGGGGAGACTGACAGCTGCCATTCATGGCTTCAAAAGGAAAAATATTTTTCTCCTTGCTTTTCTTTTGGAAGCTTTTAAATAAATCCACTAGGTGGTGCATGAAATACAGGGGCAACTGGAAATCATTGTGACTAAGAAATATTAAATTATAATTCCTTAGTCTACACTCCAACAGGAATATTTTTGGCAACAGGAATAAGATTGCTATTCAAATGTTTGGGCTCCTCCTTTTCCAGAACTGAATTTTCTGTTTCAGAAGTAGAACTACATGTTCACCATTATGGAGATGTACTGCTCTCCGTTATAAATTTCAGTGGTTCTTCACCTTTGGTACCCTCAGAATAGATTGTTTTCCATTAGTATTTTTTGGCATTTTAATAAAAAGTTTATGTCCAGACTCAAAGTGATTTGGATAAGTAGTTCTTTAAATACATTAAATAAAGACAAATCTTGGCATTGCCTGAGTGCTTTATCACTCAAGAAGAGAAGTTTAACTTCCAGTAAGGAATGCAGGAAGACTGTTGTGATGTTACAGCACACAGCCAGGGGAAGGGGCAGGAAGGCCTCTATGCCCAGTTATGCAGGTATGAATTATGGACACTATTCCAATTTCCTTATGGAGACCAAGGCTTGTTTTCTCAAGTTGTTCTTTAACCATGTGCTGTGCAATCACTCAGCCTAATGTAAACCAGCTTCTTTGGAGCTGTAAAAGTAGTACAGCTGCCCCTGACTTCTTGGTCTGTGCTGTGCACCTGTCAGTTGCCCTGTAATCCTCCTACCTTGCAATCTGACAATAAAAGCTTCTGAAGAAATTATTTGTTCCTAACACTGCTTCTCTGTTAAAGAGGGTGTTAGTCCTGTCAAACTGCTGTCCAGTGCCCTAGTGGAAACTCTGAAGTCCCTCCAGCTGCCAGGAGAAGCTGTGACACCTGTAGCCTTCAGGCCACTCCAGTTTCCTCTGCTTCTGCCTCGAAGGTGAAATTCTGGTGGTCCAGGCCTCCCTCGGCATGTGGTTTTGAAGGAAGTGCCTTTCAAAAGGCATTTTTCTGTTTCTTGCACAACCCAGGAGAACAAACTCCTTTAATTTGTATGGTAAGGGGAGGATAGATGGAGGAGAGGGAGGAAACACAGTGAACTTGTGCTTATCCTTTTTCCTTGCCTATGCACCTCAGGCAGGTGGCTGAGGACACTCACAGCACCTGTTCAAATCTTGCCCAAGGAATAGGCTGGCAAAGGTGAGACCATGAGAGGGATCTGATTGATGGGGCAGATCTAGGAGGGCTTCAGGTCTGGGGTGAGGGAGCTGAAGAACTGAAGGAGTAGCCCAGTGGGAAAAATCAAGGTAAGATTGAGGGTGGGGCAGGAATTGGAGGTGCTGCACTAGGAGTTATTGATTATTAGGAAAATCAAATTAACCACAGCTGGAATAGTTTAAGAGACACAGGACAAATTTAGAGTTAGCCAAGCTTCTATTATTCATAGAAAAAAATTTAAAATTACTATATGAAGGAAAAGCATGTGTGAATTGCCAGTGGAAGAGAGAGGCTGTTATTAAGGTCTCTAAAAGGTGCACATGTGAACCTGGAGAATTCAGACCTAATTACTTAATTACTTACTCTGTTAGTAATTTTTTACTGCTAAGTGCACTGCAGTGAGATTTCATCTGTCATTTAGGTGTAGCAAAAAGTCTGATTTGCTCATGGCCAAAGTGCAAAGGCCCTTTTCACTACAAGGTTGGGAAGCAGAGTAAGGTGTACAAACTAGGACGATATACATGGGAAGCTAACCTTTCACCTTTATATGTCCACATTGGGTCAAGTATTTTTCATGTTTAAAATTTAGTCTATGAATAAACAGCCTAAGAACATTAATCTTAAAGAAAATTAAGTATTTGGGTCACTGAAAAGCTATAGAGAAGAAATTAATCAGAAACTCAGCATTTTGTGGAAAGATAATTTACAAGACATGAAAAAATAGGCTTAATTATCTGCATTGCATCTTGGAATAAGATGATATCGATAATCTGAAGTATGCAAATTAGAAAACGTTAGTGTAGCCCTTAATTAATGTCAAGTTGATTGTTCAAAAAATTACTCCTTCTCATTTTGTTTGTTACTGTAGATCTGAAATGGATTGGATATACAAGTTTTATAAAGACACTATTTTCTTTCTTCAGTTTGTTGTTGCTGCTAAAGTTTAACACCAGTTTTAGTTTTGTACTTGAGTGCCTTCTTTTCTCAATATGCCAAACTGCCAAAAATCAAAGTCCTTTTTTTAAACCAGAAGTCACACTTGGGTAGATCAGGTTGTAAATTTTATTCTTTATTTAGCTTATTTATTCACTAAGTTTTTTGGTGAGTTTTAACAACTTAGTTCTTATTTTACCATTTCTGTTTCATTTTCTTGTGAGTGGGCTGATAAAATCTTTGTTCATGGCAACGTGAGTCTGCTGCATAGTCAGGTAGTTTGTCGTCTCAGCAGAGAGCCAAGAAAGAAGCCCTTGGCTCTAGATCTGAAATGGATAAGGAGGGAGCTACTCCCTGTGCCAGTCTCAGGATAGACCATCTGCAAATGAAGATGCAGAAGGAGCATACTCTGATGTCTATGCTTTAACGTTGCACTTCCTGTTATGTAACCTGTAATGTTAGTTGAAGGGAAATCATTCAGGTTCAAGAGTTGAAAATAGATCACTTTTGGTAAGACCTCAGCTAGGAACAGGAAAGAGTTAGTTTCTTTTTCATTGACATAACGTTATCTAAATTTTCATTTTTTTAAACAAGTGACTTAGTAATAATTTCTTGTAAAAAGAACTAAAAGCAATTATCTAAGTTTCAAAATCAAAATAAGGCTATATGGATATTTTAGTATTTAATGCTAAGGTAGGAAAAATTATGTTTTCTTCAGTTAGTTTGTAAATTTTCCAATGCACGCTAACTGGAAATTTGTTCAGGTTAAGTAAGGAATTTTTTCCCCCTGCCATGCTCCAAAGCTGCTATTAGTTTTAAACCAGGACACATTCATTTTCAATGTAAATAACTGAGTGGTGTTGGTGTTTTAGAAACACTTTCTAGGGTGATCTGTAAGACAGAAATTGGTAAGTTTACAAGGAAGTCAGTCTGAAGACACAACTGCAGAAATATGCCTTGATCAAAAGCCAGGCCACACAGCCTTTGCAAAGGGGAAAAAAAAGTGCTTTATTTAGCTTTTTAAAAGTTAGAGAAATAGAAGGTAGAGATGTCCTAAAAGCATCGTTTCTGTACTTTTTCACCAGGCTCTCTCACAGAATGAAGATGATTAAAGAGGATGAATAATCAAGGTGTTCACAAATTAAACATTGAATATGTAAGGAAAACAAACAAACAAGCAAACAAGAAGCTGGAGTGAATGACTGTTTCTCCAGATAAAAGGAGGTTAGTAACAGGCCATACCGGATATATGCATTAAGACCATATTACTTTTGTTTGGAAGCAAAACTTTTTACCCAGTAAGTCTAAAAATAGGTTAATATGAGATGGAAGTAAGTGTTAGAAATCAAAGATGAGATACCTTGCTGCATTGCACAAGACAGAGATGACTAATAACAGTTCTGAGATAGACTATAGTGTGTGATCTCTTTTGTGCTTGTATTGCCATCAGATATATATCAAATACCATTTATTTCTATACAATTGGTCATGCTTTTTTAGGGTTATCACATCCACTTCTCACTTCCAAACCATTTATCTTGCAACTAATATACTTCTATGGCTTCCAGGCTTCCTCTGATGGATGACAAGCCAACAGCCTCACCCTCACAGCCTAAGCCTTCTCTGCCTCCTCCTTGCTGCTGTGGCAGATGTCATTTCTCTGCCTGTCATTTTGGCTATACCTGAACATCTGGCTCTTCTGTGTCTTCATCCCTAGATCATACCTCTTTTTTTGTAATAATTCACTCTGTATAATGTGTCCAGCATAGAATTCTCTTTGTCTACTCATAAATTGAATTTCTCATTCACGTTATGGTTGTCTCATTTATTGAGACCTTGTTCTGGTTTTGTCAAATTCAGTTTTGCCCTGCTCACACTCACCCACGTGACTGGTGTAAAGACTGTTTTTTTGTGCATATCTGAAAGTGTTAGCTCTCTGTGTGTTTCTGTATACTCCAATTTATCTGTCACATCAAATCTAAGATGCTTATCCTCAAATCAAATCACTTTTTGCTGTGGCCATTTAACTATGGCATCAGATTTTCTTTAGCAGTGAGTTAGAAATAGGTGCAGGCCAGCTTCTGCCTCACTGTTGGGAAAAGCTCTTCAAAAGGGGTCTGCTGCTTTCAGCCCCTTCTTGATGCACTTGTCTAGGCCATTTCTAGGCTTCTCCAGACCTAGGCTGCAGGCATGCAGTAATTTAAGCTTCTTATTTTGACCAGTATGATTCCACTGTTGTCCTCTGTCTAATTCTGTCTTTTTGTGTCTTTCTTATATGTAGATAGAGGCTGCCCAAGGCCACAGACCAACTCATTTTGCATCTGCACAGAGCCTAAGGGAGCAATAGAGCATTATCAACCATAGCAGTAGTACCATCAATGCATATTATTCATCTTGCATGATTTTTTTGAATCACAACTATCTTTTGGGGTTAACCACATCATGAAACTGCCTTTTAAGTCCTTCACACTTGTGCCTTTTATTGAATATCACTGATGCAATACCAGATTCCTCTGCCTGGAAGGCTGAAAGACATCCCAGGGAAGACTTATTTCATTGCCTGGGGACAGGTCTGTCCTCTGGCTACCTTCATATACTAAAAGAAAGGAGAACATTGACAGAAGGTATTGACAGAAGATAGAAATGGCTCATGTATGCTTCCTTCAATGGTGCTACATTGAGATTATGAATATGATTATTATCAGCAATATAGAAAGCATTTTTTTCTAGTTAAATTTACTGAAGAAAGTAAAGAAAATCAAGAATAAAAAAACCCTAATTAATTTATTGACTTATTTGGGTCAGTTAATACCCAGTGATTGCCCACCTGGATTGAAGTTTGTATCTCACTGAAGGACTCAAATATTGTTTCACTTGGCAGGCAAGGGTCTAAGTAAACAGGATTTCCCTGAAGGTAGCAAGAAATTATGATGCAACATGGTTATTTATTAGCTTTGGTTTTACTGTTAGGGAAATGGGCAAATAATACCCTAATGCTTAGAATTTAAATAGGTCAGACTATTTGCACTGCTTAGACTCTGCCCAACTTCTTTATAAGTTCCTAGAGACAAGCTTCTCGATAGACA
This sequence comes from Illadopsis cleaveri, assembly GCA_013399915.1. Taxonomy (NCBI): domain Eukaryota; kingdom Metazoa; phylum Chordata; class Aves; order Passeriformes; family Timaliidae; genus Illadopsis; species Illadopsis cleaveri. The sequence goes on along the minus strand of VXBB01020334.1, from coordinate 321,838 downwards.
TAATTTTGAGAAGTCCTATATTCTCCTTTGATACTTTGTGAAGTATCTTTGTGCTTGTGAAAGTTTAAGCACTTTTGAAAATCAAGCCATTCATCTAGGTTTTGCAATAAAACTACAAAGAATAATTTTTTTGCAGAACATATTCTTCATTTAAACTCAAAGCCTTCACAGAGAATTACCAATCTGCTTGTACAGAGATCTGCTAATTTGGATTGAATTTTTGTCCTGAAATGTCCAATGCTGATGGACACCGTCACTGCAAGTACAGTATCTAAATATCCATCTGACATTTTAAATTCAAATTGAAATATTTTGACACAGAATGCTCTCATTGGTTTTGGGATTTACAGCATAAAATGAAAGCAAATTTTGTAATCTTGAAATGCAGTAAATGAATGGTTGTCCTCTGGACAGATTTATTTACATTCGTTATAAATAACTTGTGCTTTGAAAAACACACAGAAAAGTCCTTGTTCACAGTTTAAAGAAATAGCATTTTCAAGCTAATTAGTCTTTCTTTTAAAAAGCAACTTTCCTGTGAAAAAAAATTCTGAGAGTGAAATATTGGTCTCACTGATGAAATCTGCTTTCCATTTAACTAGGTAGAAATTAATTTTGATAGTGAGGCATACCAGTCTTAGTTTTACAATGCCCAGCAGACAAAGGTGTCACATCTCAACTTCATGTCACTCTGCTTACTTTCATCTGCAATCCTTGCTGCAAATAGTTATCAGCTGGAATTTGATCACAGGTCATGACAGTGTCAATGCCCCTTAACTTCCACAACATATGGCTCTTTGCTGCACACTCTGCATGTAGAAGTAATGCAAACTAAATGAAAGGCCTGCCTTGATTGTGCCTTTACAACATTTCTCTGGTTGTCTTCCCTGACTCAGTATATATTTTAACTGGCTATAGAAAATGGCAGATCTCTTATCCAATATTTATTTTATTTATTTTTATCACTGCAAAAACTTGAACCAACATTGTTACAGTGTTGACTGTTTGTCAGCAATCTAAAGCTTTGTTTCCCCAGTGACATTTTTACTAGGGTGTGAATTAGGACACCTAATGTTGTGACTGTACATTTTTCAAGGTTTTCAGGTATCATCATTGCTTTTATGTAAGCTTTATAAAATGGTAGGCTCTTCAAATCAGTGCCAAAACTTCTATCATCTACTGTTTTAAATACAGCAAGTGGGGTTAAGGCTAATCAGTTGATACAGCAAATCCTATTAAAGTCATTTAGGTTAGATTTTAACTGTTACTTAGGTTCCTAATTCTCCTTTAATCTGGGTTAAGATGAGGTGCATAAATAAATTTACCACTCTGGGTCTAGCAGCTTTTGAAAATCCCACCCTCCAACATACAATCTACAGTTTTGTGTATGATTTAATTCATTCTCAAAGAAATAAATGGGATTGCATAGTCTGGCCCTCTGTCTGTCAGTCAGTCTCTGACCTGTCTCTCTCTCTCTGTCGTAACTTTTGAACCCAAGAGGTAATGTTGACTACAGACAGAAAGGCGAGGGCCCAAAGGCATTAAGTCCTTACAAAGTATAATGCTTGGAGAAAGGATCTGCAGCACGAGTTCCACTGCCCTCAGCTCTCTCCTATCCACACAGGCTCACGGGTCAGCCCGTGTGTTGGTCACAGGCAGCATAGCACTGCTGTCCCTGTAAGGCAGAGGATCCTCCTGGCTCCAGGAACAACCCACACAAAGAAGGCAGCAGGCCTCCACCATCTGCCGAGGATGGTGGAGAAACTCTGAACATTGACCCACTGGAAACTAGGGCACATTGATTTCATCATCTAAAACCTGTCACTTGCTAACTTGCAATAGCCATCAATGGACAGTCACAACACAGCTTCTGGAAAAAGCGCTCTTGAAAACCACACATTTCCTCTGAAATTACATCAACAGATTTTATTTAAAAGTAGTTGTTCTCTGGACCCCCCCAACTTTGCTGTCTTGCAAAGGGCAAAAGATTTTGACATGTCCCAGTGACACCAGCCATACTGAAGAGCTGACATTGGTGCCTACCCTACAGAAAGTTCTCCAGTCTAGACTGACTCTATGACAGGTCACCAGCCACAGACACGTTATAATCCAATTTTAGTTCACATTGGATACCATTTCTGATCTCCCAGGTTTCTCTCACCATGATCCCAGGTGATCACCAAAGAGGATGGGTACAATTTCAGGAAGAATGGAAATTATCCACAGCCTGGGTTCCAACGCGACTTCTCACACTTGGGCTCTTTTGTAAATAAAATATTGATGCCCAGGCCTATGAAGCTTTATGCCATCAAGGCTTTTACATGCTAATAAAAGTACATTAGGAAATTCAGTGGAGATGATTGGCCTTCAGCTGGAAACAGAGGAGCTGGTGTTAAATTAAGTTGTCAATGACTCATCTTAAAGTTTTCTGTGTGTTAAGACAATACAAACTGGAGGCAGCATAGACCCATTTTTAATTCAGTATGTGAAAGGAAAATTATGATGGCAGAGTAGGAGGAAGGGATGAGAGTTAAGGAACCTACACAAGTCTTTGCTCTCCTTATATATAGTGTGATGCATATTCTCACAGCCATGTGACAGGGCTGGGTTTACCAAGTCCCCATTGCTTTCAGAACATGCTCAGACTTCGAGGTGATGTCCATAAACCTGGCAGTGAATAAGCATCACTTCTGCAAGCAGTTTGGTGCACATGATTCATACTTTTGCAACAGCAAGACAGCAGGATCAGAGTCTTGGTAACTCAGTCAGTGACCTTGCCAGTTCCTGGCCTTGAATGTTTTTAATTATCTCATCACTCACCAAGGATTGCAGTGTCTTACAGAGCAAAGTATGTTTAATTTAGGTAGAAGCTTGGGCTGTGCTTACAGGTTTTTTTAAAATTATTTTTACACCAAGATGGTTTTGCAAATAGCCTATTGTGGTGTAAAATGAAAGACAAGTTCTCTGCCATGTACCTACCATCAACTGTCTGCTGAGATTGCTGAATTATATTACAGAGTAAGACTTTCAAAGATGTTGCTAAGTCACTGAGTCACCAACCAACCTTGCTACACAGTATGTCTTAAGCTTTTGGTCCAGTACAATAGAAAAAGGTTTGACACAATTTCAAGCAATGCTATCAGTACCAGTGAGCAGACAGACAACAGGAGGACGGATCATGGAGAAATTCAGACAAAAAAATCAGAAAGTATACACTGCAACCAGACCTGCTGCACTTTAGGGTTTCAGTGAAAGGCTGATATCTATGCTGAAGTATTCCTACAGAATGGATTCAGAGAAGGGTGATGATTTACACTCCTTTTTGCTGTACAAAATGATCACCCTTCAGATACAGTCATGAGTCTCAATTCAATTTCGCTTAGCTTGCAAGATTTCTTTAACACTCATATTCCAGTTCCAAACTACTTTACATGGACAGATTCCTATGACAAGCTTGGAGTCCTACTGATATGACTGTCTGCTCTGGATTTCACTGGAAGCTTACATTTGTACAGGAGTTTGCTTGTACAGGACTATTGGTTTGGAGGGATTTTGAATTTTTTTACCCATGCATAATAAATACCGTAGTGATAGGTAATATTTTTTTTTTCATGTGCATAGAATGTCATGTCTCTCTAGTTAATAAATGTTACTGTAATTCATACCAAATGCCTATTCACCCTGGAATCTGATAATCTTGAAGAATTAATACTTGTATTCTATTGGGAGTGTAGGGTTACTTTACTTTAGCTGGTGTGCACTTCTTTGACTAGATAGGCAAGAGGAAAGAGCAAGCTGTTTGGCACCATAAATCAACTCTCCCAACAATTATCCTGATTTCCTGACTCACAAGTCTGTATTTAAATGCATAAATATGTGAATTCTTAGTAAAAAAAAATCAAAGACCTGAAAATTAAAGATTCCAAGATGTTCCATGTTCTCTGCACAAGTTTAAGCAAGTTAACTAGAACTTAATTTATAGAGATGCTAACTTCTTGCAATCATCAGTGGCTGGAATTAAGTGTTCAGCATTTATGCAAGTTCAGCTCTTAATCTTGATCCTAATGAAACTTGTATATTAATGTTAGGTGCATGTGCATGAAAGACAAGGTCCTTCTATTTATCTGTATCATTCACAGAAAAAACATACAACTACTATAGGGTTGAAACTCAAAAACCTTTTACAGTTTTTATAGAATCTTGTAAAAGAAAGAAGCACAAATGCATGTGTATGTTACAGTCAACCTAAGTTGCCTACCCACCTCTTGAGCACTTGTCACAGACCTGTTAAAGTATTATCTGGGTTTTACTCAGATGTAAATATTCTTTTGAAGGACTGCAAATTCTAGCTATCTGTTAAAAGTCTGTTTGTCACAAGAATATGCCAAAAGGAAACATCAAAGAGCTGGTGTCACAATTTCAAGCCTTTTTTATAAGAGTAATCATCCTGGTCCAAGGACACAAACAAGGCAAAGTTTACAAACAGGCATAATTTATTTAGACAGACCTTTCAGACACTTGACCTCTTTTCCAGATGTAATTAAACAAAACAAAAACTTACAAGCTTCATCTTGCAACAGGTCTTAATTGCTCTGGTGAAGGGTCAATATACATGTTGGTGCCTCTGAAGGCAGCCTTGATGATATCACATCTTCATTGTCAGAGAGAGGAGCTCTCATTGGTCTTACAAAACCAGCCTAATTTGCAGAATTTTTAACAAAACTGTTAAATTTACAGATATTTTTGTAACTCGGGGAACTGAAGGAAATCGCTGAAGCTGCTTGTATAACTAACTTTGTTCAAATATGACGCCAAAATCACAATATGAATTTTGTAGAAAAGCCAGTTAGAAGCTATGAGTTGCTCAGCTGATCAGTCTAATGAAAAGTATCTGTATTTTCTTGTCCTTTTTGTTTTCACAGATGAAGCACCAAGTTGGAAGAATTCTTAGATGGCAAAAGTAAGTGCTCAAAAATTATGAAGTGGTATTTAAAATCACTACATGAACTTTCTGTGATATCACTTTGTTTGTCTTACCACCCATGGTTGGGTTACACATTTGCATACAAATCTTTCCCATGGAAGCTCTGTCCAGAAACAAAGAGAGTGGTTTTTTAAACCTGTTGTTAGTAAGCCCTACACATTCTGTTCTCTCTGTTTCTTGCTGTATTTCCAGCTTGCTTTTTCTTCTTGATTCACATGGTCCACAGGGTAAGTCCACACTTCTTCACACCTCCTTGCCCAGATGTCCACATCTAAATACTCTTTACTGTACACCCATTGCCCAGTTTTTGAACTTTCCTTCAATATTTTCTCCCTGCAAGCTTGTATTCCCTATTCAATCCCTTGAGTTGTTTGGTTTTTCTGGTTTTGTTTGTTTATTAACAAAAAAACTACTCCTCCCACTCTTTACCTATCAGCATTTAGCTAGGCAGATTTTTTTTTTTTTTTTTTTAACATTTGTAAAGCTGAGGGGGATACCTGTACATTTAAGCAGTGTATAAGAGTCTGATCAAGAAGTAAGTATTAACTGTAGAAAGTCAGAAAAGGGAAAGTAATCTGGAACCAAGTTCTGTAAACCTTTTTACTAGGCCTAAGTATTTCTTATTAATTGTATGTTAAATTAAATAAGGCTTTTAGCCTAAGTAGGCCAGAGCGATCTCAAAGGAAACCTAATACAAGGAAAAGATTATACTAAAAATACTAATAACAGCAGTGAACTCTTTACATTTCATGATCAAACTCACTGCTGGGCAGCAAAGTTGAACTAAGGTTGAATTCAATTTCATCACCTTTTCTCCTGGGAGAGTGAATATATTTTCGTTACAGCATATCCATATTGAGAATAAGGTGCTCCAAGGCAGTTTTGCACCAGCAGTGATCTCCACTTTACCTTTCATTTCCCAGCCGCAATGAAGTCGCAGCCTTTTGCGATTTAGTATCTAAAGATGGATTATTTTCGTCAAAAAGGGAGGCCACCACCCTTAGCCCGTCCCAGAGGTCCGGCATGACCCTCCTGCGCTGGGTGCCGCGGGTACCAGCCTCGGGGGTCCCCTGCCCGGTGGGGCCGCCCCTCGCCCTCCAGAGGGAGCAGGTACAGCTCACTTTTGGGGCTGGAAGCGAAAAACAGGAGATAGATTTAAAGCGTCAAATTGTAAAAACCGGTCAAGTCCACAGAGGAGGAAAAAACAACCCCAGGAGAGGCACGGCCGAGGAGGCGGCACACCGGCTGGCTTCCCGGACCGGGCCGGGAGGGCGCTCAGGGGTTAAGGCGCACCGGAGGCGGGGGCAGCCCGGCCAGNGCGGGCGGGGCCGCCCCGGCGAGCCCCCCCGCCGCGGCTCTCAATGGGCGCGGCGGGGCTGAGCGGAGCTCGGCCGTGCCGCGGGGATGTCGCAGGCTCCGCCGGTCGCGGGGCAGCTCAATGACCTGCCCGACCACTCTCCGCTGGTGCGCGGTGCCGTGTCCGAGCTGCGGCGGCGGGCGGAGGCAGAGCCCGGCCAGCGCTGGCCGCAGCCCCTCTCCGATGCCTTCCTGGTGCGCTTCCTGCGCGCCCGAGACTTCCACCTGGACCTGGCCTGGAGGGTGAGGAGCGGGGCAGACGGGGCGGCGGCCGCAGGTCTCGGTGCCCAGGGAGGCCCCGGTGCCGTGGGCAGCCCCGGGCCGGGAGCAGCCTCGCTGCGGGGACGGGCTGTGGGGCGCCTCGGTGCCCTGCGCTGCCGGGTCGGGTGAGGCCGAGCGGGGATTTCCAGGGTGTAACTAGTGGCTTGTCACGCGTATCTTCGGCGTGGCACCGAATCAATGTGCGCTGTCGGGCTGGCTCAATGCGGTATCGATGTGGTAATATAAAGGCTGTGTGTGGGAAGCGTGGTACAGTCACTCGCCTATACAGTAAGTGTGGTAAGGTCACAGCTCCGATTGGAAACAGTATCCTCCAAAAGACACCCTTGTGATGGTTATCAGGCTCAGGTTACTAGTAGCCGTACTAGTTTCACTATAGACTTATAATTACTCTAAAATTATGCGTAAAACCTTCTTTTTGCTAGGAGTTTAGTCATTTACAGCACTCCTTGCAGCCTTTGGTAACTCGTGGTACTTTCTGGGCTCTTGTATGCCCGGGCTCTTTTTGCCACAGTGCACGCATATTTTTAATATCCAAAGGCACACACAGATTCTTATCAGTTTATTTTGGGGGTTTTTTTGTTTGTTTGTTTGGGGTTTTTTAAAATGAAAGATTGACGGCCATTAAACCTTTGGAACAGAAAGTATTTCCAAATCCTCCCAGGGCAAAAGCATTTATTCACGTGTGCCAACTGAAAGCTGTGTTTCCATGGAATTTTATGTTGATTACGCAGTATTGCCCAACAGACATCACCTATTAGTTTCTGACTTCTCTGGTCTGTAGATTTTCCATGTTTACTCACCATAAGAGAAAATTGTTTGCATACAGATAGATATATTGCAGGATCAAAGTAGCTAAAAAAGGAAATTGAGAAATTTAATTAGTCCCTTAAACATAAATAGCTTTAAAAATGGTATTTTTGTTCTTTTCATTTGACTCATGAGATTCACATCATAGCGTTAAACCATTTATCCTCAGCAGAAGAACCAAGGAGTCAAGTCAGATTCCTTTGAATTCACTTTTATGTGTCTTACTTTTTCTTGAAGTTCGTGAGATTGTTTTTATCAAAGCTGTGCACTAACAATTGTAGGACCATGCCTTTTTTTTCTTTCCCAATAAAAGCCATTTTATTTTCCTGTGTTCCTTGGTTCCAAAATGCAGGGCTTAATGAGGACACATGAACTCCTGAATATCCCCTCCCAATTGCATTGCAATTGGTTGTTACTGGTAATCCTATAGATAGGACAGTGGCACTTCTGAATTTGGCCCATCTGGTTTTGCACTTGGATGGGATTGTGAAGTGTGTTGTAGGTAGGACTAATCTTTGGGAGTGTGGAATCTAGACTAGATTTAGAGATGGGATTCTGTGAAGTAGCAAATTTCCTATGCTCCTCTTGAGAATCAGCCCTGTACACTGGAGACCTGCTTTGAAAAAGTTGTCTTTTTAAAACCTCTTTAGATTTTCTGGGTCTCTACAGGTTGCTAAGTTTCTGAATTTCAAACTTTCCTTTGAATTAAGAGATTCTGATGTTCAAAACCAACCTGTGTTTAATGTTTCTGTCTAGAATTTCAGTTCTCCAAGTGTTGTAGCCACTTGCACTTAATCTTCTGCATGCCGGCTGACACCATTTTCTAGAATACTTCTCTTACAGTCTGGGAAGAATAACAGAAGCACTTGTTTGTTGTTTGTTTTGTTTTGGGGCTTTTTTCCCCACAGGAATGTGTTTATTGCAATTGGTATATCAAGGCCAAAGACAATTATTGTGCAAAAATCTGTCATGGTCCTAAGTTGTGTATTCATCTAACCCAGGTGTTAATCTTTTATGGTGACTCATAACAGCAGTTTTTTAATTTTTTCCAATGGCAATTCCAGACTTGTTTTAACTACTGATACATTGATATCTCTCATGCTAGAAGAAAATCCAGCAATGAAGCAGGTATCTGGAACTGAAGGACTCAAAAACAAGATAAAACTGTCTTAATTTCTTGAAGACAGTGATTATTCAGTTAACCTCAGTAACAGACTATTCTGACAGAATCACAGAATATACTGAGTTGGAAGGGACTCACAAGGATCATAGAAGTCCAGCTCCTGGCCCTGCACAGACACCCCAAGAGTCACACTATGTGACTGAGAGCATTGCCCAAAAGCTTCTTGAACTCTGTCAGGCTTGGTGCTGTGACCACTTCTCTGGGGAGCCTGTTCCAGTGCTCAACCACCCTCCAGGTGAACAACTTTTTCTACTGTTTCTACAACAACCCAACCTAAACTCCCCCTGACACAGCTTCAGGCCATTCCCTCATGTTTTGTCACTAGTCATCACAGAGATCAGTGTCTGCCTCTTTTTGAATGTACCAGCTATGTGTGTATATTTGACTTCTTTGTTATCACCAAAAACACTGTCACTTGGATTCACTAGTGATATGTGAAATCTGGAGAACTAGCATCTCCTTTTGGACATAAATATTTCTTCCTGTTTTATTATGCATTATATTCTATAACTTCGTATAGGACTGACTCTCAGTGACTTTGGAATGCTGTCTTTTTGTACCTGAAATAGATTATACAGTGGGGAACAGAAGGAAAACGTTTGGCATTGAAACTCTGTGCAAAGGGTTTTCATAACATACTATTGTAAGCATCACTTTTGTGGCACTGAAAACTCTCTAAATATCTAGGATCCTTTTAGGAGTTCTGGTTGATACCAAGGTGTATAGCCAAACTTTGGTTTTGCTCTGCATTCAACTTAGGGAGGAATGAGAATTTCCTAGTGTATTATACTGCAAGTAAGTTGCTTAGGATGACTGTGCTGTACAAGAAATGTTGTAGTGTCAAACACACTGCCAAGTCTCAGACATTATCTCTGAGGATCTTCATAGCATTCAAACATAAATGTTAAGTCAAAATCAGTTATTTGGCTGTTTTTCTTCCATCAATACCAAGGAGTTCCTTGAAAAGGATGGAAGAGCTCTTATTAGCTCTCTGAGTGGACTCTTGAGGAAATACAAATCAGTCAGCCAGGCTTCCCTCTGTGCTAAGCCAGCATGTGCCAGTCTTTTTCCAGTGACAAAGAGGTAATGCATGAGGAATCAGGAAAGTTGTGTCTCTAGAAAATATTTTAAATTCTTTGTCTGTGTATACTGTATGTTTAAATTCTGTACACACATATATAAAAAGAGGTATATTTGTGCACACATATATAAAAAGAAGTATAAAATATATATGTAGAAAGGTTTATATTATGAAATTAGAACTGTGGTTTCTCCTGCAAAGAATGCCAGTAGAAAACATTTTTGTCCCAAGCACTGTGTGCATTGATACAACTTCTGACACAACAGAGGCCTAATTCTGCCTATCATCCACATTAACATAAAATTAGTAGTTATAAATCAAGAAAAATATAATTAATTTATGTATACAGATGCAATAGTTTCTCTAACAAGCACAATGTTTTCTAGTTCTTTTGCTTCTAAGTACTAAGTTCACTTTGGTTTGTAGGACATGAATCTTGGTTTAATTGGTAACTTTGTAATCTCTGATGTTCAGAAATCTGGAACCATCCCCAACAGGCATCAGGGAAAAAAACCTCGTAATTAATGTTTAACTCCAGACACTGGAGTTTTTCATCCAGTTTTGCCGCCCCTTTATCAAGTTATCTTGCATCTATTTTCAGACGCTGAGCAAATGCTAAGTAGGTTATTCAGTTTGTAAACACAGATAATTATACATTGAGATATTTTTCTTGAGTTGTTACATGCCTGAGCCATTTTTTATGCTGGGTAATGAATGCATCTGTTTTTCCTGAGATTAGGCTGTTTCATCTATATCTGAACTGATTGTTATGTTTTTCCCTGCTGAAAAAAAAATCATATTTGAAAAAAATTTCTCACAAATTTCTGTGCTTAAACAGTGCAAAACTGGAAAACATCTAAACCACTGCTACTATTTGAATTACTTTAAATGTTTCAGGATTACTCTTTTAAGTGGCCATATGAGACTTGACTATGTCCAGCTGTAAGAAGGGTTTGCTTACATAAATAAAAATCTACAGAATATCTGCTAGCTAAAGCTAGCTGTAAATTCTGTGGAAGATTCTCCAATGCTAACCTTTACTTCAGATCTAAATCATTATAGGTAATTAGATTAGATTTTCAAAATCTGAGAACTCTTCAGCACTTTGTGATTTTCTTGCCAAGGGAAGTATGTTTTAGGCTTAGCCAAGTTATTTGAAAGGTGCACCACTTATTTGTAGCATGGAAAGTGTCAAAAGCCTTCCAACCAGATATTTACTCCTTAATGGGTGTGCTAGTAGATTAACTATGCTTTCTGTAAGGATCTTGAGTGCATCACAAGCTGAAAACACCAGTCTCTTTCTTCCAAAGTCCAAGAACTTAAATCCTTGTTGTTTCCAACTTGGAAAATATAAATATAATGAAAATGAGAAACTAACTGTATTGACTAGATGGGATTATTTAGGGTATTGAAATAATGTGTCATTTTTATTCTCATCTTAGTTTTGGCAGGGAGTTCTTCAAAGAGGTGTTTAAAATATACATGTTCATGAAGTTGTGGTACCACAGATTTTAGAAGAAAAGTGACAAATGACAAAGGTACAGATGTTTGCATAGTTGTTTTCAGGGTGGTTTTGTATTTTGCTGCTATTTCAGAGTTTGTTTGGGAACGACCAAGGAAAAAACATGTTGACATTGCTGTCTGGCACAAAGAAGAAGTTGGGATTGCTCAAACAGTGCCCTTTGTAGACAGTCAAGTACTGACAGAGTGAGATAATGAGAATACCTCAACAGGCCTATCTTTGCAATTATAGCGACCTTCTGTTCCACAAATTAACTTACTTTCCCTACTTCCTCCTCCTTTCCCTCACCTTGTTTGTTTGTTAGTTTTAAAATTAACCTAGGCCAAAACAAGTTGAATTAGAAGTCAAGAGACTTCTAATAAAATTCTCCTAATGGTTAAATGTTTCCTTCTGTAGTGATGATTTAAGATGAGGCTTTTATCAATTTTTTTTTCACTGCCAAATCAAGTGGGATTCTAGCATGGTATATCAATTTTTTTTTCTAATCTAAATACATATTTATAGGCTCTATTTCCATAAAAAATTAGCTGACTTCTGATCAGTATACTATGCATTTTTATGTAAATTTTGCTGATAAACAATAATGTTTTATAAATAGTTTCCTTATGGCAATTCATTTGAGAGACCTTCAAAATCATTCAAGACCTTTATCTGAGCAGAAAAACATTAAGCTGAAGTATGTTTTATGTAAAATGATACAAGAAGCTTGAAAGTAGAGGGAAGGGTAAGAGATAAGACTAATTATCTGACATGAGCATGCTGTGAGCTACATGATGGTGAGTTTCAGGTCTCCCTCTAAGAGTCTGTAGGGATGAATACAATTTTACTGAAGTTCCTTCTGATCATTCTTCCAATGAAAATGCTGAAAAAAATTATACTTACATACATACAAGAAATTTGTAAATTTTTTAAGGTTATATTCTATTAGTTGGACCTGACAGCTCTTTTAACTTTAGTATTTCTGTTGCAAAATATGGAGTAATTGATAAAGCGAAAAAGAAATTTCTGTTAATACAAATTATAGAAAATAAAAGACTTTTGGTTCAAGCTTTCTGTGCAGTCAACACAATTTGTGAAACTGTGCTGAGGATCAGATTGGGTTTCCCTGTTTGATGAAATATAGAAACAATTTTAAAAGCTAGGCTGTGCATGCTACCTTTAATATTTAAAGCTACATTTCAGTTTGTTAGGAAACAAGTTACTGAAAAATTCTGATTCCCTTAGCTACTTTGAAGGTCTGGGGTTAGACCTCTAAGTCATAGTCATTGAGGAAATTAAAAAAAAATGTGAATTACTTGTAATAGCTATCTCTCTACTTTCCAAACTTAGTGATGGAGAACTTAGCAGAGGTGATACAGCAGAGGCAAATTTTAGTTGGTAACTGAGAGGAAGCATTTTAGAAGACAGTCTTGCATACCATCCTACTTATGCAAAATGTGTTAAATAAATTTTAGTTGTAGGGCATAGTTCATTTTCCCCACAACCAAATTAATATTAAGGAGAAACATTAATTAGACTTGGAAGTTAGAACTATTGCATCACCAACTTAAGTTTTCATGATCCGTCTCTAAGATGACCTTTCACAGTGCTGCCTGTAACTCCTCAACACAGATGTTACCTCATGAAGGAACACCTTTAATTGCCTCTTCCCTAGCGTTATTCCCTGGCCTTTCAACACACAGCTCCTCCTGTGCCGTAGAAATACTGGTTATGATGCTGCCTCCCAGCCTTGGGAACCAGTGTGACCAAGTCCCTGACAACAGACAGGATCTCTGATTTAGCCAAACCGGTTCTCATTATTTCCACTCTGTGGGAGGGAAATTGTCAAATGTATAATGGATCCACTACTTTGTTATATTCTGTCATTTCAGAGGGGTAGAAGGGACCTCAAAAATGTTTTTGGATATGCTGGTGAGCATACCTCTTTCAAATAGTATCTGGAATTATTGAGACTGTAACTGTGTAAAAAATAGGGAGGGAGGGAGGGAGTGAATGAGTGAAGGAGAAGGTTCCTCCATAAAATTGTGTACATCTAAATTTAAAACAATCCTGAATGAGTCTGATGCAGTTGCAAAATGAACGATCCTAAAGGTAAGCTGAGCAGAAGAAAAAAGGGGTTTAGATTCATTTTACATAGAAACTACAGGCTTATTGTACATTCAGTGTTCTTTTCTGACACAAAATTACAACTGCAGTCCATTAATGATTTGACTGGTTTCTAAATTCATTGTGGCCATTTACTCACTTACTTGATCCAGTATAGCAACCTTCTGTTTTTAGGAGTGATTTGGTTAAAATATACAATTAAATTATAGCTAATTTAATGAATTAAACCTGACTGTGATCACATATGGTAAACATATTTTTAACTATGCTCTTCCTATAATAGTTGATACTTACCTGACATCCACATCAATTTTTTTCCAGTTATTGAAGAATTATCAGAAGTGGAGAATTGAATGCCCAGAAATAAGTGCAGATTTACAACCATCTTCTGTTCTTGGTCTTTTGCAAGCTGGCTATCATGGAGTCCTGAGGTCAAGAGACCCACATGGAAGCAAAGTTCTAATATACAGAATTGGTGAGTGACAGAATTGCTTGGAACAGTTTCACACGTGATTCTGACACTGAAGTTTTTGTGGTTTTTTATTTGCTTAGTTTTGTTGTTTATTTTTTAATTATCAGCATGTCAGCAGCAAACCAAAAATATTTTATGGGTACAACTGCAGGGGTATGCAAAACTAGATCATAATATCATAATATCTTAACTAGAAAGGTAACATATTTATGTTCCTTGCTAGAAATGCATTTACATGAATATAAAGGTGAACTTACTGAGCTATAACAGTTAAATCATTTTACTTATATATTGGTATGGCTAAAGCTGTACAATCCCTTATGAAGAACCTAATTTTCTTTCTAGTGAAATTCTTGTTGCGTCAAAAGAATCTTGAAGGTTAAAACTTGTAAGATTATGTGGTTTTTTGGCTCTGAGCGTCCCAAAAATCATTTGACTTCATGTAAATTTTCAAAGCCATGGGCTAAGACTGTGGTACTGATGCAGATGCAATACAGAGTGGGGAGAACACAAAGGTGTACACCTAGTCATGTATCAGCACTCAGTTTAGGCTTGGATGAGCAGTTCACCAGGTTTTCACTGTTTACTTGTAGCCAAAGAGTCGTAGTTAACAACACTTGGAAAATGCTTGATTCACCATCTCCCGAAAATATTTTCCAAGTGTACGTAATTAAATGAATACCATATCTCTTTATGCATGTTTTGGACAGAGGCTTTATTTTTGCCAACTTTCAAAGAATTGTCGTCTTATCAGCCGGTCTAGTAGATAGTTGTGCCCTCTAAAGCTTTCATCTAGGGTTAAGGCTCATCCCATGCAATTTTTCACTCAGGCTTCAGAAGAAAAATAAGTGAGATTCACTGAATCGTGCCAGAATTATGGTGGCGATAAACAATTATATTAATGGATTGGATTGATGATCTGCAGCTTCTGCTTAGCGTGACTATTACTGTTTTGTTACAGTCTACTGTGTACTGAGTCTATGGCCAAAGGTAGAACATGCTACGTTATGTAGTACTATCTACTAAAAGAGCATCAAAGATGAGTGAGAGCAGGCACACAAAGTAACTTATTTACTGGGAAAACAATTTATTTGAGGAACTTTGTTCTTGCTGGGTAATTCCTGTTCCTGAGAAGCACATTAGAAACCGTAGGAAGAAAAAGTGCAGGTGTATGGGGTTTTCTCATGGTAACACAGAGTAATCTATCTTCTCTTCAGGACAATGGGATCCCAGTTTATTTACAGCATATGATGTGTTTCGTGTAAGTCTCATCACATCTGAACTCATTGTAAAGGAGATCGAGACTCAGCGAAATGGAGTCAAGGCTATCTTTGACCTTCAAGGGTGGAGATTTGCTCATGCTTTTCAAATCAGTCCAGCAGTGGCCAAGAAAATTGCTGCTGTTCTCACAGTAAGTATGACATAATGCTTTATGCAGCTTCATTGCTATGACTTCCAATTTTTCATCTCTTCCAAGCTATCGTAAATTTTCCTTCTGGAGGCTTTCTCAGACTATGCAACTAAGAAGAACAAAATCCTAAATCCATTACAAGTTGTGCTTGATTTTACTTAAAGTTTATTCTTCTATAGCAGTAAATGCCCTCTAACTTCTTTTTCTGTTTTATAAGAACTCCACCAACCTGTTACAACACAAGAATTTCATGACTGGAGGAGCAGATGAAGCCCAGTTTTAGAAGGATCTCTGTTTGTTATCCTGTTTCATCTCTTCTCTTCCATTCTTTGGTGCATTATCTCAATATTTAAAGCATTTATTCCTAGCTCAGAGAATAGTAAAAATAGCATGCACTGTGAGCAATTAAGAGCAAGACACTCCTAACTTGTTACCAGTATGGATGATGCTTATATGATCTTCCATGTGCTAACAACAGAATGTATAATGTTTATGTTCTGCTTGCTTTCTTCCCCACAACATGAGTATTGTTTTGTGCAAATCACTGCCACCTCACTTCGTATTTTTCACAAAACTTCTCAGGATTTTACTGTCTTTAAGGCTTGTTCCTTTCTGCCAAATTCAGTTGAACCTTGCCACTGGATTTGAGAAAAAAAATTAAAGCAAAAAGGAACAGAGAATTGACAGGCAAGCTACAGTGTAGTCCTATCATCTTATTTTCCTTCAGAAGTTATGCTGAAAGTCAGTAATAATAAAATTGTTAGCCTGTGAGGTGGAAATGAGCCAGGGAGATAATCTCCTGCTCTGATTTGGTAAGGTTCATATTTGAGATTCAATCAAAGCTTAGTCATTGAATTAATATCATCAGAACTTCAGATGTTCTTCATTTCTGGTATCTACTGTAAAACTTTATTGAAACCATTAGGTATTCCCAAATTTGCACTTCTAGAATAAGAACTCTTGGTGTTATGCAGTCTTGGGCCAGATCTCATGAAAACAGGACTAGTGAGAGTGTTTCAGTTGATTTCTGAGGTAGTAAACAGATTGCTGGTAATTTTTTTAACCTTGAAATAGAGCAGAAAGGAAGCAGAATAGGATTTGCAAGTACACCTAAAGGTTTCAATCCATTATTTCAAAGCAGGAAATTCTTTGCCTATGATGTTTCCATCTTGACCTATTTCTGCTTTGTTCGATGTTCTTCACTTCTAAATGCTTATTCTAGCTATGGAAGAGGAAAATTAAGAATTGTGTGTTTCCAGTGCTCTTTTCTAAAAAGAGAAAGAATTCTAACTTTTTTTTTTTTAGTCTCCTGATTTCTTTTCCTCACTTTTAGCTGGGTTTGTAAATTTTATCCAGAGATTTTTAATGTTGTTCAGTATCATAGAACCATAGAATCGTAGGATATGTTAAGTTGGACTCATCAGAATCATCAAGACCAACTCCTGGCCCTAAGCAGGACACCCCAAGAGTCACACCATGTGGCTGAGAGCATTGTCCAAACACTTCTTGAACTCTTATCTTTGAGCTTGGAGCTGTGACCACTTCTCTGGGGACCCTGTTCCAGTCAGTGCCCAACCACCCTCTGGGGGAAGAACTTTTTCCTCATATCATAAGCTTTTTCCTCACCTCATAAGCTTCCTCTGACACAACTTCAGGCCATTTCCTTGGGTGCTGTCTCTGGTCAGGAGAGTGAAGAAATCTGCCCCTCTTCTTCCCCTCACAAGGAAATTGCAGACTGTGATGAGGTTTCTCCTCAGTCTCATCATCTCCAGGCCAAACAGACCAAGTGACCTCAGCCACTCCTCACACAACTTCCCCTGCAGACTCTTCACCATCCTCCTGGCCCTCATTTGAAGCTCTCTAATAGCTTAATGCCTTTTTTATATGATGGTGTCCAAAACTGCACACAGTATTCAAGGTGAGGCCACCCCAGTGCAGAGCAGAGCAGGACAATGCCCTCCTTTGCCGGCTGGAGATGCTGTGCCTGATGCACCCCAGGACATGCTTAATGCACTCCAGAATATGCTTATAAGTAAAAGTTAAGAAACCTTAGTTTTAACCCTGTATTTTACTCAATAAATGTGTCTTGCAAATTACTATCCTGTATCAAGAAACAGAAGTTAATAGAATGGAAGTTAATAAAAAGGAAGTATGTACTAAAGAATAGAAAGCATAGTAGTAATAATAAGTAACATTATCTTGAAATATCTGTGAGGAGATATGTTGGTGAGAAGTATCATTTTTATAAGCAGAAAACATCTGGTTCAGAGGTAGTATCTGGTGGGATATGAAGGGAAGCTGTACTTTCCCCATTGTGCAAAGCTTCTTTTGAGCACTGCCATATTTTCTTTTAAATTTCAAAGATCTGGAACTTTTAAATGAATGCAAGTAGAATCCAAGTTGTTTTATATTATAAAGGCTGCATAGCAGATATATTTTTAAATTTCATTTAAACAGTAATCTTATTGTAAAGCTGAACTTCTGGCTTGGCCAAATTCCTAGTAATTTCAAGGCTTATCTCTAAATTACGAATATAACTTATTTAAACTAAAGTTAGTGTGCTCAATAGTTTATATATATTTATGTATTACCCTTCAGGCTGTAAATTGCCAATAAAAGCACATAGCTAGATAGCTTTTTTGTAAATTAGTAGCAGAATCTTGTGAAAAATTGTACTTTAGAAGAAAGGTTGTGTACAAGGTTTGTGTACAGTACTTATGTGCAATTTGGTGATAGTTTTCTTTTTTTGTTTGTTTGCTTTTAATATTCAATCTCACCTCATACTGAGATGAAAAAGAAAAAGGTGAGATTTTTCCTTGTGATGGGAGGAACAGATATGATTTTTATAAATGTTGCTCTTAATTTACTGCTACAAGCCTACAAAATGCAGGAATTGGCAAGGTCAGAAGGAATACTTTAACCATGGACTAGACAGTTTTTACAGGCTCGTCTTTAGTAATAGGAGTGCTTCAATAATATTTTCTCTTTTTTATACTGTTTTTCATGTGTGCTGACAGGATTCCTTTCCACTGAAAGTTCGAGGTATCCACTTGATTAATGAGCCTTTATTCTTCCACCCAGTCTTCGCTCTAATTAAGCCTTTTCTCACTGAAAAAATAAAGCAACGGGTGAGTGCACACATATATTTCTTTCTGCCACAAAGCCCTTATATGACAATCTGCAGCACTTTCCTTAGGCTCTGTTACTCCTGAGTACTGATGAGCATAAATCATTTTTGTTTGTTCGTGTGTACAGGCCATACAGACCTCCAGAATCTAAAGCATTTGCAGTTATTAATAACATGAGAGTCACAAGTGGTGCTGTTATCACTGCTCTAAAGATAAAAAATACTGTGACACAAAGAGGTTAAATGATTTGCATGAGATCACATAATAATAATTCTGCAGAACTAGAAAGAAATAAGTCCTGGATTTCCCACTATTCTGCCTATAAATGATAGAGAAAAACAATCACTAAACAGTGAGTGTTTTATGGTCCAAGTTGTGCAGAATTAGTGGAAGACAACTGTTTAGCTGTGACAGACCTCCAGAGGCATTTATGTGTCAAAAATTGGTCAGACTTAATTTCTAAGTTTTTTCCCAAATAGCTCCTTAGTTGCTTTAAATAGTTTTGCAGTTACAGATCTGCAAATAGATTTGTGTTTGGATGCAAAGGCATGCCAAGGACTACCGTTTATTGCAGCATAGGAAAAATATTGGAATTTTCAGTTGGTACAAAAGTGAAGTGGTAAAAGCAGGACTAAGGTACAAAATAAGCAGCCCTGCCTATTGTTATTCCCATTCTGAAGCCTCCTTTTCTCAGCACATGGACCTTGGGCATTTGCAATAGCCACTGCATGCCAGGACAGTAGATCCTAGAAAAGTATCAGACTGGAAGTAATGAACAAGGCTTCAAAATAACTACAATAAAGCAAGGGGAGAAGAACCAAACCTACAGTATTGCGATGGTTAAAGTGGAGTAGTCCAGAATTTAATTCCAGTTGGAACTGAAAGATAAGAACTGATATATAGATTCTGTTGAGTATCTTCCTTGACACCTGTCTGAACCTACATGCATACTACATAATCTTGTTTTTAAATACATGTGCTAGGACCAGATAGTAATGGCCATGAGCCAGACATGGCTCTTTTCTTGGAAATGACTGAAGAGCAAGTACAAGATACATGACAAAACAAATCACCAGTCTTCTCATGGTTTAGCTCAGTTTAGCAGTTTGGATGTAGTGTGTACTCGCATCAGCGTTGCTAAACCAGTCTGGAACAAGTGTGTAGTTAGTTTTGGCTCCTGTGCTCATCCTGTGTCTTGTCAAGACACTAGGATACAAAACACAGCTACAGAAAATGCAGTTCTCAGATTGAAGCCCATCCTTCACCAGCCTTCAGATTCAGAGCAGGATGGAGTTTGAGCACCTAGGGGAAAATCACCAGGGTAATTCCTCTTTTTAAGGAACTCATTATGAACAAATACACTTAATTAAACCAAGCTGGTGGGTTCAGCTCTTGCACTGAGATGCTTTGCTGCCTGTTCTAACTCAATAGTCTAGCATTCATAACCAAGTAAATGCTTTTAATATTTTCGTTTAGGTGTACATGCATGGAAATAACTACTTGCAGAGTTTGACGGAACACTTCCCTGCCAGCATTCTCCCACAGGAATATGGGGGGGAGGAAGTCTCCATTGAAGAGCTGGCCAAGGAATGGACTGACTTCATAATGGCATCTTCAGATTATCTTCAGAGCATTTCTCTGGTTGCCTAGGAATAACCTTAATAGAGTATTTCATCAATTCCTGACCACTGGAATTAGAAATAAGTTTAATATGAAAACTTCCAGTGTGAATGAGTGTCTTTGCAGGGCACTCACTGAATGTTATATTGGCTGCACTTTTGTACTAACTGGAGTCTATCTCTTGTATGTCTGAAGAGATTAATGAATTTTACATATTTGTTGCACTGTTTGTTATTGAGTAACTTGTATGCCAGAAAGCTGAAGAGTGCATTGGATATCAGCTTGATACTGCTGCTGTTAAGTCTTTGGAGACAATTCATCTGTAATAATGCAGTCCAGAACCTTACACTTAACTCTTTTATCTTGTCTTGTCAAGGCAATAGGATACAAAACACAGAACAGACTGTGAATAGGGTAGTTTGTTGCAAATATAAGACTACAGAGCTAATTAATTTACAAGGAGTGAAAAGGCTGCTTTTTGGATTGATTCTCAGGGAAAAATGCTGCTTTGTTAGTTTGTATCAAATTGAAAATTAGTCAGCAATAGTGAGACATTTGGGTTATTCTTTGTGCTGCTTGTGCAGCTTCCCTTTTTGTGCTAATTAACAGTAACCTTCAAGTTTTATAGAGAAAACACCACCTACGTATTCTTCAAAGGACAGTGTGAATCAGGAGGAGGAACTGGTAAAAGAGTCAAAACAACCCTGAAAATTCTTATTTTCTTTCTTCAAAGTGATACTGTCTATGGACAACTATAAGCAACTCAGATTATTATCCTTTAATCCCTAGTGTAGAGGACTAAAGAGGTCAAAAGTTTTCGGCTGTTTGCATTATCTGTTTGTTTCAGGGGGTAAAGTAGGTTAAGCTTTGCAGATCTGAACTTTAGAAATATCTGTTGTATGTTTTAAGGCTGCTTTGAGGTCACTTTGGACCTCAGCATAGGAGATGCTTGGTATCATCATTTTATTTTCAGTACAGTAATTGACAGCTTACCAGTCTATTTGCTGCTGGGCACTAAAAGAAATGATTTTTAATTTCCAGTGAGACTACGTCTTCATTTCTGTAGGGGTAAGGTAATAAAAAAAGTCTCCATACTTACTGGAAACAGGGTTTTGTTTTGTTTTGAAGGGGCATTGTTGACATATGAATACTGCATGTGTGAAAGCTATCACTCACACTACATAGCAGTATCATGCTGCAATCCCCTGTATTTAGTAGTCTCAACCATTATTTTACTTTTCTCTCAGCTTTCTCCTGAAATCTCTGTTAGTACACCAGCTGCTAGAGTTCATTTACCCAGTTCTTAACTCTGTTTTGTTTTTGCATAAGCATTATATATTTAATCATTCCATATTAATTTTCCTATAAATAAATCCACAAAAAATGCTTTTATCTCAGGTAGCTAGAAATTATAACTTCAGTTATTTTGTAATCTTTAGGACATTGGGATGGTATATAGGCATAGGGGGCAGAAATGAAACTATCTTATTAGAAATGTCTTACTTTAGATTATGATTAGTAAGGCATTATTGTAAGAGTCATTGGAAACTATTCTTTTTAGCAAGAGGAACATCTGTGAAAGACCCATGAGAGTACTTGTTGGTTGTAGTTTCTTCTACTGTGGTAAGATCAATGCCAGAAATTCTTTCAAAATTGACAACTTTTTTTCTTTTCTTTCAATTTCCAAATTTCCTCAAGTGCCTTTTTCATTTTTCTCTTTCAAAATATTTTTGATATGGGGCCTAAAATGAAAGAAAACTTTTCAGATGTATGATTCTATGAAAATGTATTTCACATATATTTCTTTTTCTCAGATTGAACTATTTTGTGATACAAAAGCTCCTTAAGTAGAGGAGTTCAATGAACTGCAAATTCTTCTTTATAAGAAAATAGACTTAAGTAGTCAGGTATCTGGCAATTGCTCAAGTGTGTAACTCAAGTTCCAAGTAATTTACCAGCTGGAGAACTGAAGCTATTGTCTTAATATTACCTTCAATTTTAATCTGTGAATGTAAACTGCACAAAGGAATGAACCATGTTTCAGTGAACAAGAAAATTTAAACTTTTCCTGTGAAACTAATCTCTGATTGCTACTGGTTTATGTAGTAGAAACCTCATTTGCTTGCATATGTGTATGCATATTTAGTTGGGGCTTTTTAATCTTTATTTAGACTTCACCAGCTCTATGAATATAAAGTCCTAAATGTCCTCAAAAATACCCTGATCCTGTTATTAAGTGGTAGCGTGTTTGCATAACTCAACAGTTAGAGCACTGAGTGCAGTTATTTTTTCCTGAACTGTTAATTATTTTTTAATGTTTACATATTATATAGGAGGTGGGAACTCTTAATTGCCATTGCTGCTCATAATAAGGACACAAGATAATTGGAACATTTACATAATTAATAGTGGAGATATTGGTATGATGCGTGGTGGTGTTGCAGCTTTGAGCAGCAGCCAACAAAAGTAAGATCCATAAGTGCATTATTCTTTATAAACATTGGGAGTGCCTCTAAAAAAAATAAAGTTTCTGTTCAATGGTGCAAATATAATGTACTACTGACTGTAAGCACTATGTAATGCAATTTTTTTAAAGATTCCTCTCTTTTTTAATGTACTAGCACATTTTAATTAATAAAACCTTTCTGGTTGAACCAGCCTCGTCTGTCACTGACACAAGTGATGCCTTAAGTTTTAGCTTTCATGTTTTTCAGATTCTGTCCTGCCTAGAGGTGTAGCTCTGAGCTTCATATTAAATATTAGTAAACTCTCTTCACAGAGTAGGTAGACAAAACAAATCTTTGCCCAGATGGAGACCAAGGACAATGGTTACAAGTTTTCGGGCCCAAAAGCATAAACAACGGTGGACTGAAGAGAGAAAACAAGAAGAATGGGAATTCGTAACCTGAAGCTGTAATTGAACACTTAAACCCCAATATGCAAATAGACCAAAACTTATAAAAATGTGAAACCTTGTGAGTGGTCATCCATTTTATAACCATTCTGGGTCCACCTTGGGTGTAGCCCTGGCCAGACTCTTGTACTGCCCAAGGTGTATCCTTTAAGGCCTTTTCATAAATATCTACTTTATTCTCTTAGCTCTGTCCAGTCTGTGTTCCAGGTCAGCCTTCCCAAGGCAACACAAGCGCCGCTTTCCCCGACGAAGAGGAGGCCGCGGGTGGCACACCGCGGGCTGTGTCCGGCGAGGCTCAACGCGTGGGCGGGGCAGTGAGCCGGGACTACATTTCCCAGCGACCCGTGCTGCGGGCGGCCCGGCAGCTGCGTGTGCAGAGGCGGGCGCCCAGCCCAGCCGGCAGCCGTGCCCGCAGGCGAGCTGAGCTGTGCCGAGCTGCGCCGGGAGTCGTTCCCAGAGCCATTGGTTGTGGCCATGGGGCGCCTGTCAGGGCTCGGTCCCGTCGCGGCCGCCGCGCTCGTCCTGGTGCTGCTGCGCTGCGGCTCCGCCGCCTCCCTGGCGCGGCGCGACCTCGCGGCGGGGCGCAATGACAGACCCATCATCGGTAAGGGGCCGCGGGGCCGCCGCGCACCCTGCCTCGGCCGTGCCGGGCGAGGGAAACGTCTGCCGGAGCGCAGGTTTGGCTAGGTTTGGGTTTGCTGTTACCAACAGCGTGACGCTGTACATGCTTTCTCTAAAAATCAAGCTTACTTGAGAGAAGGTGCGGTGCTGAGTTGTCATAGCTGGGAAGCTGAGGCTTAGTCAGGTAACCTTAGTCAGGTAATGTGTGTTTATGTGGTACCTTGTGACGGGGCGCCGTAATTGATGCCCCGTTGTCTCGGTGTCTGCAGTTCGTCTGGGCATTAAATGTATCGCTGCAAGCTGGCATGTCGGAAATGGGAGATTAATTAATTTATAATTAGGAGCACGAGTCTTAGGAGGAACGGGTGAGGAACCTGGGGTGGTTTGGGCAGGAGGAAGGGCTCAGGGGTGACCTTATCGTGCTTCACAATTGCCTGAAAGGAGGTTTTAGCAGGTGGGAGTCGGTCTCTTCTCAGCAGCTAGCAATAGGACAAGAAGACAGAGTCTTAAGCTGCCTAGGGATGATTTAGGTTAGACATTAGGAAGAATTTCCTCACAGAAGGGACAATTAGATACTGTAATGGACTGCCCAGGGAGGTGGTGGAGTCACCCTCCTTGAAGGTGTTTAAGGAAAGGCTGGACAGGGCACTTGTTTAATGGTCTAGTTGACATGGTGGTGTTCATTTGTAGGTTGGATTTGATCTCAGAGGGCTTTTCCAACTAAATGAATTCAGTGGTTTTGTGACTTTTCTTTCACTGTGTAGCATTTGCCATGTGTATGGTGCTGATTTTCTTCCTTGGCCCTGTCAGGGATATTGTCCCAGGAATGTCACTTTGATGAGTACCAGCAATTTGGAAGATCTTATATTGCAGCTTCATATGTGAAATTTGTGGAATCTGCCGGTGCTCGAGCTGTGCCAATAAGGTACATTTTTTTTTATCCTTAAGAGTGGGTAATAATTGCATTATGAAAGGCATGTATCATTTTAGAGGCACAGAAGATAGTTCTGCTGCTTTTCTGAGTGTTTATTGCTCCTCAAAGATCATTTGAAGATGCCACAATTCTCAGAGAGTTTCAGAAATCAGAATAAAAACAGAGTGGGACATGTGCTTTTTAATACTTCTACTTACATTACTAATCTTTCTTTGAAAAGTTGCAATTTTTTATTTACCAGTAGAATTACCTGCTGTAGTTTGCATGCATGGTTTTTGAATTTAGCTATATTCAGTGTACAGCCCCACAAACACACATAGATACCTAGATATACATCTTTTTTCACATTTTGTAGCCCTGGAATTCAGGGAATCAAGGAAGGCTATCATTACTCCTTTCAGAAAACAAAGTCCAGTTCTGTTCAAACTATAGGTCACTGTCTTGTTGTATTTTGGTTGTTTGGTAAAAAGTAGCAGAGTAAGTACAGCTGACAGTACTTCATACCAACACTTAGCCATAAAATATTAAGTGCACTGAAACCTGATGATAAAATTATAAATTTCACTTTAAAGCAATACTAGTACAGCTGCTGAAAAATAAAATAGGATGTATCCACACAGTTTAATGAGAGCACCACTTAAGTGTCCAAATTAGAAGCCAGCATTCCTCACATAGCTACTGTAGCTTTCAGGATGTTTGAAGATCAGAAGCTTCACCGATGAATGGATGCTTCTAATTCTGGCAATTAAGTTACTTGCAGCAAAGCTGAACACTTTCACTTACACCCAGCATATCAGTTCTGCAGAAGTGTGGCCATCTGTGCTGGTTTTGGCTGGAGCAGAGTTACTTTTCTTCACAGTAGCTGGTGTGTGGGTGTGTTTGGATTTGTGCTTGGGCACAGGGTTGATGATATAGAGATGTTTTTGTTATTGCTGAGCAGGGCTTACAACAGAGGCAAGGCCTTTTCTGCTTTTCCTGCTGCCACGCTGGCAAGGAGGCTGGGGGTGCATGGGTGTGACCCACTGTTTGCAGCTCTGCCCTTCTTGGAGTCAGTTGGAAACCGGAGTTGCCAGTCTGCAGGAAGTGATAACCATGCCATTCATGTAAATAGTAAATTTTTCAAGTGGCTTGCAAAAGGGTCTCAGGGCACCTCATTAGGGATTCTACCTGATAGGGCCCTATCTTCAGTCGTGTGGATTGAGCTGTTTCAAGTGAAATGCTTCATTTGATTTGTGTCCATTTTACTCTGTTTAAAGCATGCCTTCTGCATATTTTCTGTGTCAGACATTTCTGTTCAATAGAGATTATATTTTCGTGGTCAAATAGATGTACATCATATGTATTCTATAATTATTTTTTGGTGTTTCAGATTAAATCTTACAGATGAAGAATATGATAGAATATTCCACTCTATTAATGGGTAAGTCTGGAGCACTGATTTTCTGTTGAAAGGCATGATGGTTCTGGTTTTGAGCTCTGCTATGTTCTCAAGAACATTGTCTTCCTACTCTTGAGAGGTTGTGCTGGGCACTGCAGACATGAGAATATATTCTAAGACACAGAATTATTTTATCCAGTATTGGTGTGCTGCCTTTCCTTCCTTGAAGAGCATGTCAGATAATCTGCAACAATGCCGAGGCTTATCTTGGCATTCCCTTGTGTTTGTCTGCAGACAGGGAGAAGTGGCATTGTAGTTATGAGCAATTTTGCAAGTGAGATACTTGACTTCCTCTTTGTTAATTTTTTTGTCTTCCTCATTTGAGCTGTCACCTTCATTTTGATGTTTAATAGCACTTGCTGAATATTTCACGCCTGTTTCTACCCTTTCTTCCCTCTTTCAGTCCTTTTCATATCTTATCTGTTATAAAAGTTTCTGATTTCCAGTCTCTTCTACACTTTTCTCTATGTGTGCCCTCTCTCTCTTGCTACTTGAATGGTCTGTCTTACCTGTTGTGATTCTGTGTCTTAGGTCTTTGTTAGAAAAGCTTCCTGGTTTTCAGGGGATCTGTGGCAACTGGCCACCCTTCTGTTCTTCCTTTTCAAATGCTGGATAATGTGATCTTGCCTAACAGATTTTATTGTGGACTAAACAAAGCAAAACCTTTTATGTTTTTTTAGCCTTGTGCTGAAAGTGCACTTCAGAAGAGTAAAATCAGCTGATGGTACACTTCACAGCCATGGTGGTGTGTGAGGCCAGAGCATGTGATTGGGCTACTTGTGGTCATGAGATGAGCATCTTAAACCATTAATACATTTGTTAAGCTTATGCATGTAACTAGAATGTTAATCATTAGACCTTGCAGATTTAGTCCTTTGGCTGTCTGGGGCGTGCATTGTCCTCCTACATCAACATGCCCTGAACACTAAGATGTGGATCTTTGCACTCTTGTGCTATAAGTGAATGTAAGACAGTGATGCTTTTCTTTGCTGTGTGCTCTTGGGGTCAAAATGAATAATTTCCTCCCTTTCTCATGGTGCCAGCTTCACTTTGGTTGCCAAAAGGGCTTTCCACCAATGTGGTCTCTCATTGTTTCTACCTCACCACCTACATCTTTGCAGAAGAAAGTGTTTGGCAGGTAGATCCACTTTTTGTCCTTCTGTCCTTGCACTCAGAGGTCAGTTGAGTTTGTGTTATGTAGGTGAGGGAGGATGGTCTATATTTGCTTCTGTGGCCTTCTATTGTCACCCGTTGGTTTCCACAATAAAACTGTGTGTAAATAACAAAAAGGAGCTCTGGAGGGAATGACTTTCATTCTGTGGAAATTAAGAATAAGGAGGAGATAACATTGATTTTTCATATTGTTCTTTGAACTTGGAAATTACTTACTATTAAATGCTACCTTCTTAAAATCATGAAATTTACTATAGTGAAGACATAATTTTGTGAATGTACTCCTGAGGTAGCCATTGAAATGCCCAGTGGAAATCATCAGCTCTAACCAGGCAGTGATGCTGGAATACACGTGGTTGCATTTCAATCTGCTTATGACAATGTCAAGCCATTATCATTACTACTTAATGGGTTATTTCCTTTTTGCATTAGCAAAAATGACAATCAGCTTTCCTAATTAGTATAGTCCAGGTTTTGGTTTGAATAGGTGAATTTTCCACCATTTCCAGGTAAAGATCGCCTTATTTGCCTAATTAGATCTCTGAAAAAACCTATAATCTGGCCTGTTTTGAAAATACCTTCAGCTGTATTAATTTTCAATGTTGACACTGGGAAGTAAAGTTTTTTGTATTTTTGTGAATACTACTTTTCACCAAATACTTGATGGCTTTTACATGAGCCTGTGCATTATTCACTTTAAAAAAAACCTGGTCACAAGGGTTCAAATGCACATTTGTTCTGCATGTGCTTGGGATCGTTTGAGGTGTTATTTGTTTCTAACTGCTTGTTAGCATCTCACTGATGTAGATTGCCATTTTCAGAGCACATAAATTTAGAGGAAATCCTACACCCCTTTCAGTAAAAAAACAAGTAATGGATGTGACTAGAGTAAATCCACTTGAGGTTCTGCAGCACGGGGTTATAAGGAATGCTCACACATCCAGTTTTGTTGGTTCTGCAGGCACTGTTCCAGTTACAGCCAGAAGAGGCTTCCTTTTTTTCATGTTACTGTTTCTGATGGTACATGAATATTTTCCCTGTCACCATGTGTCCATGTGAATTCTCTGCTACACTGTGATGAATCTTTTTCTTCTGTGGTGTTTTTTTTAGGGTTTGGGGAGCCACACAGGGAATTGCTGTTCCTGATTATATTTTGTGGTGGGAAAAGCTTGTGCACTATTTCTATGGAATTGTCCCTGAGATTGTCTTCCTTAGCTCTGTGGGATCCTGTGTGACCAAAGGTTATGGTCAAGTGTACTTTTCTTCCTTTTTGATAGGAACTTTTTCATCTTTGTTGTCTCCAATAAGAATGTCATTATGCCAGGGCCACAATTCTATTTTTCTGAAACTGAACAGAATGAATTGAGATTTGGGCTGGAACTTTAAAGTGGTACTGAGAGCCAGTTGAGTCAGGATAGGAAATGGCAGTCATGGCTTGCAACCCTTTTGCATACCAGCTGAAATCTGTGTGTTTTATGTATTTTCTGTTTACTTTCTTCTTCCATATGTTGCATTAGGATTGATCTATACTTTGTGATAGAGTAACCATTCTTCAGTAGGAAAACACTAAGAACACTCTAATTAAGTTAAAGACTGAAACACCTAAACTTAGCTGTCTGCTTGTGCACTAGCTGTCCAAACTTACATAATTAATGGAATGCTAGCCAGTGCAGTCAGTGGAGCTGACAGGGCTGTTCAACCTACCCACCACTCAGGTGTCTGCTCTGGAAAACCTATTTGAATCTCCAGTGACTCTCCTGACTAGATCCCTGCTGTCCGTAATGTGAGCATAGTTTCCTGTCTGTAGATTTCTGAAACCTAGACCTAAATCGTACTATCAGACACTTCTCTGTGTACATTGTCCAAGTTTTGGGTTGCTAATCATGTTCTTGGATGTTGCCTTTCAGAGTACTTCTTCCAGGAGGTGGTGTGGATCTTAGGACTTCAGAGTATTCAAGGGTTGCTAAAATATTTTACCACAAGGCCTTAGAGGTAATTACTAACTAGTAGTTGGTTCTTATTATCACTGTTCTGAGATCAAAATGACAGGTTCATATTTTTCATAGTTCTGCACTGTCATTCAGTGGGTTAACTGAAAAATAGGTAGCTTGTGTTCTTAGCTTCTGCATAAAACTGCATTAATAACCTAAGATTCAGACTTGTGACACCCATTCCTGTTATATGTTGTGTTATAGTCTTAAACTCCAAAGTTCATCAGATGAGAATGGTATTGTTTTTTCATTGTACCTGAGGCTTTTTGGCTCTGTGTGAACTTGGCAATGAGGAATTGCTCTTCGCCTTTGCTGCTGACTTTCCAACAGCAGGCAAGAAAAGTGCAGGCAGTGGCATTCATAGGACCAGTCAGCTGCTGCAATTCAGTAGTTGAGCTCCCTTTACACTTCAGTCCCTGTGGCACCAATGTTTTTATTCTTTTTTCTGTCTTCATTTGTGGTGAGTCTTGCAAAGACTGTCTCACTTTTATGTGGGACAATTTCATTTGTCTCTCTGGAAGTGCTCACTGTGTGAACTGCAGCCTGTGCCTTGGTATTCAGCACTGGGACAAGGCTTTCTTGTGGTTTGTGGTACAATTTTGAAATTATGTTGACATTTTACAATGTTGAACTGAATTTCCTGTGTCACTTTATGATCAGAGAGGCAGGTATATTAGCTGATATGTGTACTACCAGTGACTGAAAGGCAGAAAATAATGTTCAAATCATCCTAGGTAGTAACCCTTCCTAACAAAGGAGGGTTTTTTCCTTTGCTGTTTGTGATAATTTTGTGTTTTGATTTTCATCTTTCAAATCTTAATTAGTGCTATAAAATATTGCTAGTTTTAGTTATGTAAGGTAAGCTACAATAGTCAAGAGTATCTTTACAAGTACAGAGTGACTGAATTTTATCTTTTTCTAACACGAGGGGACCTTTTCATTCGCAAATGTTCACAGTGAGAAATTACTTTGATCTGGCTCTGCTTTAACAGGAATACAGGATGTGAAATGCTAATCCCCATTCAAGTCAGTAGAATTTTACTAGTTAGGCAAAAATCTAAATTAAATACTGTTTTCCAGCTCTTAAATTAGTTTTTAAAATGTGATGTCTTGGGTGTTGTTTAATGCATGCTTAGCCTCCAGGCTCTAGTTTATTTTAAAAAAGGGAGGTTACAAAATCTTTGTTTCAGTTGTGATTGGTTTTAAACTGTAGTTTATTTTTTGCCTTCAGTAGTTTTAGAACTCACTTGCAACTCTACTGTCTGTCTTTCATGTAAGTTCTGTGCCTCATTATATATTATGGGTGGTCATGAAGATTGCAGCCCTATCAGCCTTCTTTCTGTACATCTCCCTTGTTTTGCTGTGAGAAGTAGCTTTGTGGACTTTTATTACTATACTATTAGTAATGCAGTAGGGGAACATTATTGTTCTGAGCCTGTCATTTTAGCTTTCCCAAAAATGGCTTTGATCAGCAGCTCCTTGGAAGTGGTGTGTGTGTTGTGGTATGCATAACTTAGAAATGTTTAGAAACAAGTTAAGAAAAACTAGTCAGATTTCACAAAAACAGTAGTTCTGAAACATCCCAGTCTCCAACATATGCTTACTATCAGGTGTAAACCGTTTAAAAATGCAGATTTCCACTGCATGTATGCATCATGCTTAGTTAGGTCATAAGAAATCAGTTGTGTTCTTAGTTTTTTGCTTTCTTTTTCTCCTTTTTGCTTTTTTTCATATTGTTTTCACACTGACCTGCCAATTTTTATTCTTTTGAAAATGATTATCACTTTTTAATGTTGCTTAAAGGTACATTTTGTCTTTCTGGAGCACGGTCTAAATGTGCTAGTTAAACAATCAGTAAAGTGTGTCATGTAAGACCATAGCTATGCCAGTAGTAGGGTTCATGTTTTCTTAATACACTTGGGTGGGCACAGACATTGCAAAGGTCCCTTGCTAAGTGATCATAGCGTGCTTCGTAGGAAAGTGTGAATTGTAGTGAGTATGCTTTGCCTCAGAATGGTGACAGACTCTTCTGTGTCCCTTCTAATGATTGCTTTTTTTAGAGAAGTGTTGCCCTTTCGTGGTTTCGGTTTAGGATGCTCTCAACATTACTTGTAGAACAAAACAGTCAAATCAGTATCTACATTAGGCTCCGTTTGCTGCTTCAGAACACATATATATCCTTTAGCCTTCGTATTTTAGGGGAGGCTCTAAGGGAATCTGTGCTTATTTCAATTGCAGTTGAACTGTTACAGTTCCTGTGGTAGCAATTCATATTACTGTAGTAGTTATACTTCTCACCTACGCAAAAGAAAGTAAAAAGAGTAGGAAGTTCTTGTCAGTCTCTTTTCTGTACATTTTCATTACTGCTTCCTTATGTTTTTGCTTTTGTTTTGTAGGCTAATGATAAAGGAGATTATTTCCCAATATGGGGAACATGTCTTGGACACGAAGAGCTTACCTATCTCACAAGTGGTGAAATTTTACTTGTTAATACCAAGACAAATGGTTTTTCACTCCCTCTGAACTTTACCTCAGGTGAAGGTTGTCATTACGTCTCATGTCTGAGTTTTGCTAGGAGGTGGTGTGTTTCATTTGTGATAAATATTATAGAGTGAATGTTTGTGAGGATCCTGGTGATTAAATTCTGTTAAATTCTTTGTTATTAAGTTGCATTGACTGTTTTTGTAAAGTCAGTGCAGCTGTCACTTCTTAAGCAGAGAAGTGAGCACAAGCCATTTGAAACCAACAGCAGTCAGCAAATACCAAAGTTGTGGCTCTTTGAGTCATTTGAAAATTTGCACCTACAAAATAATGTCTGCTTTTTGTTACCAAGTTGAACAAAATTCACAGGTTCAGAACCTCTTAAGCTTGGAAAGCAGGTGATTTGAAATTTTTCAAATCACATCTTTCCTCATAATAAATAGTAGCATTACTGTCCAATTTGAACAGTGTCGAAATCACAGAGATCCCTTGAGACAGAGCTGTGGCATTTGGCAGCACTGGCAGTAGAGTGTGTCCTCTGTTGATACTTCACCCTTTGTGAGTAATCAAAAGAAAGTGGCATTCACAAATTCTGTCACTTGTGCTCGTTGTGGGTGGAAAGGCCGCTGAAATGAGTGTCAAAGAATGGTGCTTATTTTAGTGAGAACTTTATGACCTAAGTTGGATCCTCTCTGGGTCAAGACCGATAGACAGTGTTAACAGCATACTGGAAATCTGTTGTAGTTATTTCACTGATATTTCTTGCAGGATATTCTAAAACAATAAAGATTTACTGCCAAAAAAGTTTAATACAGCATTTTATTAATTGTCTTCTGTCAGTATAAGTCCATCTGAGACCAGTTTCAGTAATGGAAAATACAATTTTTTTCTTTGTAATAGCTGCAAAAGACAGTAAAATGTTCAGGAATTTCCCTGATGATGTATTACACGCACTTGCTACTGAGCCATTGACATCAAACTTTCATGTATGGAGCCTCTCCATGGAGGTATTTGATCTTTTTTATTTTCTGCATACAAACACTTCTTTTTTTTTCAGTTAAAATTAGAAATAAATAAGGAAATAACACCTTTTCCCTCTTTCCCCTCTCCTTATCACAGAATTTCACCAATAATGAAAAGCTTCGTAATTTCTATAATGTTTTAACCACTAACACCGATAATGAAGTGGAGTTTATATCTACCATGGAAGGTAAGGAAATTAATTTCCTTTGGAAACTGCGACTGTAACAACCTAGTCCTTTAGGGGTGTTGTGGCATGGATGTGAATTCGTATTGCAGGTTGTTAAAATAGCAGGGCAAGCATCAGCCCTGTCAGTGCTCTGGCTGTGAGAAGCATTTCTGTTGGCATGGATATTTTATCTTTTCAGTACTGTGAGCCTTATTACTCCTCCCACCCGCCGTTCCCCTTCTAGATATGCCGTTACACTTTAGCACTGGCATATTTGAGCCCTATGAGCTGCACAGCCCTTGTGCTGCAGTAGTTGAATCCCTGCACAGCACGGTGTGCCTCTGTCAAGCCGTGCTTTCCAGCTGCCTGCTTAGGCTTGTGTTTCCCTGGTGCTGTATGGGAAGAGCACTCCAGGCTGCCAAGGGAACAGCAATATCCCTCATTACCTTAGCGGCAATGCTGGTAATTGCCCTCCTCGAAAAGCTTTTTGCATGACTTGTTTGTCTCTTTCACACTGGGCTTGCTCAGCTCAGGAAACAAGTCACCTCTTCAGGGAGTGTTTTATCTTGATGAGTGCACCACTAGCAGCCCTGCTGTAGGGCCCAGCTGTCACCAATGGGATTCTGTGTGGCATCCTGGCCGGCCTCCAAAAGAGAAGAACAGCACTTTGATCAGCAAACCTGATTAGGCTAATGACAGGCATCACCTGTGCCTGCAAGCAGTTTATCACAGAGCACTCATCAGCTGCTGTGCCGCTATTCCCTGGAAGACAGCTGAGGACTGACTCCCCCAGAATGTATCAGGCCTGGCCGGGGCACATGGGAGCTGGATTGACTGTGCCTTCAAGGAGATGCTAAGACTTGGATCTCACCCATGGAACTGGCATGCTGTATGGCTGTGAATGCTGAGTGATGCTGGCAAGCAGATAGGCAGCTTTGTGACTGATATACTTGAAACATTATTTTTAGTGTGTATATACATTAATTCTGAAATGAGTAATCAAAAAAATTGTGTACAAGTATTTTCTTGCATGGAATAAGACCCTTCTTTTATAATATCTATTTCTTTTCCTTCAGTTCTACTGTGATTTTAGCAGCGTTTCAACTTGCTGTTCAAGCTTTTGTGAAACTGTTGATAAGTGAGGTATATTTGTAGCTTATCATCTGAGTTTATTTTGCAGTAAGATTAATTACATAATTCTTAAGGTGTACACCTTTACACACTTTGTGTTTTGTTGTAGCATACAAATATCCAATTTATGGCCTACAATGGCATCCAGAGAAAAATCCTTTTGAGTGGAAGGATTCTCCAGGCATTCCACATTCGCCATCTGCTGTAAGAGCAGCGTATTATATGGCTGATTTCTTCGTTAATGAAGGTAAAATGTTCATTATCTAAAAATGTTAGGGGTTAGAGGGGATTTTCATTACTGAAAAACTTATACAAACACTTCCTTCTTTTTCCGCTGTCAAAGTTCAGTACCTCGTAGTGCTTTCTGAGAAGATTACTCTGCAAGCTTTATAGGCTTATAAAACACCAAAGGATGCTAGAAATAGAATGGCTTAGTGAAAGTAACATCAAAAGGCCAAGCATTCCACAAGCTCTTTTTCACTAGGCTGGCTCTAAAACACTGTTCTGTGACTTTCTGTCATTTCTGAATATCCCTGTAACATTTTGGCCTCTCTTGCACAAAGACAATAAAACAGAAAAAGTACTCCATTCATAATTTCAGGACTTCTTCAGTTCCAAACTGGCTTACAGTCATTCAGTGTGTTCTCAATTTTGCTTGCAAAATGCATACACTAGGACTATAAATAGGCCTTGGGCAGTATGGATGTGTCAGAGGGGTGCAATATGGTGCCCTGCAGTTGCATGCTATAGACAGCACAAGGAGTTCTTGAATTTTACAGAGCTGCTAATTTTTTTTTGTTTATACCCTAAGAATCTGGAAGTAACTAATGCATAACATTTTGATAGTTTATGACAGTTCTCATCTGTTTGCTATAAATACGCAGGATATAAATAGAGGAGAATTTGAAGGAATCAAACTTTATTCCTTAATTTATCCCTACTAAATCATTCTGCTGGAGTATTTTATGGAATTGTCTTACCTCCTTGATGGGAACTATGGCAAACAGTAATTAAGCTGGTTGAGTTTGGTCTCAAAAGAATCAACTTAATGAAGAAACTAGACAGTGATGTAAAGAAACGCAATTCGTACAAATTCAAGGTGCTTTTTTGCTTAAGGTAGTCCTACTCCTCTTTGTGAAAATGTAGCAAAAACATTTTGATAGGGAACTTAGGGCCAGGCAGAACTGGGCCTCTGAGCAGCCTGGTCTGGTGGGATGTGTCCCTGCCCATGGCAGGGGGATTGGAATAAGGAGGTCTTTAAGGTCCCTTCCAACCCAGGCCATTCTATGAGATGGCAGACTGACTAAAATAAGGGGGGAATAGGAGAAAATACAGTATGAGTCTGGTTTTAATTTTGTGGTCTAGAACTGAACACACTAGAATGCAGTGTGTTTTCTGGCTTTGTTTGCTACTTCCTCTAGTATCTGTCTGCAGACTGTATTCCCAATAGAAGTAAGCTTGCTCAGGCCATTATCCAAGTTAAGTGGGGCAAAACAAGTGCCAGCTCTGCTTGTAAATCCTGCTGAGACACATTGTGTGTGAGTTCTGTTAGGTATGTGTGCGCATCCAAGAAGATTGTGCAGAGTGCCACACAGTTGTGTCACTAGCTTTTGGGTCTACTCACCTACCATTCTGGTAGAGCAAACTCTCTTCAGCCAGCTTTGTCTATCCCCGTCTCTTCTACCAAATCCTAAGTTACTCTTCATTGCCTCCCCAGTCTTTTGGGAAGGTACTGAAGCATAAGCTGCTCCTACTGAATACTTGATATCGTCACTTTGCAATGACGAATTGACATTTTTAGCTAATGTAAGGCAGAATATCTTCCCTAACTTTGAAAATAGACCACAAGATGAAAAATGTAAACTGTTTTCAGATGGTAAAAATACACTGAAGTGTGATCACTTAGGAACTAAACCATTCTACTGAAATACTTTTTCTGTATCCATCCATCATTAATTTTAACTTCTGTAGAGTTACCAACGTGATAAACCAGGGGAGGATTCAATTTTATTGTCCTCACCAGCACAGTCCATGCAGCTTTCAGTAGGCTGATAACGTGATGCATTTCTTTCAGAGATAAAAGTACTGGTATTTCTGGTAGATACTGCCAGTATCTCATGGATAACTATTTTATCCAGTCTTGGCTTTAAATTCCCCCTCTCCAATAATAAAATATACTGTAAGCGGCTTTCTGAAGATGTATCTTCACAGTTCTTCATATACAAGGTTCTGTAATTCCATTTGTTGTTGTGCTACACCAAGTAACCAACTTTACCAAGACAAATATTGTTGAGGAGGATAACATTAAAATTATCTATACTTTTACAATGTTTTACAGCCCGGAAGAGCATGCACCATTTCTCCACTGAAGATGAGGAAACTAAAGAATTGATCTATAATTATAATCCAGTTTATACAGGAACATTTTCTGCATTTCAGCAAACCTATTTTTTTGATTGATTATCTTGTCAAAGGTGCAGTGTTGTTATTTATAAATGGAATTATTTGCCAGCATTGTGTTATTAAGCTGATATGGTGACAAAAAGGTAGAGCAGTTTTCCTTTACAATGATTTATTCTGTGTATCTTCTGCACTTTTGAAACATTAATATATAAATTTACATTCAATAGCATAATAATCTACAGAAAAATGTATTTTACTTCCAGGAAAGAGGCCTTGACTATGCTTATAAACTTCGGAGTAATATGATGATGAAGTAATCGCATTCAGTACAAGGAAAAGTTTTCATATATTTTAAAATATGAGACTTACCCTTGTAAAATGTTATGGACTATGATAGCACTAGACACCTAGATACACTGTGTAGTAAAATCCTATCCTTTTCAAATGTTTTAGCAAATGAGACTTTTGGATTTGTCATAGATATGTGTATGCTGCCAAGTTCTTGACAGGGACTCCTTTGTCATTTCAAAAATTGACCAAAATTTTTGTAAAGTAAGGCATGATAGCAAGCACATTTTTGCCTAAGAAGCATGTATATCCCATTTGTGAAACTGTTTCTCTTGCACATTGAGCATTATTTGGAGTCCTTATACCGTGTGAGGCCTTCGTTTCGCAAATGTCACATAAAATAAGTAACTTTGGAGGGCATGGTTCCATGTTGATTCCACTTTCAGTTCTTTTCAATTCAGTTTTATATATCCTCCAAGAATTTGTCTTGCAGTAACTGGAGTCAGCAGCCAGATATGAGATGCAGACACTCATTCCTTTGTATTTAAAAGAATGTAAACCTAATTTTTTCTCTAAAGTGTCTGACTTTTCCTGTAGCTGGATAGAATTTTCGCTTGAAGTCAAGATGTAGTTTGCCATTATATTAGTAAACAAGGTAGTTTCTTTCTGTCTTGTTTGATAGTTCAGTGCAGCTAGAATTTAAACAGCAGATGAATGTATATGAGAAGCCTGTTAAAGGTGATATAATGTGATAATAGCAGTTGCATGCGATACACTGACACTGTTTTTTCTCTGCTTTGCTCCAGATTTGGTGAAAGTTTTGTTCTGTGGCTTTATCTGTTGTCCGAAAAGGAACTGAGATTAGACAATCAGTTATAATTCTCTCTAGCATAGCTTCCAAACCCATGTTAACATTAACAAGGATTTGGAGTTTATGAAGAATTCAGGTTTATAAACTTCAGCTCTGTTTTGTAGAACCTCATACTCTCAGGTAACATATCTGAATAAGTCTGGTAAGTTTCTCAGGTTTTTCCAAGTAGAACACTCCCTAACTTTTTCTTTTTCATGAAGCAACTGTATAAGAGAATGTGAAATGCATCAGTTAAAAAAAAACTACGAGGAAACATTAACTGTGACTAACAGAAAAACACTTCCAGGTAATTACAAGCTTAAACATGAGATATTTATACATTTGTCTTATCAGCCAACTTAGTAAATGGTTATTTTTTAATATAGGTAACTTTATTAACTGACTCCTGAATAGAACCAAGTTTAAAAAAGAGGGTTGTCCTCTACAGTTGCATGTAAGTGTAGCAGCTGTGATACTTAGAAACCAAGTCCAGTCTTCTATTTGTTGTTCAGGCTGAGTTCTTCAGAATAGCTCTAAGAATTTGCCTAAGTAAGGTGAGCAGGTTTTAGCCTTAAACCAGAGATTAATCTAGCAAATGTAATGTCTGCAATGGTAGTAATCAGTTCCTAAATGTGTAACTATAAAGAGTATTGTGTGTAATATGATGAGAGAAGTTTATATATTATGAATTTGTATGTGTCTTTCCTTTATACTCTTTATCTTGTAAAGCCTTATTTGATGATATGCATGATTTTTCTATGATATGTGAAATAAACTTTCATTCAAGCAGACTTGTATTTTTGTCATCTTTTAGATACCACAGATGAAGCACTGACAACAGTCACTGTCTTCTTGTTTCCATCTGTGATAGTCATAAACCAGGAGGTTACAACCAGTATCTACTTTCTGTGGTCGTGCCAGCAAGTCAGGGTGAGGATGAGTGAGATCCGTGGCCCGGCACAGACATGCCCAGGGCACAGGTACCCTTGCCCAGGGCTTGAGCTTAAATGCACTTAAATGTGGCTGCTGAGATGAGGGGCAGGAGCTTTCAAGAAGGCTGCCCACAGCTCATTCTCACAGAGCCTTTCCACAGCTCATTCCCATAGAGCAGGCTCTCCCCAGGGACAGTGTCAGAGCTTGCTCAACACGGGCAGCCAAACCCTCACGGAAGTGGGAAGGGGCTGCAGCACTAATGGGGCTCTCAGGGCTCTGAAAGCTGTAAGCAAAGAAATTTCTGTCTTTTCCTTATAATACTTACAATATCTTTGGTCATGTTCTCCAGCCAGAAACAAACTACAGGAACCCTAAATTGTGTAGCAGTCAACTAACAGCGAATTTAAAAGTTTGTTTTAAAGAAGACCTCCCCTCTGCTCTGTCTTGTACAATATGGTTTTTCGTTGCACAGACAGAACTCCTAATACAGTTTTTATAATTAATGCTAGAGAGAGAAGAAGAGCCTGTAGCCATATAGGTTATTGAGTCTGGTGTATGAGCCTAACCAACTTGCTTGTTTCTGTGTGGGAAGAACATGCACTGATCAACAAGATGGCTCTAATAGGTGTCTTGCAGACCATATTAAAAAATCCCTAAGAAAGAAAAGTTTGAAATTGTTTCCTCCTTGGAGTACTCTGCTTTTCCCACTAGATGGCCTCCAAGAACCAGTATTTTCTGCTATTTTGTAATCGGATGTGGTTGTGTCTCTCTGAAGTTGAGTGAGATATTTACTGTACTGTGGTATGTAGTGGGGTGTTTGGGATATGGGGGAATAAGAAGGGAGGAGACAGACAATAGGGCTGGAATCTTACTGGCACAACTGGGCGCTCTGGCAGGATTGCAGGAGAGAGTCTATGAGCTTTGGATTAATTCAGCTTGGATTAAATCTTGTTTTCAGTGAATATTTAAACCATTCCAGCATTAACTGGAGGTGACTGGAATTACATGTGTCTTTTCAGGTGGTTGTTCCTCCCCTTTAGCTATAGAATCTATCTTGGTTCCAATTTCTATAAATATGAAACTAGCTCATGCAGAACAGGACAGACAGCTTAGATGGGAAGAAATGAGAACTTTCTCAGAAAACCTTTGCCTGGAAGGCAGGAAAGACCACTTTGAATTCCTTCAGGTAAGGGAGGAATTACAGGGAAGAAGCATCTTGAGTAAGTGCTGTAAGTACGGAGTTAAAAAAGTAAGAAGAAGAGCTTGACCCGCAAGCTTCATTGTGGGGAAAAACAAATCACAAAACAACTCACCCAAACCTCCGCCACTTTTGGGCTGAGAAGCTATGCAGAATTCCCTGGCAAGGTAGTGAATCCAAAGCAGAGATTACTGTCCAAGCACTTCTATGTTGAATACTGTATTTTTAGGTTATTTTTAACGTTTTCACCTTTAGCATCAGTGCCACCATATTCGTTACTGTGGATGCTGCTCAGCAGAGCAGTATTAAAAGCTGGACTCTACTGGGGAGAATTCTATAGAAATTAATGGCCTGTTAGGAAACATGATGGTCCTTGGAACAGTGAGGAAAGTATGGGGACAGTGTGAACAATGAGGAAGAACAACAAGAAACAATTTCCCATATATGTATTCTCCCTGCATTGCCCTTATGAGCCAGGAGCCCTGGAAGAGAAATAGCTGTGTGTGTAATCAGGTGGCTGAAGTCTGCATGCCAGGGCTCAGTCAAGAATGTTTAGGTTTGAGGTGGGAAGGTGTACACAAGATTTCAGTCACTTTTTTCACAGTAAATAATATTTTGTCTGGCGTTGTGAGGGTTCTTTTGGTTTTGTTTTTTTTTTTTACTGTGGAGTTGCCATTGATGTATCTGGTGATGGTGTTACCAGAAGAGCTTTGGGAATTGGCTAGAGTCCAAGTCCACTAAGATTACTAAGTGCCTTTTCAAATTATTATGGTTTGAGTACTTGCATGGAAGACCGGTTGACAGATACTCTGAAGTGACTGATTACCTTCCCTTGTTAGCCTTGTGTCTTTCCCCAGGGCAGGCCTCTTCTCTAATCCACTGCTTATTTACAGGGCAAATAGTGAAGTTTATCCTGCCCTGGGCCACCTGTTGATAAGGATACTGTTCCAGCTTTCATCACTTCCTCATTATGTTTAAATCTGTTTCATAAAGTAAGCAGTATGTTTTAAGAGCCAGCTTTTTCTGTTAGTTCTTATATAACCAAAAAAAAATTCCAAGACAATTTCATCCAAAAAAAACCCCTAGACCATTTAAAAATAGCTGTCACTATTTGGAGGAGCACTTGAACAAAGGATTCACTCCAGACTTAAGCAAAAAACCGTCTTGATTTTCTGATTTTCAGAAATGTGAACTAACATCCCTTGCAATTAAGCTTTCTGTAAATGAAAAGCAAAAAAGGAGAAAACCCAAAAGGTTAAATGGGGTAAATTTTAGCAGTTACTGCTTCTGAGCATCAAAGCAATTTGGTTCAATACTGTGGGCTAGTTTTTGGGGTAGAGGTAATTCTCTTCACATAGTTTGGATGGGACCATGTTTTGGATTTGTGCTGAACACAGGGTTGATAATTCAGGGATGTTTTAGTTACAGGAGAAGAATGCTTACACATCTTCAAGCCTTTTCAGCTTCTAATTCCACCTGGTGAGGTGAGGGTGAGCATGGGGACTGGGGGTGCACAAGGAGGAGACACAACCAGGACAGCTGACCCCAACTGACCACAAGGATATTCCATACCATTTGACATCTTGCTCAGCACATAGATCTGGGGGAAGAAAGAAGGAAGGAGATGACATTTGAAGTGACAGCATTTGCCTTCCCAGATGACTTTCAGACATGATGGAGCCTGGCTTTTCTGGAGATAGCTGAACCCCTGCCTTTCCTACTCCTGGGAAAGGGTGAATGAATTCCTTGGGTTGCTTTGTTAACATGTGCAGGTTCTGCTTTACCTATTAAAGTGTCTTTATCTCAACCTATGAATTTTCTCAGTTTTACTCCTCTCATTCTCCTGCCCACCCCTCTGTGGGAGGAGTGGGAGAGTGGCTGTGTGGGGCTTTGGTGTTAAATCACAGCAGCTTTTGACTATGTAGCTCCCAAGCTTCCTTTGATGATCTCTTTTACTGTGTGTATACAAGTTCAAGAGCTGATGTTATATATATATATATATGTGTAGTTTCCTGCAATTTTCCTGAAGAATAGATCAGCAAGATCAGAAAGACTAAAATAGCAATTTTCTAGCTAGAAGCACATTAGGAAATTAGTTTCTCCCTGTGACTTCTTGAGGCACCAATATAAACGGATTATAATGAACTTAATTCAACTGCAGAAGTGGAAGTTTGAACTTCATATCACTGTACTTGACCAGGATTTTCTCAGCAGGTCTTGTACTAATATTTCTTAAGGACCTACTTTTTCAAAATACAGTGGAACATACTATTGCGACTAATTACACAATTATTATTTTATTAATTACTAATTTTTATTATATTATTATATTTAATTAGTAATAATGTTTTCAGCATTATAGAGGAGACACAAAGTAAAATGAAGAGGCTACAGACAATTTCTGAGATTTTTCCAAAGGAGCCATGTTAGAATGGAAGTACTCCAAAGTCTTTGGACAAACCCATTCTCACACTGGATGAAGTTAGTCATTTCCATCCTTGTAAGCTTCTAAATTCATTGCTGGCATTTAAACTGTTGTACCACTGAGGGAGGCCCTTTGCAGGATCTAAAAGCAGATCTAAACGTGTCTTGGACTTCCTGAGGAAAAGAGAGAAACCTGAGGGATCTATTATCTGCTTTGCTTTAATTTGAGGTATTTGTACTAATTGTTTCTCATTAATATTTGCAATGAGCATCTCAGTCTACTACTTCAACAAAAAGTACCAGTAATTATTTTCTTTCTTGACTTAAAACTGAAACAGTTTTCTATGTTCTTTATGCCACTAAGCTGAACACAACAAAACTTTCCTCTGACTAGGAACAGTAGCTAGTTCACCATTCATCCCTAGGTTCTTAAACTTTACTTAGGTTTCTCATCAAACTCAGGATGAGTTTGTTCCCATCCCTGTAGTTTTCCGACTTTGGTTCTTGCAGACTGTGCTACCTTGTGGCTCCTTAGGGAGTTGAGTTGCTGTACCAGGACTTCAAGTCAGCAGTTACTACTTCTTCCAGCAACATAGTCTTCCCAAATTACTGACAGTTCTGCTTCAGATGGTTGCAAATGAGGGAACTGGCTCCATGAACACACATGTTTGAGCAAGCTCAGTAGCTCCCTGGCCAGTGTGTATCAGCTGAAGCTCAAGCCATCACAGCCCAAGATAATGCTTCAACATAAATATCTTTCACTTATTTTTATTCTTAACTATCAAGACCCTTGCCCTCCCTTAGTTGCATCTGCAAGGTTTCTGTAAGAAATCTGTTCAGAATCTGCCAGCTGTTTTCTTTTTGTTTTCCACACCCAGGGAGTCAGGCAGATGAAATGGATTCATCTAGATTAATCTCCAGCTCTTTTAACAAAAAGTGAAACTTGAGATGAGAATATACTGTAGCTTTTAAACTGTGCTTAAAAGTGAGTGGGGAAAAGTTACCATACACATGAAGTATGTATCTTTATAAATTAATTTTATTTTAAGGGAAGCTGAATTGCATCACATCAGCGTGAGAGTACCAGTCCAGACAGTAATATCTGTCTGAACAGCAGAGTTTGCTGGGCATCTTTTGTTTTCCCAAGTTTCTTACTTGCACATTTTGACGGTGGAGTCCAGGATACTGTATAATATACTATCCTTTTGGCAGTCATTCCTGCAAATGCTCAGCATGGATAGTGATGGTCACTCTAGGACTTTGCTGCTAAACTCAGTCTCCCTCTGAGGCTTGGCTGTCTGTGGCAGTCAGGCCACAGAACTGCATGGGACAGGAATACAAATCATGTGCCACGTGAGGTCTGACAGGTCAGGGTTTCAAAAAACACAACATTTCTGTCATGTCTCACTCATGTTTAGACAAATCAGGAGAATTTAGATTTCCCACAAGAAGAGCAGGCTCAAGACTCATATCCTACACTGCTACACCAGTGAGTGCAGACACAGGCACAAACAGTGCTATGCATTTGTGCTGTTCAAAAGGACTTGAAGTGACTTTGAGAAAGGTTATAAGGTGCTAAATAATGCTCTTTTAAAATTAATTCTTATAAGAGAAAATTAATACCTATGTAACACAATGGCATTACTTCTATGTAGAAATTATATCCATGGACGATGGTGGTGACCATGATAAACCTCCTGGGCACTAACTGAAACTGAATGTTCATCCATGCAGTGGCATTGCTAACAAAGCCTGTGTATATTTTGAATTCCGAAACCTATTTGGTTTCTGGATGACATGAAGCAGATGTCTGCTAGGATCAGTTGTCTCTAGGTTGAGGAGTGGGAGCATGTTTATACAGTGCCATTAAGGGCTAGGGTTTTCTGTGGGAAGAAAAAAATCCTGTTAAAAACAACCCAACCAAAAACAAAA
Source organism: Illadopsis cleaveri (assembly GCA_013399915.1). Taxonomy (NCBI): domain Eukaryota; kingdom Metazoa; phylum Chordata; class Aves; order Passeriformes; family Timaliidae; genus Illadopsis; species Illadopsis cleaveri. The sequence continues at coordinate 277,986 of VXBB01020334.1, read as the reverse complement.
CTGTCTTCAGAACAGGACTTGATTGTCCTGCTCAGTTCTCAGTTACAAGACAGATTGACCCCATATGGTAAATGAGAGTCTAGACTGACACTTTTCCTATGAACTTTGCTGCAGCCTCTAAATCACTACCACACATAATTTTTATTTCTTTAGCACAGTTTATCTCCTGCTAAGCTTTGCCATGACTTCAGGGAAAGTTTTTTTTAACTCATGGCCATGACGTTGAAGAATATAATGCAGACAGATGGATGATTAATTGCATGAGAAGTAATTAAAATGAAACATGATCTCATACTTTGATGTGTAGCAGAATTTTTGGTAGTTATCTTGTTCTCTATGTCCAGAGAACTTCCTGATAAATTATCATCTAGATACTAAGACTTCAAACCAGACAAGAAAAATTAAAGAGCTTCATTTATACAACTTGAAATTAGACTGTAGCTCTAAAAAATACAGGCAATTAAAAACTGGGATGTCTCACCTGCCTGATTAAATATCTAACAAGATGCATGACTAACACTCCAATCTTTATTTATTTGTTTATTATTAAAAAGCTCCTCAGATGTGTATAAGCCATCTGCTGTTCTCAGATTCTCTGAGTCTTGGTATATTATGCATCTGCAAAGCATTTTCATTTGATGCCATTAACTATGGAAATCTGAGAATGAAAATTTCCAGTGGAAAAAGCTGATGCTTTCTAGACATTTCTGATTATGGCCCAATCTTTCCTCTTTTGTCACCAACAGCTCTATTTTAATCATTACAGCTAAGCTGCAGATTGCTTTGGTGTGATCAATGACACCAGCCAAGTGACAGCAGCCAGGGATACTTATGTTTGGGATACTTATCCTGGTTATTTCCTCAGCTCAGCATGGAAGATTCCACCTGGAGAGGGGGCCCTGGCTCAGCTACAGGACTACAGAGTAGGCTGGAACCTAGATCACAGTATAGTGAACATCATGATCTAACGGTGCCAGGATGGGCAGGAGAGCATGACAGCCTGTGAGGAGTTTCAGATGGCGAAGGATGCTCTGTCTGCTGGTGCTGGTGTCAGACATCCCAGGGAAGGACTGACTCAGGTGAGCATCCCAGCTGGCTCCCAGCTACACACTCCCTACCACAACTACAGTAACCTGAACCATGCCTTAGCACTGCCCCCTTCCCCTCTTGCAAGGGCAAGGAAAGCCCACAACCCTTCCTGGGCACAGGCATGGTTCTGGAGAGGTGTGGGAGGAAGCCCAGCCTAGGTCAGCCTCACCCAGACCTGCCAGGCAGCTGGCCGTGAGCTGCCACCCTCTCCTGACTCTGTTTGCCTTCTGTTTGCTGAAAGCTGCTATGTGTTTCTACAGCAATGAGAATGCTGAGCTTTGCTGGGACAGTTGCTGTAATACAGCAAACGTATAGAAATGAGAAGGAATACATCAGCACCATGAAAGAAACGGGCCCTTAGCTCCTGGATGGAAGCTGAAGCAAGCCATAGCAGCTGCAGTTGGTTTATATTGTGTTACTTCAGGCACTGGACTTTCCAGTTGACTCTTGTTCTGGATTTGAACATGTACCTATGGCTTTCAGTCATCTGCCTGCCTGCCAGCGTCTGAAAGATGTAAATCCCAGCCTTGTGAATGAGGATGGGGATGGAATAGTTATCTATCATTTGAACTTCAGTGTTAATCTCCTTCCACCAGTAAAATGCCAGGAGAATTCCTTATCTCTCTGACAGCAAGCCTGCTACGTAGCAGCAATGCTGTGGGCCTCTTCAAGCCTTCTGAGGGAAAAAGTGGTGGTGAGGAGGTACCACTCTGATGAGTGAGATGTAATTCCACTATACCAGGCCCCATCACATCAGAGAAATGTCTTTCTTTGAGGCATTGGCCCTCTACCTAGCACTTGTCACTGCTCAACTTCCCCCCTCCTTCAGTCGACCCCCTTAGCTCATGGAAGGGAAGTCATTACTGCCACACAGCAAAGATTTTATTTCACTAAAGAAAAAGGTGAGACTGGAGCATGTACCTTCTCAGTTGTGAAGTATGAAACCAATTTTCACATCAAACCCTGTATGACTTGGGCTTGTCTTTACCTGCAGCTGCACCAGGACTTCCCATTCACCTTGCAGGAATAGCCAGGACCTGATGCAGATTTGTGGAGCAGAGTGAGCTAGACTCATCTGAAGAGCCAGATGAGAGTTACAGAAGCTGACAGATGTAAGGAATAGCTGTGGAGATTATCCAAATGTCTTGCTGTGTCCGGGTCTTGATTTTTATTACTGTCACTAGGGCTGGTTTCAAAGACAGACAACTTCCTATAGCTGTCTGCAGGGTTGCCCAAATAAGCACATGATGCTATATAGTGTTAATCATGCTGTGTCCAAGGTACATGTGCCTTGTAGCACTAGACTTAATTTTACTGTACCAATAGTCTGTGTATTCATACTGAACAAATCAAGGGTTGTTTGTTTGCAGCTGGATCAAAGGAAAAACTCTAATATTAATAATGAACCCAAGTGGTACCAAGCAGGTGCAATTTCTGAACAGGGGGAAATGACCATGAAGTAGCCCTACACAAAAGATCTCCATAATTTAAATTCTGTTTCACTGTATTGTACTCTTTACACTGTATTTTTCTCATACATCTCTTTATTGCAGTGTGGGTTTTGGCAAAGTCTTTTTGTCTGCTTTGTAAAAACATTCATTAAACTCTTCTGGATTTTGTTCGATGTTGCAAAAATAATAACAGCAAACCAACATAGCACTGAGTCTTGAGGAGGGCAAAAGGATGTCATGAGGTGTAACTGCAGCAGGCACACAGAGTATTAGTGCTCTCTTTTTGACTAAGCTCTGAAGTAGGTGCAAAGTCTGGGAGCCTGAGGACTGTATCAAATTTCCTTATAGTGTTTTTAATCTTCAAGTGTTTGAAAGCACTCTTAACAACAACTTTTGTTCGTTTGGGGTTTTCGGTATTGTATTTGTTTGTTTGATACTTTTGGTGGGGTTTTTTTTGTTTTGTTTTCTTTTTTGTTTGGATTTTTTTTTAACATCTCTTACTTTTCCCGAGGGAAAAAGAGACATAGGTAAAACCAGTCCTGTAAATGACGTGTTATTTTTAGTTCCTTAGCTCTGCTATGCTTAATTAGTTTATGCAGCTGAAAATGAAAAAGAAAACCCTATGCCCTACAGCTGTAGCTATATGTGTTCATGTATAACACATAATATCTTAAATCCCTTCATTTGTCTCTAAAGAACATTCATTAAAGTTGTGTATGAAGAAAACAGCACAATCTGTTGCATATAATCCTCATACTTTGAAAAGTACAAATATTCTTTAATATAAGTGGGCAACTTCACTGTCAACCTGCACACCCCCATAACATGCCTGGAAATAGGCATCAGAAACCTAAATCCACCCTCCCTGTTGGTTTCCTGCATACCTCTTTCTGTTCTCTGTGTTTTGTCCTCTTACAGCCCATGGAATTCATCTCTCTGTGACTGGCATATATTTTTCTAAATTGCCTCTTATCTCTGAATATGGAATATTTAGATTATTATGCTTTCTTTTCTGATGTGTTTTTCAAAATTCTTATCCTTGGCCCTATGCCAGCCTTGCCAGGACTCTGAGCCAGCCTGAGTGACAACCATTCTGAGGAGACAATGACAGTGCCACAGCCGTGGTGGGCAAGGGTTGGTGCCTGAGGCCCTGTCCTGCATGGTGCTCTGGGTGATGAACAGCTGGAGCCTGAACAGCTGCTGTGCCCTCATCTTTGCCAACCACAGCTGTGGCCACACCCTCTGCAGACTAGACTTGGGGGAAGAGGGGAAAAATGAAAGAATTTGATGACAGCACAAGTTTGCTTTTGGATTGAGGTACAGCCTTGGTCCTTTGTCTTTGCAGCAACATGACCATCTGGAGTCAATGGAAATTGAATGTAGAATGTGGCCTGGGAATGGCTTCCATGCTTGGTAATCAGCAGTTCTGCTAAATGAAACAAGCCAAATTTGAGTAACATCCTGTTTCTGTGAGCAAGTGCAACATAGCTATTATTATTCTCTTTTCACAGAGTGTGATACCAAGTGATTAAATATGACCGTGCAAGTCCCGCAGTGTCACAGCCACAATGCAATGAGGGCCATGAGGCTGAGGTCTCACTCAGCAGTCAGCATCGCTGTTTCAGAGGAGTCCCAGAGAGTCTGCTGTTCCATTAAAGTTTCTGTGGCAGATCTAGGCTAGCAGAACACCTTGCATTTTCCAAGCACAAAGAGAAAAGCCCTCCATTTTCTTCTTGGTTTTCCAGTTAGGCTTGGACTTCAGTGTAACAGCTGTGTTAAAATAAATAGCCACATCTACCGAGGAAGTTGAATCTTCATTCTTCTCCAGAAGGACAAAGACATATCTACATACCATTAATTACTGATGCAATGGCCCAAGCAAGTTTTCATGAGTCGTTTTAAATGTCACAGGGGATGTGAGCACTTTCAGAAGATCACTTTCGAAGTATATGTTCCAGTCAGCTCCAGGAAGCCATCTGTATATAATTGGGAGCAGAAATTGTATTTATTAAGAAGTCCCCACTTCCAACATTCTGCCTAATGTTATGCAAAATTATGTCACACAGAGCAGATCGAGAGTCATAATAGTTACACTGGATGAACAGAATGAATCTCAAAAAGGGAGAAAGTCGGTCCTGCAATACATTATTTGTGGCTGGCCAAGTCAGCTCCAGAAGCTGGAAAAAGGGATAATTTATAGCTTTCTTTACTCTCCAAAAATTCTGACTCCAATGTCGCATTTGCTTTGTGCTTGATCTCCTTGCTTTAGCAACCTCTAGAAAGAAGTTTCAGAGTGATTAGATACTCCCACATTTTAAGTTTAAAAGATTACAATATTTTTGAACAAAAACATTACTCTTACTACAAAAATGTTATTAAAGTATTTTGTTTTGCTGTAACTATCAATTGTTTCTGAGCAGGAAATAACTAGTATTTTTTCTGATGAGGCTGGCATTTTAATTTATTTGCATAGCAAGTCATCCTTTAAGAATACAGATTTTCTGGCAAGACAGAGAAATGAGGACAATCCCTAAATGTGTCAGTAATTTTGGGCCGCAGATTACTGCTCCAGGAAGTGCATTCCCTGGACAAGAGAGATAGAATCCATCCATAGCCTTTCTAGACATATAAATCAAAAGTATTTTATTGTCTCTGAGTCTGTACCAAAAAACAGGGCACAGACCTTTTTTCAACTACATTAATAAGAGAATCTGAATATTAAAAATGCAAACAGTGCTAGACTTCCATATTAACTTTTACAAAAAGTTAACCTGTAAATCTCTTGCTGACAGATAATCCAGGTAAGGTTTCTCTATCACCTGTCAGGATGAAAGACTGTGGTTCTCTCTTGAAGAGGAGTTTTAAACTATGCAGTCATTTCTCACGTGTCCTGGATCACAGGTCATCTGGTTTGTGAGTTAGCCAAGTCAGAAAAAACTCTGAAGACCTAACTTTTTCATGGCTCATTTCCACTTCTCATGATGCCATGAAAGTGTGTGTGCACCTAATTAATAAATTTTTCTTTCAGTATGTTTTTACTTTATCTCCATTTCCTCAGATGCTCAGAAGCTGACCATACTCCGAATTTTCTACAGCCAAGTATGCTTCATTGAAAGATCAGGAAAGTAAAATCACAGGATTTGGAAGTACATTTGTTTCACATTCCTCTGACTTTGGGTTGGACTGAGATGCCCAAATTAAGAGCTTGGTTAGCACAAACCTCATACAAGAGCAAGAGAGACACAGCTCCTTTCCTCCTCCTCCTTGGCTAATGTCAGGCCACTGGGCTGCTAGACTTCAATATTTTTTATTAAAAAATACCCAAGCTCAAGTAAGATTATTTCTATTCATGCATGAGCCATCTGAGATTAACCCATTGATTTTAACAAACATTTTTGCCAAAGTAACTTTAGTGTAACTAAGAGTCTGGCCGTCCCCTAACTGACTGTGCACTCCAGGTCACATCAATTCAGCCAGCTTCCATTTCCATTTGTATAATTTATTCTAATGGAAAAATGCAACCCAGTCTTTGCATGTGAACTCTTGACTCAAGTGAAAATCATATTCTTCTGAGGTTCTGGATTTTTTTACCTTAGCACTTTTAGGTCATAGTAAAATCCAAATTCAGTAATTAAATGTGTGCTATATACATCCAAGACTGTAATTTCATGTTCGTTATCCAGTTGTAACTAAACATTATGTCTTGTTAAAGAGGCAAAGAGATACTTCCTGGAGTGGATAACAGTGTGTTCTTCCAGATAATGGCAGCCTTCTGAAACAAGCTAAACACAGAAACATCACAGCAGGAGGCATTTATGGGCTAGTACCAGGTCAATATTGAATTATGTGTTATGTTAGCAATATATTTGCAGTAAAGCAACAAATTCAGCTGTTAAAAGGAGATGTGTCTTACAGTGCTTTGTCTTTATATATAATTCAAAGATTTGATCTTAGCACTCTGCAGTGATTGATTCCAGTGACACTTCTGGCATTTTAGCAGTATATACCAATAACTGAGATGTGCTACTCTTCTTCCTCTGCTGTATTTCCGAAACAGCACAGAGTGTGGTGGTATTCCCACCAGCAACCATGAGGTGGCATAACGTGCTCAGCAGAACAGCAGCCAAATCTTCCTTTTGATATTCCTTTGTACATCATATTTCTTGGCATATTAGGTCTTAATGGGGAAAGACAGGCTGTAAAATTAGTTGATCTTTTAGAAACCCTACTCTATTACAAAAGCAATGACAGCAATACGTATCTGTGTGCTTGTATTTTGTGGTGCTTTTCATTCTAGTAAACAATCATTTTGAGCATTCTGCTACATGGTGATGTTAAAAATAAAAATCACTGTTCTTTTCTTTTTTTGTTTGTTTGCTTGTTTTCTACTACAGAGTCCTGTTTTCAGTGTGCTGCCTTTTGAAAGTCTGATTTCTTTATTTTCCCAAATCTCTTTTTCAGGGCCCCTTTCAGTGCTTGCCTGTCCAGGCTTGATTTTTTCTTTCAGATTATTGTGATGTGAAATAGGTTTGATGAGATTAAACTAGCCACAAGTCTAATTTTCTTACAGACTAGGCAGATTAATAGAAGTGTCTTTTAAATCAGATGCATATTATACATCTTTAGATATATACCTGAGTTTAGTTAATTTCTCCAAGTACAGAGCTTACCTTAGTTGAAGTCCTAATTTAGATAAGATCTTTATCATAGTGCATGAATTTAATGTTTCATCATCAAAAGCACATCAGGACTCATTTTTTGAGATCAGCTTTTTGTTTTTTGTTGGGATCAGGGGATCACTGGCCAGGCACAGACACAACCACAGCACAGGTGAGCACCACAGGAGCAAGGCTTAAAGGCAGGTAAATGCAGCCCCAGAGCACAGCAGGAGAGGTGTCCCATGAGGTTTCCCAGGGCTATTCCCCAGCAGGCTGCTGCAGGGTGCAGAGCCCAGGGGTGAGACCTGCTGTGACAGTCACAACTCAGATCTCCCCCAGAGATTCCAGCCAGTGGTGGCACCATGATGGGTCCTAGGGGTGCTTCCATGAGTGGGCAATGATCTCCACTGGTGTTATTCTCCAAACCTCCAAATGCTGGGAGGAAAACTTCCTGCAGCAGCCCAGTCATATCCTCCTCTAAATTTCAGGGAAAACAGATTTATTAGAATTACAAATTCTTTAGAAACCAAACCATGACTATTAATATATATAAATGTGTGTGTGTGTGTTTGTGTGTGTAAGAGTGGCACAGAAGGTTACTCATTATCACATACCTGAAGGTCTGGCTGCGGTTTATAGGCCAGGCAGCTTTACTTGCCAAGAGAAAACCCAGAAATTGCAATGTGGCTTATAAATACAAGATCAAGGTTGTGTAAACAAGCTGTTGGCTTGCATTTGCCCCAGCACTTGGGACCTGCTTGCCACCCTGGTTCTGGCTACGCAGATAAAGCAGTATAAGAACACACTAGTGACATTTTATGAATAGTATGGGCCAAGACAGGAAGCTGATTTCTTTGCTCATGTGTAGCACAGTTCTCATTCCAAATACATCACATGCTAGGGGATGCTGTAGCCCCTCCTTGTATATGATGCTCTACTAATTGGGCAGGCATGCAATGTTGTGGAAAATGAGAAATTAGATTACTCTTGGAATCACATGCAGCCAACTTAAAATTCAAGCTTCAGCAAGTCTGCTTGGCACTGACTTACAGGAGTGTTTTGAAAGCATTGCTGCATTTGGGTGGTGTGAAATAAATAGGAAACTGGGACAGAAAGCTTGAAGAAGTGATATTAGGTCCTAGGGGAATAAGCAAAACAAGGAGAATCTTTTTTGCATTCCTGAGATTATTTATGCGTGGCTGCTGCTTAGTGAGACTATCTTCAGAGTCTGTTGCTGGTTTTGAGAGGCAACGGACCATGCAAGGGCAGCTATTCCACAAAGCTGTCACATCCAGGACTGTGTTGTGTGACTGATGAGCAGGTACTCATGTGGAAGCAGGAATCGAATCCAGATGTTTGTTTAAAATAAAAGACAATCATTCAAACAATGACTTCTGTGAAGGAAGTAGAAATTATATCAAGAAACTGTCATTTATCAGCAGATAAATAAAGATGGTTTGTCAGCCTGGGGAAAACAGCACAGCTTATATGTAGTTGTCAAACAGCAAGCAGTACAGGCTAGATCTGTGTCCTTAGCTGCTAAATAATTATTTAGGGTCCTGAACAGCCTTGTGACCCCTTACAGTGAAGCAGAGTGCTGCTGCTAATGCTGGGTGATGAGAGCTGACATGCTGGGAGCACACTGCCAGCATGCAATGCAGACATAGCTCTAAGGGGCAAACACCGCAGAAGTAGTCTTGATATAAAATATCTTCTTTATGGGCCCATTTTCATAGATCTGAATTCCCTGATTATCTATAGCACATGTATTAGTCTTCTCATGAAGCCTCTGCAAACTAATGAATCTTTCGGGCTGATCCCCAGTTATGGTGGAACAGTCAGCTGCCTTGGCAGAGTCAGGAGAGAGACACCTCTTTAGGGCTGCATTTATGAGGGCACCCTCCAACTTATGCAACCCTAACCCATCTGACATGACCTCAGGATGCAACCCGGCCACCCTGCTGTAAAAGTGCTATTCTGGCATGTGACAACACAACCCCATCACTATGTTGGGCACTAAGGAGAAGGTTTCTGTCAAAATGCCCAGAATAGCAGGCAAAAGATGAACTTATTGTGAAAAACATCCTGCTGATGTTCAAGCTTTAACATGGAAGGAACATTTTCCCAACCTGAAATATTTTGTCTAAAACAGCTGCCAGGTTGTAATTTGTTATCATTAAACTAGATGAGGCAGATACTGGAAGGAGGTAAGCCAATTAGTTTGGGACGTCAGTTTTTGTTTTCCACTGTCAAAGTCTGTTGAAGGAGGTTGATAGATTGCTGGGTTGGCTTTTTCAACCTTCTAATCCCCACATGAAAGACAGGCAGGCAGCTGGGTGCAGAGAAGCACATGGCAGTCAGTGTTGAGAAAAAGGTTTCATCTGCCAACATGGTGCTTGGAGGTGACAATAGCGTTGCAACACCTGAGCTGTGGGCAACTGCAGGAAGAGGTGAAACTCAGGATCCAAACATGGAGAAGAGTCTTGCATGGCAGCTGAGAACCAAGAAGGCTTGCACTTGAAGTTGTTTGGGTTAAAATCTGCCATTCTTTTGGTGCAGAACTACAGGCTTTTTAGTGACCCAACTATGTGTTCTCAGGTTTTAAATAAGAAAAGTTAGTATTGTCTCGTGCTGGAGACAAATGGACCAGCAACTGGACCCCTAGCTTCAAATTCCAATTAATAATATACCATTGTCTTAATCACAGAATTACAGAATCAAATAGGTTGGAACAGACCTCTGAGATCATTGAGTCTAACCCATGACCAAATACCACCATGTGAACTAGACCAGGACACTGAGTGTCACATTCCTCAAATATTTCCAGGGATGGTGACTCCATCACCTCCCTGGGAAGCCCATTCCAATGTCTTATTCTCCTCCTTGAGAAGAAATTGTTCCTAATGTCCAACCTAAACCTCCTCTGCTGCAGTTTAAGACTATATCTTATCATCCTATCACTAGCTGCCTGGAAGAAGATGCTGAACCCCATTTGGCTACAACCTTCTTTCAGGGAACTGTAGAGAGTCATCAGATCACTCCTGAGACTCCTTTTCTTCAGCCTAAATAATCTCAACTCTCTCAGCTGCTCCTGAAAGACTTGTGATCCAGACCTTTCACCAGCTTTGTTGCCTTTCTCTAGGCAATGTCACCTGCACTACCGAAACCAGTTATTGGATAAAACCAGAAATCAACTCCCATGGGTTTAACTGATAGAGCTCTATTGAAAATTATCTACAATAGTTAATATATCTTATATAAATAATCTACAGTATCATATCTTAGCACAAAAAAGCACCCTTCAGCCAATCCAAAGTGTGAAGTCTTTCATTTTAGAGAGCTCCTTCAGATCAAAATTGAATTTGAAAAAACTTCAAATTTTATGTAGGAAATCTCTATGATATGAAAGAGTCCAATCAATAATTCCACAAATTGTAGTATATAATCATGGTATGTCACTGCATGATGCAAAAATCTGTTAATTTCTTGCTACAGGTTTTGTTTTCAGATCCTCAAGACATCAGCTGCTCTTTTAAGAAACTGGTGGTACCTGGCTCAGTCCTTAGTGAACATGTAGTATCATATTTCTGCAGTCTCATCCCCACTTTTACTGTCAGCTAAAGTACTGTGGCAAATCTGATCCTCTAAAAAATTGGAATTAAACAGAAACTTGTGAAAAGAAAAAAAAAAAGTCTGAAAGTTTGAAGAACAGATCTTCAGCTGCCCTAATGTTTAACAGTATGACTTATTAATGCCACCAGAACAGTTTGTAGCAACTGATAATCTTCGAGGTTCTAAGATTGTCAGCAAATTCTGTTTTGCAGTACAAACCTAGTGATTTCCTGAAATTGCATGGTTCAGTTAAGCTTAAGAAAAATATCCAAGTTTATTTAGAGAGTCAACATTTATTTCCTAATAATAGCTGTATGAGCCGGTTGGCTGATCTGGCAACTCACCTAACACCTTACTGAAAGTATGTTTTGCAAAAAATAAAGGAACTACTATTCAAGGCTTCCCACAAAAATGTTTGCCAACATGTCCTACTATATTACAGGACATGGCAATTAACAGTCACATGCATTTATTATTCTCAAGAATTTCTTTTGCCCCAACATTTACAGGTTGATTGATACTGTTTTGGGTGTCTCAGTTTAGAAAAGAATGACAGCTTCCTTTGGCATTTCATTCTGCATTTTTGCTGGTTCTAATGAAGACAAATTCTTCTCAATCAGGATTGTTCTGTTTGCTAAGTGAGACAGATGGCACACTCACTATATTGGTAATGATTCTGAGATTTTAAATGTATTTGGGGTATACTGGTTTTTGTTCCCTAGCTAAAAAGTGATCAATATTTCAAATGGAAGAGAACTCAGGTTCTGTCTTTGCAGAATACTTGTGACATGTACACAGTTCTGAAGAACCTACAGAAGGAGAAGTTTTAGACACATTCAGACAAATCTGTAAAACATGGTCCAGCAGACATGCCTTGGCAGAAAATCAAACACACACTTCCAAACCGCTGTCAGAACTGTGTGTTGAACCTGTGCCATCAAGCAGGGTGTAACACTGTTCTTCCCATCTGGTCCTCAGGGCAGCACTTGGTTCAGCTGAAGGCTTTTGTTTGATGTATATCCAGCCCCAGAAACACTAAAGAAGGTGGGGTTTTTTCTGTTGCCGTTTCTTGTTCACTTTGTCTTAATACTTACATTGTACTTAGTTTCAGGGAAGGTTAACCGAAGTTCAGGTTGTGTTTTCTCCAAAGTCAATGAGATCTTTAAGTTAACTAGCTGGAAAGCAGGTGGATGTACCACAAAACCCTTGTCACCTGAAAATATTAGACTCTACTTCCATTTTATTTATTAGCATCCCCAATAGGTTCATATTGGTAAATAACACAGATTTTAAGAGGGAAAGAATTGAGACAAGCTTTCTCCTAGCTCTCCCCTGCTCAGACTTGAAAATACATGATAGAAAACTGTAAATTTAGGACCTAAATGTTGTTTAGATCAGTTGAAGATTTCTCAGGGTATCTATTGAGGAACTTTGTGGGCATCTGTTCAGCCTCTGGTGCAGAGGTAGAGAAACACATATCAGAAGGAACAGCCTTTGTGGCTGTCCCACCAATGAAATGTTTAGGTGAGAGAAGTGCAAAATCACAGACTCAAAACCCTCATGATGTTTCTGCTCAACATTGAGGCACATAGGCTCTGTAGAGAGACGTGACTCCCTGGGGCATACAAATCTACATAGCATTTTATATTGTAATTAAGATGAAAGAAACAAAGTGTTCTGTTAAAAAGACTGCCAGCTCTCCAGAGAAAATAGCTTTGTATATCACTTTATGCTAGTGGTGACAGAATAGAAAACAAAATACCACAGTTACATACATGTTCTTTGTCTAGAAGTATTTACAAATAACTTTACAAATTTTTACACACATTTTTCAGTTTTGCTTGTTTACTTTTAAATTAAGAGAAAAATTAGTCCCCAGAGGCTTCTAAGGCTGCGGTTGGTGCCTTGTACTGTACATTCATGCTTGGCTTCTTCCTGGGAGAAGGGAGGAAAGGAATTTAAAAATGTGCAAATCACAGACATCTAAACAGCCCTGGCTGTAAGGGTTCCTAGAGATGGACATCCATTGAGCAGTTGTTGTACTTCTCTTCAAATCAGAGACAGCTACTTGAGATGTACTTGGGGCAAAAGAGATTAGGAAAGGAGGAATCATATATGAACTGCAATAATTAGGTGAGTACATTAGTGCTTGAACATCTGGATAAGAAGAGTCATAGATCAATCCCTACTGCATTTAGCAGTTCAAACAATACAAGGAGCGGACACTGTGAATTCTAAGACAGCATTGAAATGATCTCTTGAATACTGTTAGGGTTTGACTCCTGCTGCATATTTTGGAGTCAAAATTACAGTTTACTGACACAATCTTGACCAGGCACAGTACGATCCTATCAGTCAAAAAATACTGATTTTTTGAGAAAGATGCATCCTCCTCCTAGTTTTCACAGGTTGTTTTTTTTCATGCCTCAACACTAAACATTGTAAAAATATTGAAATTAAAAAAGAAAAGAATTTACAATTTACAAGTGTCCATATAAGTAAATTATTTAAAAATTCAAGATCATCTACAAGGATCTACGAAATAACAACGCTGATAATGACACTGAGCCTGTGGGAAGAACAATCCACATGCCGCGAGGAACAGATGTGGTGGGTTTCTTCCAGAACGATGAGTCACAAGGTTGGTCTTTTTTTCTAAAATCTGTTTCTTCAGCTACAGCAGCAGAAGTCGAGTCCATGCTCATTACTTACTTCGACCTAAAAAGCAGGATACAAGAATTACTTACAAATGAAAATCTATTTTGTTTATCTTCTAATTTGTAAGCTGTAAATTCATACCAGCTGAGAGGTTAGTAACTAATGAACAAGTGGATAAAATCTCATGTGGTCACTAATTTTGTCAGCTGTGAGACTCACCTATATGGTCAAGAATGAATGGCTGGGTACAAAGCAGTAGCTTTGTACTGTGCATACCACAAAACTAAAAAACATCTGGGAGGAGTCCCATAGCTGGTAAAGCATATCTGAAGCTCATACAATAATAGATTCATTTTAGCATAACATATTTCAACAGCATGAGACATATATTCACCTAGTTATAAAATTCTGATATGATCTGATTACAAAGATGAGCATTTGAGCTGGACTCACACTATTTATAGTCCTCACCACAGCGACACACCTGCTGAATCCATGTATTCTCACATGACTCCCTGTAACCATTTTCACTTGTGTAATCTTGGAAAATCTATGTTGTTCTTTCAAAGCAATTAAAAGACGTGTAAAGTCTCAGGAGAAGATACAAACAGGACAGGATCACACAGGTGCATCATGGAGTGGTGACCTCTCCGCTGGCACAGTTTCTCATACTGAGAATGGATCAGTTCCACAAGTTCCACAAATTAGTAATGTTCTTAAAAAGGGTAGGGACATCCCTAACTGGAATTAGGGATTCAGTGTCTGTCCAGAAAGAGTTGTTCAGAGCTGTAGTAGTTTTATTTTATTATTATTACTACTATTACAATTATAATTAAATTTTTCATTACTATATTAGTGCATTGTTCTTATTATAGTAAGATGATATTATTTTATTAACATATATTATAGTATAATTAATAATAATAATAATAACCTCTAATGTAAGCCAAAATGTAGCTTCTTATTTTTTTCTTTCTAGCCACCATCCTCCCCTCTTTTCCACATATCAGTACATGAAGCATTTCTGAATATTACTGAGCAACCTGGCTGTTGATACTGTGATTCAAGCAGGCACAACAGTCTTCTTTACAGTCCATATGCTTTAGTCCCAAAGAGAACACGATTCTTTTTCTACTCCCCCTGGTGTCTCCTGCCTTACACACATCTTAATTGAGACTGCATGGCTGAGGGCAAAGATCCTGCTTCTCCTTGTCTCATAGCCTAATGCAGTTACCGGCAGAACAAAGAGCAAACAGGCAAGCCATGATCATTCATATTTGGATTAAAAATTGTTCCCCATGGGAACAAGTTCAAATTTAACTTCTTCTCAGTGGTGAGAAGGAAAACTAATCTTAGTCTTGCTAATCATTAGTAATTATGGTAGCACTGAGCAGACATTGTACTGAATGTGAGCACCTGATAAAGCAGACTGTCTTCTGCATAGTGTGGATGAGACCACAGAGCCTTACATTTTCAATGGGCTATGTTTAGTTAACTTATGAATTAAATAAGGGAAATAAAAGGGATGAGAAAAAGAGAAATATAGCCAAGCTTTCATCTATAAACATTTATAAAGGTGTTTAATGTATTTTTACCAGCATTACTCATGTTCAGTTCTAAGAGAATTCTAACTCTCAGAAATGGAGTTTTGCCCAGCCTGGACACCAGAATTCACATTTTAGAGATACAAAGAACTTTCAGACTGTATATGACTGATACAGATAGAAAAGAACTTATCAAAAGAAGTCAAGAAGGCTAATGTGCTGCAGAGAGATAAGCATCTGCAAAGTTCTGGCACAATCCACTGACCAAATTATTTCCAGCAATTTAGCTTTTAATTCAGACTTTGATCACTGACAGTAATTTCCCTCCCAGCTTAGACAAAGGTCCCCTGTATCTTTCAGTATGGACAACCAAAACATCAATAAAGAAGGAAAACCAATATAATTTCTGTCCCAGTTTTATACTCCTTGAAGCAATAAAGAGGCCAGAGAGGGCCCTCCCAGCGGTACAAGGATACACATTCATAGGAAATGGGAAGATAACTCTTATTCTCCAGTACTCTAAGATCACCAACAACCCCCAAATCCCTTGAGCTACTTACTAAAAATCTCCTATCAAAGAACAAATTATCAGATGCTGTGACTTTTCTACTGCAAAACGAATATATTTTGCAGGAATGTATTTGCAAGTATTTCATGAATATGTCTTTTATTCTCTTCTTTAATTATAGTAAGTTTGCTAAGAAAGTACTAAACATTTATGCACTTGATGCTTAAAACTAATCTGAATGCAGGTTTAGAGATTAAAATCTTTTATGGAGAGGTGCAAATGTTGCAGGTGTGGCCTTCTTGCTCCTGAATATCAATTTAACTTTATACTCCAGCAACTTATTTAGAAGCTTCAAACTCCCATTTTGCAGTCATCTTTCTGACAGAGAATGCAGCAAAATAGACATTTAATGAAATATTACTACAGAAATGTAGATCTCAATGTAGAGTATGTACTTAGTCAAAAGTCAGAAGGTTCATCATTTCATTTAGTTGTCTTTATGTGTTATTTGTTCCTCTTCTATGGGCCTTCATAATTCTATAATGTTTACATAAATTTTTAGTAAAATTTTGTCTCTTTTTACTTCTACAAATTGAAAGCTGCATCATGAATAAAATATATTTTAAAAACCTGCAAAAATTAATAAAGTCACAAAGTTCAGGTGTCAAGTTCCAAGTCCAAACAATTTTTTAGCCATTTTCCATTTTAAATTAAAACTCCTGGCATGTGCACACATGCACGCACCAGGAAAAACCTTCAACCCATTCTAATTCTGTTAAGGGATAAGTAAAAAAGAGTAAGTCATTAAATCAGTTTCAGTCAATTAGCTGTATGTGCGTTTCATGCTGCATTTAAGAGTCATGAAAGGCCCAAAGGTAAATTTAAAGACAGAGAGCAACACAAGTTCCAGCCATAAAGAATTTCCAAATTAACAACTTCTGGTTTACCAATAATACTTTGAAAAATCATCTACTTGAAGTTATATGAGCTTCTGCCAAAATACATATAGTAGTAATGTCTCCCCACATCCTAATTTTTTCCAAATAAAAAGAATAGATATGCATTCAAGCTTATTCATTAGGCAGCAAAACAGGAAGAGTCTATGAAAATCTGATTTTCATGGTGCAAGCAAATAAGTGATGACAAAGAGATAATGAACTTCCAGTGAAACTCTATAGATAGATATTAAGCTGACAAGCAGTTTTTCAGCAAAACTTTTTCTTTCAGTAGCTAAACAAATGTAAAAACTACTGCTTTTTTATAAATGGGTTAATCTCATTAAGGTTTCTGCAGCCGCAGAAGCTATAAACCAGCTCTTTTTGTGCTAAAAATTCAGCAAGAAAGCAATTCCATCCTTCAGTGAGACCCTCTCCTTGCGTTAAGATGAGGCAGGACGTGGCAGACATGGTGATATCTCCTAATCCTTGCTTTAGCGGATATGCCATCAATGACAAAGTGTCCTTACTCGAATGTTTTATGTGGATTAATTTTTAATTAAGTTCTAATTAAAATATAATTAAATTATCAGTAATCTGATGCTAAAATTATTTTAGGAGAAGGTTAGCTTTCAGTTCAGTTCAGTTAGAAGGATTAATGTGGTCCATGGGACCAGAACCTTACCTACAGGCTTTACAGGCTTTAACTCAACATGTTCCTGGGGGGGCTGTCGGTAGGAGTATGTGTCAAGTCCACCTATGAAATCAACTGAAAATACAACAGTTCCAGAAATGAACAAATGGAAATGAAAATATGTCAACTGAAAAAGAAATGTGGACAANTAGAATGTAATTGACCACTAAAATTTCTTAAAAAAAAAAAAAAAAAAAAGTGCGTGCACGCACAGGTTTGCATACAAGAAATCAACCAAGCAGATAAAGATGCTGTGGAAACTGCTTAAAGAAGGCTCCACGCTTTGTCTTCCTCGGGGTATATTTAGCCCCATGCCTGGAAAGACAGGCAGCAGTTCGATGAGCAGACATATACACTCCTGCCAGTGTGTGTGCAAAGGCAGCATTCACGGATGTGCAGAGCATGCAAAGAGAAACCACTATGGGGTAAAATACCTGTTTCTTTTTAGGGCAATCTCAGTGTATATATATATATAAATTTATTTAATAATTCCCCTTAAAATCATTTGTAAGTGTTTAGAAATTTAGGCAATGGAAACAGTTTAGCTTGCGAACTTAATTTCACCTAAACTCTTCAGGCTCAATGGACTTGAAGAAAAGCCTCGACAAAACCAAAGGCATAGGAGCTGAGTTAAGAATAAACAAGAGATCACTAAATACGAAAAAGCAGCAGCATCTTCTCTGGATGAACTTATGTGGTCAGGGCACCTTTTCAGAATCCTACTACTTTCTATGTCAGAAATAATGTGCTCTTGAGAAGTTTTTAGCTCCTTCTATGGTGATAATGATTTTTTAAAAAGACGTTTTAGTCTGAGTCTTGTATTTTGTTATCTTGGTAAGATTTTAAGCAGCTCTAAAAGGCCACAATTTCAAACTATCCTAGAAATCTTAAAAGCAGGTTTGTGGAAAAGACTATTCTATTGATTTCAAAGGGCCTTTTGCAGACAAGTCCAGAGCTGGCAAATTCACAGGAGGATTCTTTGGTCACATGGAAAGCAGTCTCCTTCACTTGCTTATATATAGGCATATATATAAAAGTCCTAAGCAGAATTTTGATACTCATTGTGCTAATTGCTGTATGAGGAACGAATGAAAAGGCAGTCCTTTCCCAGTCAATGTGTGCATTAGGCAGACCAACAGAGAGTGCTTACCCAGGGTGAGGCAATGGGAAAATGAGGCTTAGAGATTGACAGACTAATGAAATACCCACTGAAATCTGTGGAAATGCTTCTGTTGATTTTAGTTTGCTTCTCCTCCTGAGTCCAGAAATGGCTCAAAACTGAACTTGATGTATTTCAGTCATACAGCATCACCTCTTCCCCAAGACTGTTCTCTTAAAACTGTCTGAGCAGAGCATAAAGTGCTGAAGAGCTTGCCCAGCCCCAGTGCCTGTCCCAGCCTATCTGCACATCCTCTTTCTACTGTATTACTTTCATATTGCAGCTCTCCTTCAGAATCTTGTCACTACACACCACAACATGCGTCAAAATTTACTTCAGCACTAGTGGGATCAAATCCTTACAGAGGAAATAGTTGCAGANAGAGGTGCTCCATCCCTCTGATCTACTTGGTGTTCCTCCTCTGGATGTGCTTTAACAGATTGATCTCCTTCTGGGAGAAGATGTGCTGGGAACCTCAGAGCTAAATGCTAGATGTCTAATACATAACATATTTACTAAATAATTTTTAAGAATAAATCATGTCCACAGTGATTTTTTTTTTGTTGTTTGTTTGGTTTGTTTTTTGGTTATGCACTTTTGTTTTCCCCGATTTCCAATGGTCTAGAGGTGGTTTTTTTTCTGGGTTTGTTTGTTTGTTTGTTTGTTTGTTTGTTTGTTTGTTTTGAGCACATGTTAACACAAGGAGCTAAAAGAATGTTTTTGAGGCAATTCATCACTTCAGAACCACACGTCATTCCTCTCAGCAATCACAAGCATTATCTGCAATTGTAAGTAGGGAGAGAATTTAAAGTAACTAGCCTTTCTACGAACAGATCTTTTTGAGCAAGAAATGAAGTTGAAATGTATTAATGATTGACAACATAGACAGGTCTTTGATCTGACAAGGAGAATATGTTTAATAGCACCATCCAGCAAGTGTTGAGATGAGCTGCTCAAACCTGTTTAGCCAAGGCTTTCTCTTCAGCAATTCAAGATGTCTTATGTAGTATTACAGCTGAAGTTCACCTTAAAATTTATATGAAGCTCATTCTCAAGACAAGAAGCTGTTCCATCACACAAGGCAATGTGCTATTTTTCATTATGCACTCTATTTTATGGCTGATGGCTCTTTAATATGAAGATTTGTCATCAATTATTTGAATTATAAGTTACTTCTAATTTTAAAAATTCATTTTGATTTTACCTGGTATCTTCGTCCCTTATAATTGGTAGTCTTACAAGACTAAGCCCACAAATGGCCATTAAACATAGAAAATGGAATTTTTATTTTCATTGGAGGCAAAGGCGTTATTATGTACATTTCAGTGTAAACAGGCATCAAATATGTTAAAACTTTACACTGAATGAACTTTTGGATGCATACATACCTCTATTTAATTGGCGAGAAGTAAATATTAGCAACATTTATGTATGTTTTCTAAGAGTAAAATATTGGTCTAAGGACAATATAAAATAATTGGGTTTGTTTTTTTCTGCCTGGTTAATGGATTATGAATAATTTCTGCCATAGATTCATAGGACTACATTAAATAGCTTCAGAAAGTTGCATAAGCCTGGAAGAAAGTCCAATTAAAAAACAGTGTTCTATAGTTCTATACAGTTCTATAGTATTATGCTTTAAATTAGAAAAAAAACCCCAAAACAAAACAAACCAACAACCACAGCAGCAGGGATATTCAGTCACTAAATAATGAACACACCATGTAGTCCAGTCATTAACTACAGTCATGCAGAGAGAAACTTAAAATCCTAGGGAGAGGATTTTTTAGCATCCCACAGATAATAGCAGGTTACAGCAGAAGCTGGTTATTTCATCTGCAGCTGGCTGAAAACATGATCCCTATTCCCAGGGAAGTGTTCTCTCCTTGTGTCACCTCAGTTTTGTGGTCATGCTGGATGCTTAATGGCCAGTGTGAAATGTTCCTTTAGAGTTCACTACCTGCTGTGCTTGGAAGTGCAAATCTGTGCTGTCTGTCCACCGCAGGCAGCCCATTAAAGTGATGTTCACCCCTTCACGGGCCATATCAGAGGAACGGCTGTCGTAATTTGCCTGAGTGAGAAAAGTACAACATGCTGCTGGCTGAAGGAAGTGTATCCACTGTCATCAGTAATTTTGAGTGTTATTCTTTTCTAGGCAGATGACATTTCGGGTTGCCTTACTACTATTTATCCAGTGCATTCACCCATACACAAGTTTAAATTTGCCTTCCTTTGAAGTTAGCGTAAAAGAATCAGCACTCAGAAAAAAACCCAAGCCTTTCTCCTTTTCCACCCTCTCATCTGGAATTCAGCTTCTCTGGCAATATCCCATTGACCTGCTGGCAGGCCCTGTGCAAACAGCTGCCAGAGCTTGTCAGTTCATTGGTATATTACTAATTTCCTCTTTCAAAGTTGGCAAATTTTAAGCATGTCTGGAGGTGCAGCATATGAACTGAGCAGCAATGTGGCAATTGCACAGTTCTTAGTAAATCCTGCACTCTCTTGGCCTGGAATACCTTACATTCTATTGATGCTTGCCTCCTCATTTTATAAATGGGAGTAAGCCCCAAAGCTGATGGCTCGAATGGTTGGCACCTCCAGCTGTTCCCTTTTCAAGAGAGAGGCAGACAAGCAGGTGCTCAAACTTGTATTTTTAAGTACAGAAGATTTTCTTAACCTATGGGGTTCCAAATACTATTTTGCACTGAAATGTTCTCCTTTTACTGAGATTTTTTATTGAATGGCAATATATCAATGCAATTACTTTCATTAAGAAAAGGTATGCAACTGAGGAGGGTGTAACTAGCAGAAAAGGAACCAAAATCAATTAGGAACAGGAAGCAAAACTGGGGGATTGATGATAAGTCAGTGCTACATGCATAAAGTCCAAACTTTGGACTTTCCAGTGTTTGCACTTGTAGGTTATATAAACTTTCCAGATAAGCATGGTTTTTTTCCTGAAAAAACTGCTTTTTCAGTTGCTTTCCATCCTCAAGAGATCCACTGCCCTTACACCCTTCACTGCACAAGCCAGACTGACCCAGTTATCTGTCTGGAGCCAATACTTCCCATTTTCTCCTCTTCATACTAAGCCTGAGCACCTAAGTCTCAAGTCATGCAGCAGAGGAATCACACATTCCATTGCAGGATCATAGGAATAGCTTCTCATTTATGCTGAGGACTAAAAGAGGGAAAATGTGTGCAGGACAATTAAGAAAGTGAGACGAAGAGATGTAAGTAATCATTTGTGGCACTCTGATTGCTGCTCTGTCTCTATAAAGTACTGGCAGATGGTAATCAGGTTAAAACAGGATAAAGTGGTAGAAAATTACTAAGAGACAACCTTTTACTTAAATTTTTATTACTGGAAGTTGGAAGGGGAATATTTCAATGTTCCACAGTAATTATTAAGATATTTGCACCAGATTTTTTCTTAAGTCTTCACCAGTGGGATAGATCATAATTTTAAAAACTGCTCTACCTTGTAACATGTAAGTACCACACTTCTTTAAAGAGCTGCACTGACAGAAGGATCCTCTCAGAAGCTGCCTTAAAAAGGGCACTGGCATGGAAATTTTATCTATGATTTTTGCTACTGAACTCTCTCCTCATTTTACCAGTGATGTGACATCCAAGATACCAATATCATTTTTTTCTCCAAGGATATGACTGCCCAGTAAGACAAAGGAAGTATGAAGAAGATCCAAGATAGGAAGCGAAAATTGCTCAAACCTTCTTAATCAGA
Source organism: Illadopsis cleaveri (assembly GCA_013399915.1). NCBI lineage: Eukaryota > Metazoa > Chordata > Aves > Passeriformes > Timaliidae > Illadopsis > Illadopsis cleaveri. The sequence goes on along the minus strand of VXBB01020334.1, from coordinate 255,933 downwards.
CCTCCCTAGTCATTCAAAATCTGCAAGTATCTTTCAAAAATCTTCTCTGTGACATGCCTTTGAAAGCTATTTAGAGCCATACCATCCCATTACTGAAACTAAGTGACAGGCTGCCTGATTATGGTGTTTTGCTGGTTTTTTTCCCCCCTAGAAGTGAGTATTTTTCAGCCACTTTCAAGTCCTTAATGACTTGTGGCCAGTGGCCTAACTCCTGGCCACTACATGGTAAAAGTCCCTAGAAAAGTGTGGTTATCACACATCAGGCATGTAGGAAAATATTTACTATCAATAAATATTTACTACAAGTTTACTATCACTAATTCACTATCAGAAAAAAATATACTTTACGCTGCAGGTATGTATAAATTGTTTCCTTTAGAAAACACTCATTTTTCCTGACATTGTGCTATCTGCCAACCCACATTCTAAGTTTAAGTTTATGAGGAGTAGTTTTCCATTTTACTTTAAAATGTTACATTGTACTCTCTCTAAATACTTATCAGCTTGGGCATCAACCATCCTGTACATTTCAGCATAGCTGTGACTTCTGTTATTCTTCAACAATACAATTCAAACTAAGTATGTCTGATGATACATTTTCTTCCTTTATAGGTCTCTGTGTTTTTCTGTTCCTCATTTTAATGGAAATGCTAACATCCTAGTGAGGACACTAATATATGGAAGTTGTATTTAAAAACATTTCAAACAAATAAAGTTGTTTCATTTTTTGGTTTTTTTTTTTTTCTTTTTCTGAGGCTTGTATTTAAAGGTGCTATTGCTAGTTCTAGTCTGAGATTTTTCTTTCTGCATATGATCAAAGTAAATTGTAGACAATTCTAATTAAAACTTCCTAGATAATTTTTTATACAGTGAGAAAATTAGAGATGTAAAATTGGTAAAATTTAGTCTTCACTAATTATTTATTTTCCTCTTTCTGGCACCCTTTTTGATCTATTCCCTTTTGGTGCAGAATGTTCTGTGATTCCCTCTTTAAGTTACTATACTGCCTATGTACAAATCAGACCTGCAAAGGTTAAATAATCCATGCATAAAAGATATTAAATGCCCAGAAACTACACCTATCAATTACATTCACATGACATTGGGAGAGAAACAAGCCACTGAGTTCTATCCACTAATCCATCCAATCTGTCCACTAAAATGGCAACTCAAATAGTCCCAAGACTATTGTACAGAAGGCTGTTATAGCTTCAGTCACACCTCCAGACACGTGATCTTCACAATAAATGTGTCCAAGTTGACTTCAAAAGAGACAGAGCTCTGAATCTGCTTTTTGAAGTTAGGCTTTGATCTTTTTTTGGTGTTCCAATTCAGGAATACACGCTATGTATAAGTGTGCCTTTATATTACTGCTGAGTTTGATGCTATAAACTACAGTGTTCTTTCAAAAATGGTCAGTGCAGATGCTCAGACCGATTGGAATTGATCTATTCCACTTAGAGTTCATTGCTAGGCTGCAGGTTAGGTGTTTTGTTCTTTCAAGTTATTAGGGGTTTTTTCCTATCAGTTGAGTATTTTCCCATCCGTTGAGTTTTTCCCTATCAGTCCCATGAGGTTCTGTTCCTGGCCTGTCTGTCTTTGTCTCCATAGAATTTCTTTTGGCTTCAGTTATTTGTCAGTATGATCTAATTATTTATTTTTGAGGCAGGACTTAAACATTTATAACTACCTCATTACTATATATCCAAAAATATCACAGCTGCTTTTTCTAACCTTAACTACAAGACACTGATATTTTAGTATGAGAAATGAATGTCCCTTTTTTTTTTTTAAGTTAATGCTGAACCTGTTCAACCCTAATGAATAATTAAACATAAAATTCCTAGAGAAAAGTATTTGCAAGATCAAATACGTGACATATTAGAACACATGTGACATTTGGAGGAAAGAATTTCTACGTATTGAAGAAAGTTCACATCATCCATTCACAACAGAACATTAATTTTATTTTAAAAAACTAAGTTACAGGACTGGAGGGATTCTTCTCATAACTGAGTGATTCTGAATTTTCTCACTTCCCACCTTCCTAGGGATGAAAGATTGCTTCTGAAATTTGCCATCATCCTCTATGATATGATATTTGCTTCATGAGTTTGTATCTTTATTTGTCTCAAAAAGAAGTGAAGTAAACCAAGGACCTTCAGGAGAGTGTCTGTGTTCATGGCACAATGCAGGGTGCAAGCCAGAGAGGGAAGGAGCTGCCAGCCTGCTCCTCAAGCAGAAACTGCAGTGGGGAGCACCAAAGCAGGCAGGCCTTAGAGACAATGGAAAGAACTTGGGGGGCCAAGCAGAATGCCTGCAAAGCAAGAAGCCAGAGACTTGGCTGAGACTCAAATGGTCCTGCAACTACATAGACACAGAAAACTATGAAGGAAATGCTATAAGCCTCTCATTTCTGTTCTGCATGATCCAGTAACTTTGAGTTTTCCATTTTAAAAGTGTGCTAGTTTATAATGCAATTAATTCTGTCTTTTATGAGTTTTGTGTTGCGGTATTTTTTGGGAAATTTTCTATAAAGCAATCATGCAAATACACTTCAAAGGTCTAGCTGACTAAAGCTCTGTCACATTCAGCCCATGTTGCAATTTTTCTTTTCTTTATAACTCTTCTTTATTTTCTTTAAAATCTGCTTAACATGCCTGCCTGTCAATGTCTTTTGCTGTCAACCAGGGAAGTCTCCTTATTCCCTGGCCCTTCCTTTATTAGTTGCTGACTTTGTTGGGATCCAGGTACAGAACTACCAGCTTTCCCTCAAAAGACTTGATATCTTGACCTTGCTACAGATGCTAAAACTTGTACTTCCAGTAGCCTGAGAGGTCAGCTGTCAGCTTTTTCAAAAGAATACTGATCTGATGCTATTTTCCACTTTACGACATCAAACCCATTAACAATAGTTAACATTTTTTCCATTTCAGATGAGGCCATTTCCATTTCCTCATCCTCCTTTTCATTTATCATCCTGCCTTTGCCCTCATGACTATGAGTGACATCCTCAGCAGAAATCCTGCTTCACCACATGACATTTGCTGCTTTGTGTGGGGAATTGTATGCATTTCCCATCCTGCATCTACACTGCACTCACATCTACACCTCCCTTAGGGGTGGTCTGCTTCAGTCCTTGAGGAGGCAGACCCCAGAGGTTTCTACCACAAACCTCCCAGGGTTTTAGTGTCTTTAGATCCAAACTACCTTTTTTCCCCTGCTAAGCAGGCAATGTTTCCTCCATCACTGATGGAGCCTCCTCTCATCCCAGCAGAACATCCCTCTCAGCAGAAGCCTGTAGTCCTACTGTGCCTTCTCTGAATCAAAGTCTACAGATAGGAAACAGAAGTAGATAAATCCCTTCAGTGACCTCCAAATTTCCTATATCTTCCTTTTAATTTTTTATCTCCGTGAATGAGTACAAATCAATAAGCTCTAATCTTCCGTTGCTTCTTGCTTTTAGTTTCTCAAGATGAGGAAGCCAGCAAAATAATATTTGATTTATCAGTATCATGTGAGCCTTTTCCAGCATCTGTAAGTTCTTCTATGGTACCCTCATTCTACCCCAGAATATATGACCATCCAGCATTTTGGAGCCATTGTGGATATATCTGCTAAGTTTACTACTTAATCACATCCAAGGGAATCTGTGAGTACCCCTTTGTCTCTGTGAGTGTTCCTCTGCAAATAAGGAAATCTACTGCTCCTCACATTTTTATTGTTTTTTGTCCTCCTCTATCTTCACATTCAAGTCAACTTTCTCATCTCTTAATATAGCTTTTGGTATTACTATCTGTCACCAACTCAGATTAGATCCTTAACACCCCAAAACATACAATGACTACTTTTTCAGCTTTGAAAATAGAGCTGAGAATGTACAGTATTATAAAATGGGAGCTTACAATAAGCAGTGGTCACATCGTATATGAATATGATGGATTGAAAAAGGAAATATCATATGTGTTAGCAAACATGATGGCTAGGAAAATGGTTTTCTCATTGCTAGGAGGTGGTATCATTTCATATTAGGAGAAAGATGAATGTCTGGAGTAGAGTCTGTAACAGGATTAATACTCACTTTGAAGCCATCAGTGAATCAATCTGCTAATGAAAAAGAAAAATAATGCAATACTGCCCTCATCCATAAAAAACTCTCCCTGAAGAAGGATGAAGTAAAAATACACTTTTCTTAAAACCTTGTAACTCTCAAATTTCAGTCCTCCAAAATAACACATTGTCATGATTAAGGAGGAAAAGAGAATGAGTAGAAATCAATGCCAAGGAATAAGAACCATCATAAAAATGGTGAGAGTCACACAGTATCACTTAATTTTGCTGTATCTAGTCTGTGGTATTGAGAAAAACACAGATGAACTGAGATTAAATTTCTGCTAGCAAAACCAACTGTATATTTACTGATTCATGGCAAAAGAATGTCAAATGAAGTTTAAAGTGAGTTCAACTTTGACCCAAATCACAGAGCACTGGTAAGAGAAAGACTTGTTATGATACAGAGTTAATAAAGCACATCAGCAATACAGACTAAATGAAATAAATATAATGTAGCCTTTTTGAAAAACAGCTTTTCAAAGAACAGGCAATATATTTTATTTGATCAACTGGCCCAGCTGGAAAACCATAGCAGCTATATCTCCTGATTTATTAAGACAACAACTCTTGCTATAAATCTTGCTTATCTAATATACTGAAACCGTTAAGCCTGTTGAAATAGCAGAACTAGAAAATCTAAAAAGCACAACATATAGACAACAAGTCAAAGTTTAAAATAGGAGGAATTTAAAAAGGTTACGTTATGAAAGGTTGAAGTTGTGATGACATCAGAAACACAGTAAAGAGAACTAAAGAGGAGGTAAGAATTTCACAGGATAAAAAGAAGTGTTTACCAGCCATCACCTAAATTAGTTTCAATATTTTAATCACAGAATATTCTGAGTTGGAAGGCACCCACAAGAATCACTGGGTCCAGCTCTTAAGTGAATGGTCCATACAGAGATCAAATCTACAACCTTGGTGTTAATTAGCACCATGCTCTGACCAACTGACTTAATAACTTCTCCTTTCTCTTGCTTTGGGACTGTGGTTCTTCTAAGAAATTCTTGTGATACTTTACTTGCAAGGGTCTTTATCTTGCTGAGATCTTATCAGTAATCAGTGGTTATCCCTCTCTCTTCCAAACAATTTTTCTCAGTGGAAGATGCTGCTTGCCTTTAGATTTATGAGATTCAGACCCAAGATTTTCAAGGATGTATAAAGTGGTGGATAGTTAATTCTTACTCAACTTTTTTCAATTTTGCCACATCTTGAGAAAGTAGCCATTACCAAATAAAATTTTCTTCAAAATTTACCTGACTATGACCTGAAATTCATGGCTTGGTTCAATGTACTTCACTTGTGCAATGTACTTGACTTGTGCTAGTTAGCCATCTCTTTTTGAATTTACAGTAACCCTCTTTTCTAGGTAGTTTGAATATCCTCTAAGGCTATAATGTATGAATACATACATTGGAATCTATTAGATAAAAAGGGACCCATATTTTATGTTTTTTGTCATGGATACTCCCTTAAAACAAGAAACAGGCAGCTTTGGCTTTTCTACTGCTGTGTTTCAAAGCTTAATAGTATTAGAATTGTGAACAAACCTTATCTTCAGGAAAAATCAGTGCCAGTCTCTCAGCTCAGGTGGCCTCCATGAATCTGTTTTAATTTTTGAAGCAATTATCTGTAAAGAAGAAGGGAGGACTTTTCTTTCTTCTGAGATGAAACCTCACCATCTCTCCTGCAGGCCAGGCATGGGCATACAGGAAAAGGCATTGAGAACTCTGACCACTTAAAATGCTAATTTGTCTGCAAGTCTGTGAGTCTGTCAAACAGGGTGAGTTATGCATCATATCAGGGAAGCTGTGAGTATAGATGTCTCAAATGGAACTATTCATTGCTCACTGAATTCCCAGATTCCTTATCAGCATGTAATACAGTTTACAGCCCAGTGTAGAGCCTGACTAATCCTCTGCCCTCCTTGACTCAGCACACCCCTTCATTATGGAGGCACATCATTTGGTCCAGGCTTACACCTCTCACACCAAAGGCAGGAATTATTACAAGACAGAGCTCTTAGACATGATTTGCTGACCAGGAAATTACCACTCAGGCAGCAGAAACAATGAAATGGATGTTACTTAAGCTGAGACCCAGAAATGAGGATAACCTACCTGCATGACAGTTAAGATTTGGGAGAGATGGCATTTACACAGAAGAGTGGGAGTCTGAAAACTTTCTTTTCAAGCTCCACAAACTAAAACAGACACAAGGCAGATGCCACTCAGAAATGAAGAAGTAAGAGGATTGCTACTGGAAGTGGAAAATGGATTCGTAAAGAGGTTTCATTTTAATGGAGCAGCTGGATGAAAGGTACAGACAGGAATGGGCACCACTTAGGCCTGTATGTGATGTTGAGTGGAAAGCTCAAGAGAGCAACGCTGGATGCTGGAGTAAGATTGATTTAACAATAGATGCAATTTAAGTGCAAAGGCTAAGGTGCTGGCAACTGGGGGTTGGGATAACATCCATTTAAAGACAGATTTAATTTAAACAGAAAGGCCAGGGAGGTGGAAGGTGGAGACTAAAACAAAATCAATATTAAGTTAGGTTAGTAGAAACCAGAATCAAATGAGCCAGTTAAAAAAAAGGGCATACTGAGTATTTGGGAGTAGGGAAGCAATGTATGGATCTAAGTACTATCGAGGAACTCTCATTAAATGATATAACCCCTAAAATCAGAATTATTATTCCATTTTTATAAGAATATTATTTATTAAAGTAGTAAACAAAAAATCTTAAGGGAAGGTACCATGCCCGGTTTAAAGAAAACTGCATGATTTTATGCATATTCCTACTTGAAGATAACTCTCTTCTACCACAAAATCACAGACTTGTTGGGGTTGGAAGTGACCTCTCAAGACTGTGTAGTCCAATCCCTCTGCTAAAGCAGGTTCATCTACAGCAGGTTGCTGTTGGTGAATAGCCACAGAAAGAGACTCCATGACCCCTCTGGGCAGGTTGTTCCAGTGCCCTGCCTCTCTTAAGGACTTTTTTTCCTCTTTATACTCTAGTGGAGCTTCCTGTGTTTGAATTTGTGCCCAATACCCCATGTCCTGTCACTGGGGACCATTGGGAAGAGTCTGGCCCCATCTTCTTGACACCTGCCCTTAAGATATCTGTATGCATTGATATGTTCTCCTCTCATCCATCTCTTCTCCAGACTGAAAAGGCCCAGCTCCTGAAGCCTTTCCTCATAAGAGAGATGCTCCAGATCTGTAACGATCTTTGTAACCCTCTTCTAGTAAAGTGCTTTTTCTTTCTTGTCCTGAGGAGCCCAGAACTGCACACAGCACTCCAGACATGTCCTCATCAGGGCTGAAGAGAGGAGCAGGATCACCTCCTTGACCTGCTGGCAATGCCCTTCCTAATGCAGCTCAGGACACCATTGGTCTTCTTGGCCACCAGGGCACTGCAGGCTCATGGACAGATACTGTCCACCAGGATCTCCAGGTCCTTCTCTGCAGAGCTGCTTCCTGGCAGGTTGGCCCCCAGCCTGTGGTGGTGCAGGGGGTTATTCTTCCCCAGGTGCAGGATACTGCATTTGCTCTTGTTGAATTTTTACACATTTGCACAAATGTGTGAACATATATATATATATATATATATTTCTGTATGTGATATGGCATATAATATTCATAGAATCACCGAATCATAGCATAATTTGGTTTAGAAGAAATCTTTAAAGGCCTCTAGTCCAATCCCCCTGCACTAAGCAGGAACATCTAGATCAGATTGCTGGCCTTCAGTTTTGTTTCTAGTGATGGGGCACCTGGCACTTCTCTGCACCTCTTCCAGTGTTTCACCACAATCATTGTAAAAATTCTTCCACATATCTAGTCTGAATGTTCTAAATCAATGGTGGAAATGTTTAACATTAATTGCATTTGTAAAACAGAAATTGATCAGGTAATAGTGAACTAGCCTTTAAAAACTCTCTAGCTATCAGTCTGGAAATCAATTCAAAGTTAAGAGGAATCTGTATATACCTGTGTTTGAGCCAAAATATGTATATTTTCAACTACATACCCACCCATATGGATACACATATCCACCTACACACATATATACATATATATACATGTACATATTTATCAAAACATGTAAAATTGTCTCCTGATGATATAATACCATTCTGACAAACATCTCTATTCAGAAAACTGTTAGTGCTTTCTGAAAATAGTACATCAAATCTATTTTGCTTTCCTTATAGATATTTCTTAATATTTTACCTGTGCTCCTGAAGTCTCATTTAAATTACTACATATGATATGTGTGCATATTTCTACAGTCAGAATCCAGAACTGTGGATGGAAGCTTGTGATTGCACCTCTGCACCTTTTGGCAGCCGAACACTTACACAATTCATTGGTGTAACAGAGACCTTTAAAAAATAATAAATTTTTCCTGAAATCTTTTACAAAAAAAAAAA